>JAPQRQ010000017.1:5412555-5463206 GCA_037367365.1 Apogon talboti
CATCCATCCATCCATCCATCCATCCATCCATCCATCCATCCATCCATTTTCTGAACCACCTGATCCTCATGAGGGTTGTGGGGGTGCTAGAGCCTATCCAAAGGCAGGTACATCCTGGATGTGTTGCCAGTTCATTACTGGGCTAAGAGACGAACAACCATTTACTGCCACATTCACACCTACGGGTGATTTAGATTGACAAGTAACCATTAAGGTGTATGTCTTTGGATAGTGGAAGGAAGCCATGGGGAGAACATGCAAAGTCCACACAGAAAGTCCCATGCTTCCAGGCGCTGGAATCAAACCCAGGACCTTCTTGCTGTGAGGCGACAGTGCAAACAGAACACGCTACAAGCCGATGTATATCAATGACTAAATTGAGATTCACAATACTTCTTTTAATGTGCCCATTTAAAACTCACAACATATTAATATTTCACTTCTGAAGTACTATACTTGAATTAATTGTTCAACTATATGGCTTTCTTAATTATATCACTGCCCTTTACTGCTATTTGATGCATTGAATGTTTAATTATTTAATTATTTAATGTTTAATCTTTTCAGTTCTTAACATCTTCCTCTGGATCTTGGTTTTGTTTAAACAAAGCATGCTGAATTGCCTTTGCATATGAAATAAATCAACCTGCCTGGCCTGTGCCAGGTAAATTAACATTTCATTTGAATGCTGATTAATGTGCACTATCCATTCTCAAATAAATAAGCAGATATACTGCAGAAAATAAAAATAAGATGGTAGACATAAGAAAAAACAATGTTTCTTATTTAGTTCTGCAAATAAATTTCTAGCTAACCTGAACTGTCTTTAGTATCCATCTGATGGCTTTCAACAAACCGTCATGGCAAACTCATGTCATGTTTGAACCTTATTAGACACGTAGAAAGTCAACATAAGGTAATAATGCTGCAAAAGTCAATGACTAATCTTGAAAATGGCAGGGCACCGCAGTCAGCAAACAATGCATGTCAACCCTTGCCCTGCACCTGACCCTCCATCAACCACCTGATAAGCACAGGCAAACAAAAGCGTAGGGTTTTACAACCTGGCAGTAATATTTCCACCCTTGTCCTTGATATTTATCATGAACGAGCTGAAGTACAGGATGATATAAATCTGACAGGGATGTGACCATAAAATGTAACCAGAGGTCAGTATTAACAACTCCTTGCTCATTACACCTCTGTTACTCAGTGATAATGACAACAAAAACATGACAATGTAATGAGGAGGCTCCAGCAGTGATGTCTGACTAATGTTTGCACCCTGTTATTTTAAAAGTGAACACAGAGTACAAGTTTTGCCCGTTTGTGGGCACTGCTTGGGATTTTACAGTTGATAATGCACTAGATCGGTACAGTTATGTTGACGTTATGATTGCACATTGCAGCATGGGGACATTTTCTGTCCAACACTTCAATTTATTATTTGAAATACTGACACAGATCTGCAGGGATGATTCATGGCTGAAAGAAAAATAGCTTTCTGCAGTGACAGGAGAGACGCGATCAGAAAAGGAAGACAACGAAAACAAAATGTTTGGCCATGTTTGAGAAATGGCTGACAACGGAGGACCAGTCAAGTTGACAGTCAAAGTGTTCTCATCCTCACTGACTTTTTGTCATTTTTGTGCCAATGCACAGTTTGATTTTTAGCAGTTTGAGTTCGAGCACCGCAAAACATCAGGAAATGATAAGCTGGAGCCTATATGCTTCCATCTGTGTTTGGAGTGGGTTTTAAGTATTTAGATCTATGCTCTTTATCATTTAAACTGAGCAATGAGCTGAGAGTCTGTTTTTACTGCAGCTTAAGAACAGCTGAGGCGGAATTAGGCAACACAAAGTGGGAAAAAAAAACAAAAAACAAAAACCCTATGAGCAGAAACTAAATAACATAGTTGCCATTAATGGTTTGTCAAAAATAAGCAGCTATAGCATTAAATGCACATATATAAGGTGAGTGAAACTGAACTGTGAAGTTAAATGATCTGGTTTAACATGACATTTCTCTGAACTTTTTCCACCTGTAAAACTTAATAAAAGGCTTTATTCAGAGGTATACAGTAATTGTTGCTGTCCTTACTTTACCTGAATAATTATATTGCCAGCAACTTGATACTCACTACATTGCAACACAAATATGTGCTATTTCTACTTTGTACATTTCCAAAAGAGGCTTGTTACTTTAGTTTTAATGGATTTAGGGGTAATTATAGATTATTTTCACTGCCTTCCCAACATCAAGACTGACTTCAGCCTATACTGATGGGACGATGATGCGTAAAACGACGATCCATCAGTGAGTATCATGCACGACCAAGGTAACAAGATGAAATGGACAAGAAAATGAGAGTGGACCGTGGAGGGCGGGTGTCATAATGTTTCGAGTCCCGTTACTGACACTTTGAAGCAAAGTAAATGTTCATTATTGTAAGTATTCTTTAAACTATTATCCGAAGTTTAATGGTTTAGTTAAATTAATATGAGACAAAGTTCAGTCAGCCTTGCATACAAACAGCCGGTACAAATGTCCGACAAGGGGACGCTTCTTTTTAGTCCTTAACTATATTTCAAAGCTTTTTCTTTGTCATTTTCACCTCAGTAAAGAAGCTGAATCCGTACTTCTACCAGTCTTTTTCCCACACCAGCACCTGTACTTCTACTTGCCATCTCTGCCTGTATTATCACCACCTGTTAAAACTATCCAGTCCATTTTTACACTAATACAAAAAGCTTTTACGCTGCGCCTCACATAAACACATGCTTTTATTTGCCACAGAAATAAACCCTGATGTCACTATTTGGAGTGCGGTGTGTAAATCTGAACTTCATACGGCACTGCAGCAGTCAGAGACAGTTGTTGTTAAAGGTTCAGGCTTGACAGAGAGCACACTTAGAGTAATGATCCATTGGCTGTGTGTGACTAATGAAGAAATAGATTATATGTGGATGTTTGGCCACTTCATTGGCTTGTTAATGAGCATATTTGTTTGCATGTATGTGAGAAGCTGCATAGCAGTGTGTATATGTGTGTGTGGTGAATATACAGCAGAGGTGAATGCAGTAAAGCCAGTCTGAAGAGGAGGGGTTAATGAGCCAATCACAGTCCATCAGGGAAGCCATCAAGTGCCCAGTCGAGTCCAATGGTCATTGACTCTGTCGGCTTCTTCCTTTTACTCTTTCCCTGAACTCCTTTTTACACACCAGCCGGACCTCCTTGTCTTTCCTTCTTGATCTGCCTCCCTCTGTCTTTCACACTCCCCACAGATTAGTGTTAACGAGGATATTAACCACGGCAGTAAACACAGTCCCTTTCTCCGATCCATTTGGCAGTGAGGAAGGGAAGGGGACGATGGGTGTCTCTTTTTGCTCCTCTTCCTCATCCGCGTGGCTGCTGAGGCAAGCATTACTAGAGAGTAATAAAAAAAATGTGTGCGTCTGTATGTGTAGGATCTGGTGGCAACGTAGAAAACACAAAGGCAGAACAGACAGTGCCACTGGGAGGGGTCAGATCACACCGGCACTAGTTCACAGTATGGGTCATGTAATTTCAGTCATCTCACTGGAGGAAAGAAAAAAACCTTTTATCAAAGCAAGCACTCACCAGACCAAAATACTCAGGATGCCTGCCTGTGAGGAATCCCACTCCCTCATTATTTGGTGTTCTTTTACTATTCCTTAACTACTGTTGCAATATTTTACCCCGGAAACGTGAACCTCATCCCAATTTTGTATATTTATGAGGTTTGCTTTCTCTAGAGGAGGAATCTCCCATTTCCATCTGCAGAGAACTATACATTTCCCCTGTGAGTTGGGGAGTGGTTTAACGAGTACCTTGGGTTCACCTTTGTAGTCTTCCGAAAAAAAAACAAAAAACACACACACATGCTTTTACACACATTAAATGGGATGCACTGTGTTCATGTGGGGCCCTGTGGGGAGGCTGCTTTGATAGAGAGGTTTATGTCCCTCCCAACGGGCCTGGAGCAGTGCTCACCAAACAGCCACAAATCAATACCACACACATCTGTCAGGGTGTGATTAAATTCTCCCATTCCCTTGACATTGAGTCTCTGCGCACAAACATATATGTACGCATGTGCACAAACACACTGGGTAGGGGACAGCTGAGAAGAAAGAAATGTGAGAGGTAGCTTAAAGCCTGAGAAAAGTTTTGCATGTAATGATTACCTCAAGGTACAAAACCTGCTAGAGCTGACCTCAAAAGCACGACTTCACATCGAAACACAACACATAAGTGCCATTCTCTTCCCTGGTGTTGGGCTTCAAGTGACACACTGACATTTGCCCTCAGGGTACATGCTATTTGACTACAATTTAAGACCACAGTGGCACAAAGGCACAAAGACTGACCTAAATAAATGAATGTGTGCTCTGCTCTTTTTTGGACACAATGGGCTGCCGCAGCTGAGCTACCTTAGGACATAGGGGAAAGAAATTCATCAAAAAGCAATCATCAGTACTAGGTGGTGACTGATCTAGCGTGGCATCCATTCATTATGTAAATCTCGCAACCTAGCTTAGTTTCCTTTATCATCAAAGACCCTCATTCTGAGAAATTAGCCACTCTGTCTGTGGAAAAACAACAGAACACTAAAAACTGGACTGTTGCTATGGAAACTATGTGGGAGAAACCATTTTAGGGAGAGCAGGCAGAAAGGGCATGCGTGTTTGTGTGTGTGTGCGCACCACGAGGCGGCTGGGTACATGAGCAGAGCACTGTTTGCAATCAACAGGTGTACTGGCAACAGCAATATCTGAGTCCCAAATGGAATAGTAAATTAGATTTAGGATGCCGTGACATCGGACAGTGGATTAGTCTGGCAATATGATGCAGTCTGTGTTAAGCAAGATTGAGTATTAAAGTGAAGGTGCTGTACTTATTGTCACTGCTGCAGATGGACCTCATTATTAGGAGATTAGTCCACGCTTGCGCACGCGCACACACACACAGAAAAAAAAAGAAAAATCCGATTCATTGATGTCTATCAGCACTGCAGAGCTGCAAGGGAGCTGGTGCTGTCATTTAAAGCTAATGTGGAATTTCTATTGAGGTGGAAAAAACACTAAAATAATACAGCAGGGTATAAATATTGCAGGACATGAAGAATACCCCAACCCCCAGCGTCACGCTTACTTTTAGCCAACTGAAGCTAACATGGACTTGATAAAAGATTCAAAGGAGGGAGAGAGAATACCTTCAAGGGCACATCAAACCCTGAACGATCATTTACATTCATGAATCAATAATCCTTGTCGGATGAAAAGGGGAGATAAAGGGTTGTCTCATCTTTGGGGTCATTTCTGTGTTGAGGGACCTAATTTTCATTACTCGGGATGAAATGCACCAAAGCACAGGAAACCTCCATTCGCCGAAGCATCGGTCATCTCTGATGGCGCCCTACCTTTTCATTTTGGAATTTATGAGGGCTTTTTATTCTTCCCTTTAGCCATAATTTAGTAAGGTTTGACAGCAAACAACGCTGTTCATGCCGGTATCCAGTGTGTCTGTGTGCAGAATATCAAATGTGCAGTAGCTGTGGCCCCTGTGTTCATGATCTGATAGGACGATAGGATAAACACATCATCCCCTCCAACGGAGTTCAAGTTCCATAGTCAAGGAGTTGGGGAGTCATTTTTTGGGGTTAAAAGCAAACCTCTTTTATGATACGTTTTCAAGCCTTGACAGATAATTCTGACAGGTTTCCTTAGGCTGTTTTCTTTACTGACAAAAACATACACTGACATGAATGGAGATGGTACATAAATAACAGATGTCAGGGATACGCTTTAATATTTAAATGTCAGATGCCTCCCTTTCGGATTAGAAAGATAGAGAGAGAAACTAAAGTGAACAAAACTGCAGAAATTAATTTAAAATGACTCTAGAAGATACAGACTAGGAACATCTGAAATGAACTCCCACTACAGGGGGGTATTTACTCTTGTTAATTTGAAAGAAGAAGACAGAGTATCTAAGATTCAGCAAAAAAAAAAAAAAAGTGGGAAATCTCTTGAAATAAGACTCATTCTGAGCACCATACTAAGTCAAACAATCTTTCCTAATTTGATTGATGATATGTTAAAACCAGAGCTAAAGGGGAAATGGACTGAAGGAGTCACATCTAATGACCCTGACCTGCTCTACCTCAAAGTCTAATCCTTAGCCTGTGAGACAAAATACTAAATAAAATTACACAAAGAATTAACAGTCAACTATTGTTAAGTGCATTCCTTTCTTAAGTATTGCATTATAACGCAGTGTTGGGGGTGGGTGGGACATGTAGTAATGATATTCCACACTCTAAACAGATGGGGAAAGTCACGTACTGGAACACAGTGAATCAACATTATGTATCCACAGACTGTGTCAATCATTGAATCAAGTATAAAGCTCATTCTTTACACATATCTGTATTATGGTATTATTAAGTTTTTTTTCTTTGAACAAAAACTCATAGCTGGTTATTTTGACAGTCAATCAAAATAACGCTGTCTTTTAATCTTCACATGCTGCATCTGCTGATAGTTTACATTATAGCTCTGTTAGCTTAGCTCTGTTTTTACACAAAAGACAGCCACAGTAAAAATACAAATTACCTCAGTTTATGTCGTCAGTAGCTGCACTAAAGGTCTGTTTGGAATCATCCAAAGAAGGTCAGAATTGTCACAGTTTAGTCTGAACCGTGGATCAATGAACAACTTAAAGAAAATAACGTCACTTAATAACTTTATACCTTCATGAGCCTCAAAATGAAACTCAGCCATATAGAAGAAATGCTACCCTTTCAGCATCAAACTCCATTAATTTTCAAACAGTGTCCAGTAATGCAACCATGTTTCTACTACAAATCACTTTTCAACTTTCTTTGCCTCTGAAAGTTTTTTTTTTTTTTTAACAGTTGTTGCATATTTTGGTCAAAGGCCCCATGGCGTTTCCTGGATTAATGGAGTAAATAAGCCCATTCAGCCCATATACAATACATCATACTGTAACTTCAGGACTCTTTATTCTAAACACTGTAATTATACTTTTAGATCATTTTATTTATATTTGAAAGTATAAATACTACATATCGTTGCTGTTGGGTGGAAACCTCGTAAATCCATTTTTGATCTTTGTTTGGTCAGTCTTCACGTTGGCCTGATGGTTTTAGAAATATTTAACCAATGAAAAGCATTATGACTACATATCTTAACTCCATTCATTTATTTAGAATATACGTTTTTCCACATTCCTGAAAAATAACCATTTTGGACATAAGAGGTTTCCACCCGACAGCGACGATATAGAACATTGAACTGCTGCAACATAAACCATCAGTGATCAGTGACTCTCATTCTAATGTTTTCAATATCATCTTTATGTGACTGAGTTGGAACAGAGCTTTTTAGAGTATGAAGTAGCTGTGTCAATTTTTTTTTCTCAGAAACAGTTAAGGCTGAAAAGTGACTCATACTGCAGTGATTTGTTAGTAATTTTAAATACATTTTTGGTGATATTGACAAACCCACTATTTGTAATAATTCTGTGACTTACAGTAACTCCTGGGCGTGATAAACAGTTAATCGCATGGAGATGTTCTCACAGCTAAAACAGTCTTCAGAGACATAAAGTGGACTCAAAACAGAGTCCGACAGTAATTTATCTTCATGTGCATATAAAACTTTTTATATTTACAAAGAAGAGGAAGATAATCTTACACAATCTGCTCTTGCATAGTGTATTATTCCCACAAGAAAATCAATAAAAGTTTACAGCTTGATGTAAGAATGCAAGCCTGGGTTAGGGCTTTCCAGTAAAGAAAGAGTGGGTGGCATTAATTCAGGGGTGTTGAGTTAAAAGTCATCATGTTCAGGCTTTAGATGATGAAAGGTGACGGGCGGCTGAAACACTTTTTCTGATTTAACAGTCCCAATAAAGACTCAATAGCAGAGGTCTTGACCACATTACAGCCACTCCACAGTTTGTCTGAAAGGCTCCCTGACTTGGTTTCATCTCTTACTAAAGGACACACATGCATCTATGTACTGTACATACATGAGTTCAGAGTGATGCAGTTTACATTCCTGTTGGCAAGCTGCTCCAATTTCCCGGCAATGTCTGTACGGTGTACATGAACAAAACACTCGGACAGTCCTCACTCTTTCCTCTCATCCCTCTGCTACAAACCTCCAGGTATCTGTCACTGTCCACCATTATGCTATAAATCACTCTGATATGAAATTACTTACAAGAATCTACAGATTTCATCAGAATTCTCCGTCTGATTTATGTGCCATAAAGCAGCATTTTGAGCCTAATCCCACAGCTACCTGGGAGGGTAGTGGCTTGTGACGGGATAAGGAGCGGGAGGGGCGGTTACCATTTTGGGAAGGGAAAAAAATGTGCGAATGCGGCGTACTTCAGATGATTAGGTGAGGGAGACAATGAAGAGGACGTGTGTGCATGTGTTTGTGTGTATGTGGCGGCTACAGATGAGCGATTGAATGGGCGTCTTGCTCTGTCACCTGCTCAGGCCTCGCCACAATGTCATCATAAACCAGTGCCTGAGCACCTGTCACACACGATAGATGGAAGGCAGCCGAGTGGAAATACCTGTGTGTATACCTGAGAAGTGAACATTGCAGCCTTTCAGCTCCCGATAAGTGTGGGAGTTAACAGCTCACTCGTGGCTTTTGCTACCGCAGCAGCTAGAGCAGCCTCTTCTTTTCACAGCCACCTCCACGTGAGATTGGCATGCAGCGAGCGCACACCTTCATCCGTAAATCTAGACTTATTATTCAGCTCTTCAACTTGAGAAGAAGTTGCACATTTGAAACATTCAGCTTCACTTCTGATGAATCAGAAATCTGAGTGGGCAATTCCAAAAGTCAAGGATCAAGAAAATAAGGATGTGAAGTAAAAAAAAAAAAAAAAAAAGGCCTTTGAATATAGACTCAAAGGACAAGTCTGCCCCTGATTTGATGGAAAAAGATATCAAAAGGACCAAAGCACCAATAGTTTCTTTTACTGTAACTTCCTGCAGGGTCTTAAGATCTTCTTTATCTTCCTCTCTTGCTGTTGTCAGTCAGTAGGTTTTACATGACACTTATAAAACCGAATTACAGCGTTAATCCGATTAAACTGGGCTTTAAAACTGCATGTAAAAATGTTAGCTCCACTGAAATCTGCGCTTTGATAGTCAGACTAACACACCTACATAATGCGAGTGAAAGTCACTCTACTCCCTCAGCTGTATAGACCAGTCGGGCTAGAACTGGAAGAGGTGTTCTGCATGTGCACTTGAGCTCTGCGCCAAATCCTGACCTGGAAGTCAAATGTCGTGCATCTCATCTGCACAAAAAGTAGAGCGGATATAAAGTACGCCATGTACAAGTGACAGTTTACCTCTGGGTTGCTAACTTGCTAGCTCGCCATTGACTATTGTTGCGTTCCGTGACATTGTAGGTTAATAAGCTGAAAGAGAGCATATCGCCACCTAACGACATAATTTCAACAACAAATCGATTACACAACAGTCCAATTAAACTGCTTTGCTAAACAGCTGCGTGTAAACATACTGAGTATGTCTAAGGGCTTCTACTTTAAACTGATTATTAAGTATCTGGCTCTAAATGATGACATAAATTAGCCAAGTCTGACCTGAACTAGCATCCCCATGTAGAGCAGTTTTTTTTGTTTTTTTTTTGTTTTTGTTTTTTTACAGAGGGTCCTTTAGTTGACAGAAAAAGATACAAAACGAAAACATACTGTCTTTTACTGGAACTTTTTGTGTGACATCTTCTTAAGCCTGTGTGTTACTGTTCCTCACAAACTTCAGGTCTTTTTTTTCTCTGCTTGTCTTGGTGGTGTCTGTCTGAAGGCAGTTTTGTCGAATCTGGCCCGGTCTATACTCAGTATGTGTCCTAGCCAGCACACTGTTCAGTGATCAGTGTGATCTCGTGGAGGATATTATGGCTTTGGCTCTCAGCGTATAGAGCTCCTGGTTGGATATGTTGTTGAGCCAGAACACACAGCAAATGTTTCTTGGGGGATCTGCAGTGAAAAGACTCCAGCTTTTTCCTATCAGCCTCGACAATTCTCCAACTTTTACATCCATAAAAGACAGACCTAACTGTACTAAGGTCTGCCAAAACACTGCTGTAACAAAGTGAAGTAAAACGCCTGTAGTACAGGTGGAGGTTGCGTGAATTTTCATAGAAAATCTAGTCTCATTTTGACAAAATATATATATTTTTTGTTTTAATGAGATACTGCAGTTAATAGAGACCTCTTAGAGTTAGAACCCTAACGCTATAGCTAGAATTTATTCATGTTTTGTCTATTTTTTTTTATATTTTCAATAAAGCAAAACCTTCCCACCCATGGCTAGATATTTGTTAAATACAAGACAGTCTGGTTATATTTAAGTATATTTTGTGTCTTTCTAGTACAGATTTTTTTTTTTTTTTGCTGTGTGCATCCTGCATTATGTTGTTTAATGCACCAAGAACAGATTTTCATACAAAGAATCGTGTGGATATTTAATGGAAACTGACTTAATGGGTTCTTACAAATGCATGCACACCACTGAGAAAAAATGGTGTGGAGGAAAAAGTAGGATGGATGGTAATTTCTTTGGATTTTTCAGAACAACATTAGAATTCCATTGTTCTAACCAATATTAATCACTATATACGAACAGTCAGCGTATTCAACATCTATCACCAGGACAAACTAAAAGGCTCTGCACCGACAGGAGTCAAGCATATGCCAAGTGTAACATTACCTGAGCACTACAGCATCATTTTGTTTAGCAAGAGACAGAAGCAAACATCAACTCTGCTCCACACTGATCTGAAAATACCACCTGAAGTGCCTTGATACAAGTAGAGTCTGTTCCGTGTACCTCGCCAAAACAGGATTGACCGACTACTGCTCCTGCTTGACTCCATTTTCACTCCTCAATCCCAGTTCTCTTATCTCACACTAAAAAATAATGTTCCAATATCTAAGGGGAGTGTCCTTGGCCCATGTCCTACTTTTCTGCAGATTTTCCTCAAAATCTGTGCATTAGTTCTTATGTAATCCTCCTAACAGACAGGCAGAACTTATTACATTACCCCCTTGGTAGAGGTAAAGATATTTGTGCTGTCAAATATTGCTTGAAATACATAAGTTTAACTTCTGTTGCTCTGAATACAAAAATATAGACGTGACAAGACAACGTGTTTATTTCCTGTGGGGAGTTCTGTCTCTTCCTATGAGTTTCAGGTGACTGACATTATTAAGGAACATAAAATAATGTCGTACAGAAATAGAAATACACTCTGCGTGGTAGCATAAACACAGGCACAGGCAATTCAACATCGTTTCGTTTGATGAATTATCCAACTCCATTCAACTTGGTTTAATATTGTAAAATAATTTATGGCTTCACGCTGCGTCTTCTGAGCCAAAAAAAAAACATGTTATAATCAACCACGTCTGACTGTGTGCAAAAACAAGATAAAGTTATAAGTTTATTCATAGAGCTCTTAATCTAAAAAATATAGTCTCAAAGGACTTCATAAGAATGATATGAAACAATAACCGAAAATGAATCTCAGCTGAAATAATTTAAAAAGTCAGATATACGGAGAAAATAAAAGACCAATGTTTTATCATAAAACTTTACTATGATAATGCATCATAGGAGGATGGAAGGAGGAACACATACTAGCCAACTCGCTGCTGCCAGAGAAATAGTATGTATACACAAATGTTGACATTTAACACGTGCATCCCCATTTTCACAACACCACAATGGTGTTTTTTTGTTTTTTTTATTGGCCCTGTGGCCTCTACCCATGTGATACACCAATACACACAAGCATGGCGGTGCTCTCTCTAAAGCTCACAACCTCCTTTGGCAGAGATCCACAACAGTTAAATGGATATAAACTCACGCTGAATAGTCAAACCTGCTGAATTCACATAAATCTAAATCCTAATACAGGAGGAGGCAGACGACACGGGGGGACTTAAACTGCTGGGAAGCATGCAGCAGCTGAGGTAGAAAGAATGCAGTAGAAAATAATCTTAACCATTTCCAAGGGCTGCCTGCTTGTTTGGGTTTCTTTCGGTCACATGTAAAATGTATGGAGCGTGTGACTAAACTTTAGGGCATAAGACTTTATGAATGATGCACCACACACACACAGTTTCCAGGGCAGGAACACCAGCTGAAAGCCAATGCGATCTGAAACCAATCGTTTAGTATTAATCTGACTTCCAGCTGGTGTATTTTATTTATTTCCCCACTCTTTTAACCTTATCTTTTCCAGCTTAAAACAAGATGTTATTCTCATGGTTGCACATGTTTACAGATAGTAATTTATCATTAGGCTGCCTTCATTTTGTTTTTGTTTCTGTCCGTCTTGAAAGTAGTCAGCAGTGAATTGGACGGAAATGTAGAAGCAGGCAGGGTTAAATAGATTTATTAAAAAGCACCAAAAAGGCTCAGGGGACTATTAGTAGGTAGAATGAAAACAGGGATTCATTATGACTATGATTATGATTATGATTAATTATGACTATGATTTTGGACTTATATATATATATATATATAGATATATAGATATATCTATATATCTTAAAAAGTGTTAAAAAGTGTGTACTGCACAGAATATGAGACGGAACATAAAGAAACACATGGTTAGAGTTCATGCTGCCATCATTATAATCCCACATGGACCAGAGGAAAGTGCCTGCCAACATTATAATAGTTACGCATTTCTTCATCAGCTTTCATTTTTATATCATTTTGCAGTTCTTTTCAGTTTCAGTGTAATTTTAAGTAGTTTTAAGCCTGTTTTCGGGAAATGGGAATAAGACAGTCTCCCTTACCACACCTAGTAAGATTAGTCTTTTTGTGCAAACCTTTCAAACTGACTTTTAGATTTGCGTTATTTTTCCCCTTGAGAAATGTTTCACATATTTTATCAGCTTCGACTACAAGGCACTTACTCTTATCTAAGACACAGTCATATTCAAAGTAATCCCAGATGGGACTCTGGCGCTTTCTGCCGACTTTGGCTGCCATGACGCCAGGCGTGGATGGATTGGCAACACAGATGTGCGACGTCCTTGCCATCTGCTTGTGTAGAAACTGGCACAGCTAAAAAACTGGAAGATAGATTTCTTATCCACCCAAAATACTCGGCTTATGTGCGCATGAAATAATTAGACAAAGATGAAAGATGGTGGAGGTATTTTCTGTGGAATTTGAGTGTATTCTCATCAGAGGTGTATAGACACAATACAGTTTATATTTTTGTGAAGCCTTATTTTGGTAAAAAAAAGTTTTTTCATGCCATCTCATACTCCTCTTCATTATTAATGCTAATGCTAGTGGCAGCAGGTGAGCACGTACTGTAACTGACTATTGGAGGGAAATACAGGTAGAAGTAGTGTTGGAGGAAAAAAAATTAAATAAAAGATGATGGAAAATTGGTGAAGAATCATGACAGCTTCATTTTAAATGATTTTAAAGACCTGGAGCCTCATTAATAAAACTGTGCATAGAGTCAAGTCAAAAAATGCCAAAAATGCTGCAGGTAAACAAAGTTTGTCAAAATAAAATACTTCATCTGAACAACGTAAGACAATGATGACCCATGACACTGATTGAATTCAGATGCAGACTGAAAAGGTGGAGGTGGGTGTGAAGAGGGGCCGCACATCCAACAGACTGAAGCCTCAGTGTTGTATTTTCAGTTTAAATATGACGCCCTGAATGTGATTAACCAATCGGATGTTCAGAATAGAATCAGCTGATGAATGCTGCTTTAGAGATCATCTGCTGTTAATCATGTACTGATAGATGGGCTGAGCTTGACTTTGTGGCCTTCATGAACTAAAGCTGTGCTCAGTTTTCATTAATCAGAATTCATGCCCATCAGCAGGCAACTTTCCCACATGCGTCCCCATGGAAACGTGCACACAAACATAAATCAGCCCAGTATAATGCCTTCTTCATGCCTACGATTAATCATTAAAGGTAAATGCAGAGTATGTCAGCAAGCACATTTACATGACAATAAAAATCAGATAGTTGGAACAAATCACATAATTGGTAATAATTGGATCTGATGTGTTTACATGCACTTCAGAAATTCGATAATTGAAAAACTGTGGTTTAGACTTATCAGTCCATTGTCAGATTTGTTCTGAAATATTTATACATGATGTGATGGTAGACTCAAACGTACTGTCATTGTCTTCCACTCATGTTTGACTATGTCACTTCTGTTTTCTATGATGTTTTCTTTTTTTTTTCCTTAAACATGCACAGATGTAAAAAAGCGAAATAAATCAGATTAACAGGTATATGTGCATGAAGACCTTGTAGCACTGTGGACAATCCAGGTGTGATAATCTGGTTTTGTCATAATCACATACCTGCCATTATCTGATAAAGCACATTATGCGTTATTGCCGACCAGTGTCACCATAGTATTTATGTTTACAGCCTCAGACCAAACTATTTACACCTCCATTGGACTAGTAGAATAAAAACTAAAAAAAAAAAAAAAAGAAAGTAGATAAAAACATTATTCATTTATTAAAGTTTTGTTTGGGGGAACTTTGTATGAATTATGACTAGAAATCACGTGGATATGGGGTGTAATGAATGTACAAGAGTCACTGGCTTTATTTCCAGTTTGGAACTGAATTCTACGCAAAAAAACTAAATCATCCACATTATCAGGAAATGTTATTGACTCTTCCGGAAATGTTTCAATTTTATGTAATATTACTTTTTGCGAGACATGACACTCTCCAATATGATTGTGGGGGAAAAGAATCAGTACATTCTTAATTAATATCAGGGTAAAGTAATTGGAAAACTAGTCCGAGCAGCCAAGGCGTGTGTAAGAGGTTAACCGCTGTGTCTTGCAATAAGTAGCTTCTTTTATTTATTGTTGACATTGTAGACACACATACCAACACCAACATAACAACCAAAACTGATTGCTTATGTAGAAAGGTCATTCTTTAACTTGACTGCCTTGTACCATTTGCTGTGGCTTAAATGGAAAACTCACACATCTAAAAATATGAACGACCTGAATATACAAACACTAATAACATATAAAAACAAATATTTACATGTAACCTAACACCAGAAACCCCCTCCTATCCACATCCCAGTGAGTGTCCACCCTCCTGGGGGAATCATATGCCCTGAAAACATGACCACATCAGACATAATGCTAATATATTCAGTTAGCATTAGCGTCTTGCATTCAATAGAAAAGATTCTTGCTCCATTTTCAGCTCCACAACTGGACCGAGTATGTCACACATCCTGTTTTGCCCTCTGCTGAGAAATGTGATGTGAGACTGATGAAATATTGAGTGGAATGTGATTCAATATTTGACTATGTTTATACTTTTTTTGCTAACAGTTGAAAGATGCTTATGTTACAGTTGTGACTCGGTAACCCCTCTGCTGGTTTCCATATTTATGAGTAAGTGGATGTAGAAGAAGGCCCGGTCACAGAAAGTCTCCACCTGAATTTAAGTCAGCAAACTGATCATTCCATTGAATACTGAATGTAGAGATTCATATTTTAGACGCGAGGGAGTAGATTTTCTTCTCTTAAAAAGCATCAGTTTGTAGAGAGCATAAAGACTGAACAGTTTGAATGGAAAAAGGTCATGTGGGCTAACGAGTCCAGATTGACCCTGTTCCAGAGTGCATCAGGGTGACAAGGAAGGCTGATGAGGTGATTACCTATGGGGGCAGTGTTTTGATCTGGGATTGTTTCAGTTCGTCAGGTTTAAATTCAGCAACATTATTATATAGATTATTATATATTATAAGACCAAAATTAAACATTTGAGAGGCATCATCATGTGTACGATGATTCCTATTGTATTTAATGTATAATATGGCTTGATTTCACATCCTTGTCTCCAAAATGTTGGTCAGTGCACATGTTCTCATGTCAAGTTCTTTAATTATTTCTTTTTTAATTCCAAATTTGCGAGGTGGCTTCTTTCAGGTCCCTTTTTCTATGATAAATCGTGCCCCAGATGTGGTCTAATTACCTTGTAATTATTTTCACAGGAAAGAAAGTGCCAAAAACTGTAGCAATGCAGAACTGTGAAAAAGAAAATGCAAATTAGGTGCATTTGGAGTGGATAAACTCGCCTGCATGATGTTGTCAGAAGGTAGTGATATCGGTAGTGATATTACTGTGTATATGATTGTAAAAAAATCAAAGTTTGTTACATGGGTTAAATGTTTGTTATATCAGAATTTATTCAAAAAGCCATTCATACATCTTATTCAAGTGGCATCCTCTCTGTCTTTAGTAAGTTATAGAAATTCATTCATAAATCCTAATAGACATCCACTGAATGTCCAACTTTATCACTTTGCAAAGTTTGTGATATTTCAGATTGTTTTTGTTTCAAATTTCTATTTGGGCTTTTCTGTGAATATTTTTAAGGTAAAACTTCAAAATGTGCATAAAATATGTTTTGTGTTTAACCCCCTGATTATTGGATAACACTGCTGAAATACATCTCCAGGCATTGACTGTTGATTTTGAATTATGAAGTAGCGATATAAAATTACAGTTTGCCTGAAATTATATAGAACTAAAATCCAATCAGCATCATAGCCATTTCATATTCTTTCACATGATTCTTACCAATACAAGTCTGTACTTACAATATGATTGTATATTGTAAAACTAATCCCACTGTCCTATTGTCTCTGTAACAGCTAAAAAAAGATGGTTTAACAAATGTCACTGTGATACATGGCCTTCATAATAAAGTACTTTTCATTTTAATGAATACTTGCAAATTTTCCAACTGTAAAGCTCCCGAAGCTCCGTCCCTTTAGTCACTCTCACTCCAGACTCTGTAGCAGCAAACCCTCATTTATCATCATCACCATGAACCCATGGGACCTCCACTCCCGAGTTATGTCTGACACTGCATTCTCTCACCACTGGTTACCGTGGTCACCATGTACCTCATACTCAAACAATACACCTGTCTCTGCACTCCTCTGACAAAAACTTTGATTTCTTTCTTCACCTTTTGGTATCATCCAAACTTCCCCGGAGCTTCATTGTTCCCAGACAACTGAACTTTTCATCAGTCTCCTCCTCACATCCGACAGATCGCTCCCATCAGCTGTCATCAGTCATCATTAACAGAGACACAGGAGTCATGGGAAAGTCTCAAAACTCTTGTACGGATCTGACCAATAACCTCGGTTTTACAATTGTTCTGTCAACATCCATATATGCTGTCAGAAACGTCATGCTGCATGCACTGATGGATAAAAAAAATGATGTCTGCTTCTTATTTCTTAAAAGTACAGAGATTACAAGGAATGGGGGAGTGAGACACAGGGAATGACATGCAGCAAATGCCCTTAGTTGAACTCATTATTATACTGAGACCAGTTTATAAGATAAGATATACTTTATTGTCCCCAGGGGGAAATTCGTTGCGGGCAATAGTGCAAGGGGGCTGCAACGCCATACAAACAAAACAGTACAAAACAACAAGACATCACAGTACAGACACATGACAACAATAATTAACACTAACCATACTATGGCATGGCATCCTGAAGTATGGGGCAGTAGACAACACCAATAGATAAGTAAATAAGAGCACTGCACTCCATAAATCCATACCAAAATATGTAAGAAGATCACAAGAATTAAGAGCCAACAATGTGATTAAAAATAATATAAAATATGAGACACCACCATCGATAAATAATAATTATAGACATGGTATTAACCCATAAAGACCCAAACATCCACCACTATAAACCACGACTTCAGTCCAGTTCGTTTTATTAGATGGAGAGAATCTCCGTAAGACCAAGCAGGACTGACATGCAAGCGATCCTACTGAAATAGAAAGTCCAACACAGCCTACAAAGCTCCTATTTGACCTGAGGTCTGATAAACAGGACAACGTCTCAAAGATGGTCCACCAGAACACCTATTAGAGGGACAAATCCTGTTTTTCTGGAGACAATTTCAACGCAAGTCTCTGGGCGCTACAGTGGTGGAGGAAAGTTCTTATACACCCCATGCATGTGCGATATGTTGCATTAAAAATCACTCTCATCATTGAACTCTGCCAAGTATGCCATTCTCCAAAACCACTGTTCCCTTCTGCACGCGCTCTGTTCCGTTGAGGTCAAAACTGGACGGTTCAGCGAGATAATGAAACACATCCAGGGCATGACGCTGTAAATGTAAACAGTTTAGCTGTGATATTTCTTGTTAACAATAAGCAAAAAAATCATTTACATTGGTTTGTGTCTGTCCGATGCAGCCACACCTTTGAAACACAAATATTTCATGATAATATTTGAGATGGTGTAAACTTTTAAGGGCATCTGAAAACTTTTTTCCACTACTGTAGCTCCACACATTGTTAGCTCTGTGCCAGTGTTGTAGATACAGTAGGTCTGGCACATTCTACTATTATCCTGGAGTAGGGGTGAGTTATCTGTGTTGTCTGGCCAGCTCTTGGGCGGTGCTGAATGCAGGATGCTGCAACTGCAATTTCAAAATTGTGTCAGTAGAGAAGTTTTTTGGGGGTTTTTTTTGGGGCGAAACATGTGTGTGACTGCTTCATAGTATTAAAACAAATTTCGCATTGTCAAAATTTGCTACTTTCAGGGTGCAGTTGCAGCTCCGGTCATTGTTCTGTCTCATAGTGAGGGGGGCTTTCAAACAGATAATACACAGATATAATGGAAGCAGAATGACCTACCACTGTGTAGCAGAAATATTCACCACTGCTCCAGTGTTCCACAGGATTCCCAGTGAGCCAGGTCTGCTTTACAGGAAAACACAGACAAAGACGTATGATTAAAGGAAGGACAAAATAAAGAAGTTGGTGTAGTTCAATATAGTGTAAAGACTGATATCATGTACATAGAGTTTATATATTCATATTACTAATTTGGATATCTTGTACATCCTTGGACATTTACAGTTACATAAACACAATAATACACTACAGAGAGAGTATATGACAAAATATACAATACAGTTACCTAAAATTGCTATAGTTGTTTCTTTTTTTAACCTTTGTTGGCATCAGTGAGAATATATATCAAATATACACACACACATACACACATATATTTATTTATTTTACCATTTGTGCCATTCCTACTCTTATGTGGAAAGAAGCCCTGGAAATACACAAATTTTAGAAAACTAAAATGAGTTAAACTCCCATTGGACAGGTTTTTGGTCCATTATCTTTAGCTAAATTTCCCTGACAAACCGACTCTGCATCCCATAGCCTCATCAAGTCCTGTGAAAATGTAACTGGTCAAACATAAAGTCTATTCTATCATCTACCACTTTTGATTTGCTATGATAATGTTTACCATACAGCAGTCCCTCGGTACACAAATTAATTATTATTATTAAAATGCTATACAGCACAGGTAACCCCACTTATTGTTAATTAGATTTCTGCCTTGTTGAAGCAAGAAACTATGTAGCATTTATGACGTTTAAGGCTGTAAAAGACATAATGGCTAATGAATTATAATAACCATAACGGATTGTCAGGGAGGTCTGTGGATTTAAGGTTGCCCTGTGGATTGTTCTCGGCTTATCTCTTCACAAGAATTGGTCGGACAAAGTCAAAGAATTTAACTGCACAAAAGGAAATGGGAGAAGAAAGAAAAAGTGAGAAACACATAAAAAAAGGGGTGAAATTATAATTTAAGTTGAGTAAAAAATATGAGAACTGCAAAGGCAGGTAGATTAAAACAGCCTTAGTAATGAGGAGATGATGTGTTTCAAAGGAGACTGCAGAGTAGTGTTAGTAATAGCCCACAGACTCCAGAAAATAACTTTCCATTAAATCCCTCATAACTACAGGCATTTACTTCAGCCTAAATATAGGGAGCTACGATCAGGGGGACGGCTAGTAATACCATAACCTATACACTAACCTTCAAGATGATCTATGAATCATACAAATGTGCAGTGTGTTAACACACACACACACACACACACACAGAACCATAAAAGCCCTCAAAGCTAATATTACACACGTTTTAGATCATGTATTGACTTTGGTTGGATTTAAACATTAAACACTTCCCCGATATTACCTTACCCATACCTTTACTGCACAGAGCAAGCCTTAATGGGCACAGCAACTTCTTATAAAAGAAAAATGATGAATAATAAACTTTATTTGTAAAGCATTTGTCATAATCAGTGCTACAGAGTGCTTTAATACAAGGAAGTGTTATATATAGTTATGCATGAAAAAAGCAGGTAAGGGAATATAGCTTAAACAATAGAAGATTAAAAGACATAAATAACATCAAGTATAAAGTACAAGAACAATGTATTAAAAGATGAAATAGAGCAGTGCAAGTATTCTACAACTCCTAAGATACAGTCATTTAATTCAATTCAGTTTTACGTATATAGTGCCAATCATAAGATAAGAGGAGACAAGATAAGGCCAAATCTGATGTCTTTGTATTAATTATATATTATATATATTTGGGTGTCAACTGGCCACTGAAGTCAGAGTTTACAGTTATAGATGGAAATGAGGACGAAGATGAAGAGGAAGAGACACAATTTTACAGTGCGACTCCCACCAGCACTGAATTTTAACAAATGCTGTTCAAGAGTCGTGTGACTGTGGCATGAATTGCAATATAACAATATGGGGGGGGGGGGGAGATAAATAAATAAATAAAGACCTGACATACAAAATTGACCCAAAAAATGTAGGAAAAAATAGATCTAAGTCACTTAAGAGCATTGAATCAGATTTAGGACACTTTTGCCTGCAGGTCAAACAAAGCCTTAGTTAAGTTTTTGATCAAAACATCCACACTGTTGTATTAGTGGTGAGTTTCAGAGCCATAGACAGTGATTCTCCATAATGCGAGTCTGAAAAATGTCTTCCTGTGTCTCTGTGAGGTCAGCACTTTGGTGTTAGATCAAATAAATAGATTCCCATTTGTCAGCAGAAACTGCGCTTGCCCCCACACTCAGCAGATACCGGCCAGACGGAGGAGAGGCTGAAGGGATGGAGGGCATGTGAGGAAAACTCACATATGAGGAAGCATTCGGAACAAATCTGTCACATTTGAAAACAAGAAGTGGATTTGTTTTCACCCCTTTAAAGGATCTAAAGTGCACCCTTCTCTCAGGCAGCGGGTAGATTTCTTTGAAAAATATCACGTCTGAAGTTCCTGGTATTGTCGGCTCCTGCAGGGTCATCAGTTTAAGGATACTTCGCACTGACAGTGGTCTATTTCCATTGGACGCTGGCGGAGACAGCGGTCAAAACCCTCGGCGCCATAAATCATTATTTTTTCCCTCTCCCTTAGGGATGAAAATCCAATATTAAAAATGTGAAAATTTAAATGACTCCGTGACCCCTTGAGGCTAAAGGCACAAATGTAATCTAATGTGGTATAGATACTATGAGCAGGACACAAGGGAAAACTCTTGGCTGGGGCTCAGAGTACATTAACATGCACTTGATTACCGCGCGCCGCCATACTCAGGTGATCGCGTGATTAAACCACTCACATTGGTCACAGTAACTTGATATCCATTTACCTGTACATGATTAGTTTGATAATCAGGTGGCCTACAGGGAACATCTATGCTCCTCAAATAAGAGGCAAAAATTAAGGTATTTTTCCACATTGCTGAATTTATTTTCATTTTCCAACCCCTCCGGCCGTATCACTGTAGAAAAATACAGCGTGCATCTAATTTGCTCTGTGACCTAGCTGGTAATTGTGCCAAATGAAAAAAGATAAACAAACCTTATGTGTGGTCTTTGAATTCTAATTACAAAGTTCACGGTTGTTTAGGAGTGTTAACTGTGTTACGTGTTTGCAGGATGGCTGGAATAATAAATTATTGCCTTATTTTGGTTCCAGATTTTACATTTCGAGAAGCCGTAGTTATGATGTGGTATGAAATCTACAATTTGCCGTCTGTTCCTTCGCTTTTCACTCCGTCTGCTGGTCCTCTTGAAAACAAACTGTGGCGTCAGATACAAGAAAAGGACCTTAAAGCGCTTCTACTTCAGCGCAGCACTTACAATACTATGCTCGGAGGTCAGACAGCTTGAACCTTGACCTTCAAGAGCGATGCGAGTGGGATATATTGAAATGAAAAAAAAGCTACTACATGGTAAAGACCAACTCTGCAACTTTACTAAATATTCTCTGTGGACACAGCTGAAGTCATATTACTGCTAAATGATGCTTTCCCATTAACAAAAGTAGCACTAATGTAATTCTGTCTAGACCCGCTCTCACACATCTAAATTACAACCTATCTACTGGCAGTAGAAACATGCAGTGAAATATATTAAATCTGCAAAACCAAGATATGGACATTACCCCCTCTGTTCCATAAACATGGTTTATTAAATGTTTACCAAGTCGCTCATATGCAAGCAGCTCAATTTGCCCGTGGCTCACTCAATAAAAACCTTTTCTCTTTTTACCCCTGACAATCTCACTCATAAATATAATATTAGATGTGGTTTTCAACTCAGTTTCTGCAAACATACTGTAATGGTAGGCCTCAGTTTGGGTATTTTGTTAAATATTTCAGTTGTGGATGTGATATCTTCTGCACAAGAACAGATCTAGAACTTATTGTCCCTTTTAGATCTACCAAACCAGACATACTCTAACTAGATGTGATTGAATTTTAGAAGCTTAGAGAAGCTACAGTCGCATTAGAACAGCAGAAGTAACCACTCTGAACTCTGTACTCCATTACTTTACTGCAATTTTTATGTATACATTTCCATTTTATGAAGCTTTACACTTATGTGCTGTTACGTTTCAAAGGGTAACATACTTTTTGACTCCACTCTACATTTATTCAACATTTTACTTTATGCATAAAGGGCATTTGATATGTTTATATGGTACCATGTGGTGCTGTCTAATCTACCCAGCAGTAGTAATCTAAAATTTGGCTTCACAGTGCCAAACTACCACATTAAAATGCTCTTGCATGTAGTGATACAAACAGAATAACATTGCCATTCGGCATAACGATTAACCTTGCTTCACACTTTTACACATTTTACTGCTACTCTCCTCCTTTTAATCTAGCAAGTCTTTTAATTCAACGCTACAACTTGGAATACACAGTGGTTTGTCTACTTTTTCTTCAGTGAAGGATCTGAAACTTGTACCCACCTTTGAGTTTGAGCGCTATACTCTGTGATAAGCATTGCATTTGAAAGATTTTGTTCTCACGTAAACTGAAAAAAAAAAATGCTGAAATAGGGTGAGGAGAAAAAGGAATGAACTGTTGCCCATGGCATAGCTTGGAATGATTATGAACCATAGAACTAAAATCTGTTTTCCTCAAATCGTATATTTGCTCATAAATATTATAGTCGATAGGTTTCTGTGCAGACTTGAGTTTTAAAAATGTATCAGTTTAAATAAATCAGTGTTTCTGCACATTATGACTTACAGTGTGGAGCCTATTCTTATTTTTCATCTAGATGTGACTGAAAAGAAATGGGAACACACACACACACACACACACACACACACACTGGTGCAATAACAATAATTTATGCAGAATTGTAGCTCATGAAATTAAAAGTGACAGCATGAGATTAATTTCACCAAAGCATCATACACCAAAATAAAAGACAACAACTGTGGATTTCAGATTAAGCACTTCTAAATGTAATGATGCCATATGGAGATATTTACATTTTTTTATCATTATATTTTTTACGCGGATATAAAAACATCTAAGCATGTTCTGATGAAACGTACATTTAAATGCCTTGTGTTCTAACCCCTTACATTTATTCCAATCGGTGTTTTCTGTGAAGTTGGAAGAAAATTGAGAGAAATCCCTCTCTCAATGTGGTCAAGATCAATGATACAGATGACGTGAAAAAAAAAACAAACGGAAAACTGAACTCTAAATGTGAAGGTGTACATTTTTCCCAACTTAAATCTCATAAACCCCATGGGAAGATAGATGGCTTTGCTACCCATAAATGTCAGAGTGGCAGGAAGAGGGGCAGACTCGTTCACTTCAGATTATGGAGAAAAAAAGGAGGATGGATGCCACCTGATATCCAACTTTGCAGGTAAAACTTGGAATTAAATCAGCTTGTCTAGAAGATACTGCTACATTATTGAAAATATTGCAATGAGAGATACCATTATCAGTCTCACAAGGAACTGAACGGAGGGGTGAAACTAGTGTGTAAGGCCATTGATTTCGTTTCCCATCTGATACAGAGTAAAACCCAGGCTGTTGTCACCAATACCAATACTTAGAGAGGAAATCCTGTAAAATGGATGCATAAAGCCCTGTGCTGGCAGCTTCCTCATTCCCCATCCTGCAATCAATGGCTACAGTATTTATCGGATGCAACATATACTGAACAAAACAAGAAACACATTTTAGTGACAAAAATATAGCAGTGAGAGATTACCATTCTGCATATGAGTATCAAGGTCTAATAAATCATGGGTTCAAACAGATTGCAGATATATTGGTTCACAGACAGACTGGTTTTATACTAAAAAATAAAAGGGCCTTTGGCTTAGATCAGGGGTTCCCAAACTTTTCCATGCCAAGGCCCCCCCAAACAGCCCCCGTTTGCAAACAATACTACAAAATATATCAAGAAACATTGACTTTTTTCATGCATTTTCTTACATTTATTCACTATAGAATAATTATTAAATTTGTTTAGCATAAGAATATTATTAGCTAACATGTTTCCATACTATATATTCACACTAAAATGTTTTATTTTGCATTTCTTTCCCTCATCTTTTCTCCAATTTTCTGAGCCCCCCCCCCATTGCTCCCTGGGAGCCATGGCCCCAACTTTGAAAACCACTGGCTTAGATGAGTGGACACAGCATCAAAACTTTTATTTCTGTTAACACTTGCATTGATTTTGCTCCAACATCTTGTATTAATAATGAGAGTCGGACCACTGCGTCTCCGTCACATCCCCAAGATTCTCACTGGGGTTCAGTATTAGACACTGTGGTGGCCAATCCATGTGTGAAAATGATATCTCGTGCTCCCAGAACCATTCTGTCACAATTTGAGCCTGATGCATCCTGGGAGTATCATCTTGGAATACGTCTGTGTCATCAGCGACAAAAAAAAAATCCACTTAATGTTCAGACTTGGTCATTTAGTTTCTGACCTGATCAACTGAAGCAAACCCCAGACCATAACACTGCCCCCACAGGCTTGTACTGTAGACACTAGGCATGATGGGTAATCACTTCATCCGCCTCTCCTCTTCCCGTGATGGAACAGGGTCAATCTGGACTCAGCCCACATGACCTTCTCCCCATTGAAACAGTCCAATCTTTACACTCTCTAGTAAAGTAACGGTTGTTTAATAAATGAGAAACTACTGCATCAGTTGGGGCTGGAGAACCTGTTGCTACTAAAACATGGCAGCAATAAAAACAAATTGTTGAATGGTAGTTTGGCTGCAGGTTAAACATACTACACCTTATGAAAGTCTGAGCTATTAGATATATTAGCTGCAGTGCTTAGTAGCATTATTGGCTAAATTTTCCGTAATTACATTTCAGCATATTTTAATGGACGTGGTCTGAGTGGAAATAAGTACTGTACCCACTTTTCTGGTTTTCAGATTGTAGAAAAGCTGGTGACAAGAGGCTTTGGCCGCTTTGTTTGTTTTCTGTGAGACAGGGGGACATTCTTCCTCCGATTTTGGCTCTTACAGTTCCATGAATCAACTGGACATTATAACAATTGAAGTTAACTTTTGACCATAAATCTTTTTTTATATGGATGGTCGCTTTTCTTTTCCTCCTTTGTATGGTTTCCTCTCAGTATATACAGAGTTGTCAGCGGTAGGTTGCATAATATCAAACAATCAATCATCAATGCCTGTGCAGCTGCGAGATCTGTCTTTTCCCCCCATTCTTCTCCTAAGTCTATCAACGCCTGGGTTCTAAAATAAATGACACATAAGTGACATTAAATATACAACGTATTGGCAATGAAGCGACCGTTTCAGAGTCACAAGATTGAAAATAATAATACAACTGACATATTTGATTAATTCGATGTGAGGCGAAACAAATCTCACTTAAAACCGTCTTCAGAAGTCACAGCCCCGATCTTTATAGGCCTATTCGTTGTGGCATTTGTGGATTTAATTGCTGACAATATAACAGAATTTATTCGGTTTATAAGCATATTTATTTGTATGAATTTAAATAAAATATCAATAAGATTGTGGGGACCTCCCATTGTTAGAACATCAACACACAAAAGCATTTATAGAGCTGTAACTCACATTTGACGGGCAGAAGAAGTACTTCCTATCAGGCAGCCATTATTTAGATCCTGGTGATAGCATCGTTAACTTCCACTGCATCTCCTGTTGATGATGAAAGACACTTTTAGCCCGGTTATTGTATTTAGACAATATTCTTCTAACACGAGAATCAATCTTCGAAGAGGAGATGTTGGAATCGGACTAATCAATATTTCAGTATTGATCCACTTAGAGTATGAGGAGGAGAAACTAAAAATATAAGCTCTCTTTGTAGGGATTCCTGTGACCTATAGTATGAAACCACTGACACTAAATCTGGAGTTTGGAAGAATGATGGCATCATAGGAAACTCCTCATCTTCTAAAATAAACTTTTATATCTGCCAGTTTTAAGAGCTACAGCTGCGTTTCTCTTCTCAGTTGCCCTTTTCAGTAAAATGTTTGGCAAACATGCTTACATAAAAAAAAAAAAACCTGGCTGCACACTGGGCTTACATCTACATTTACCACCGTCTCTATGTTTGTTAAAGGAAATGTGACATTTCGGGAAATTACCGATTCAGGTTTAGTCTGGAATTATGAGAACGACATTGATGCAAGACAGGGAAACAGTTTACCTGACTCTCCCCAAAGGTTAAAGAAGAAATCAGCTTCCCCACAGATCTAAAGCGTCATAATTAACACACTTAAAAAAAAAAAAATGTTAAAATGTTTTTATGTGCTGTGATGTTCTTTCACTGCACTCTTCTGTAATCAGAGCTGAATTTTTTAACCCCAGGCCTGTAAGGTTGCTGGCACTGGCTTAACATTTACTTCATGATTAGGAGTTTACTGCCGATGCAAATGAACGGTCCTGTATCATTTTAACAGATGCACATTTACCCCAAAACATGGTAGTTATTTACCTGCACTGCAAAGAAGGCTCAACTAGAATGTAACCAAATATGAATGCAACTAAATTATCAGGTAATACGCTCAATAAAGAGCTGAAGTCCTTCTCTTACAAACTGTATCACAGTCAGTGGCAAAAGAAAAGTCATTTTTGATATCTTTGGAATCATGTCTGCGCATATATTAGTCAGGTGGCATGGTGGACTGGTGGTTAGGACTTGGTTTTATCCCACTGTTGTCCTGGGCCTTTCTGCATGTTCTCCTCGTGTCTGCCTGGGTTCCTACTGGCTTCTCCAGTTTCCTCCCATCATCAAAAAAACCAAAAACATCCATCTTAATAGGCTAATGTAAATAAAGCTCAAATCTACCCATTCTTATCCAGAATAGGTGCCAGCATCTCTGCGACCCTCAGGAGCACTAAGGCAGTTCAGAAAATGAATGGATGGATATTTGTCAGTTTAATTTTACAAAATGTGGTGAAACTGTTGAATTAAAAGAAAGACTACAATGCTTGAAAGTCACCAGGACTGTCTGTCCATGATCTAATCGTCACTGAAGAGGTCTCTGCATCTTCATCATGACGAGACTGTAATTATTTTTATAACTTTAAAGACTTTTTCACCCAAGTGTTGAACACTGAGGTAAAATGTACCAAGGAAGTGGCTGTTTTAGTCTGAGGACATATATGTGATAAGAGACGAAGTCCATTCAGCTGTTTTAACACAAAACTAGAAGTTTCTGTATTTTGAGTTTCCATGTTCTCTCTGTGTCTCTGAGTACTCAGATTTCCTCCTTCAGTCAAAAGACATGCACTTTAATAGGTTACTCAGTCCATCTAAGTCACCCATAGTTTGTCTGCATACGTCAGCGCTGCCATGAACCAGGACCAATAAATACTGGCCTATAAAACAAACAAATGTTTCTTAGTGTATTTCTTTCTAGCGGTGAAATGATCAAAATGTGCTTATGTTTCTGCCATTTTAGCTGAAATACCTTGTTAACGTAGATAATTCCATTTTTCTTCCAATGACATTAACTTGCCAATAAAACAGTTTCTTAGAAACAAGGCTGTTTCATTGTTTTAAATAAAATTTACATTTTTTGCTGTGTTACTCAGTCTGATCTGCTTGCTTATACCCATCAGTAACACAACACCTCATGTTAAGAGCTCAAAACGATCCCAAAGAGATGATATACAGGATTTGGAGGATTTTCTATCATGGGCAGAAGCAGGAAAGGATCCAAACGCAGACCCTGAGCAGCAGAGGGGGTTGAATGGTGAAGAGGGGCAAAACTTACAAATAGAAAGGTGACTAAAAACACAGAGGGAGAAATATGAAAAACTGGATGGGAAATGAAAGTGACTGGAATAAAAACAAGGAAAATGGAGGTATTAGAAGAAGATGAAAGTCTTAGTGTGCCCCTTTTTGAAGTGAGAAAGTGGAATTTCCTAGTTCCCAGATGGGAATTTCAAGTAGTCAGACTAATTTCCCTAACCCTGACTCCAAAATTGATGAAAAAAAGATGGCGTCTCTATGCATAAACATTAGTTAAAGCTGTGGTAGCGGTAACATTTGTGTTCTTTGCATCACACTCATATGCACAGTGCTATCCAACTCCTGTCTGTGGGCATGTTGGTTGTATTTGTGAAATAAAGTGTCATCTGCCAGCTCCAACTGGAACGCGGCATGTGATGCAGGTGAAGCCGATTCCAGGGAGAAAAGCTGCAGGCAGGAGGGTGTGTTCGACAGAGTTGGACCGAAAATGTAAACACAGGGTTCCGTGACAGAGCAGCGGGAGTTGTACAAAGACCTTGACACTTTCTGGTGACTCGACAGGGTCAAACTAATAGCTGGATGTTTGGGAACAATCATAGGCATCTGATCAATTTCTTGTGAGCTGGCCCAAAAGGTCACGACCTGTGGTTAGAAATTCAAGAGACCATCATGCTTGCTGTCGGTCCAGACATCCCATTTACACCTCACTGATGGTTGTCAGTGCCCTGCTGTTTCCTAAGGGCCTCCCTGTGGCTGAGGTCAAAAGTGGTTTCCAAAAAAGTCAGGAAAACTTGGGCTGAACATCCTCTATGTTTAATTATTTATTTCAAATGAAACACTAAATAGACGAATGCTCTGATATTTAAAGGAATTTATATAAATAGTAAACTAGACTAAAAATAGTTGCACCAAAAAGAAAAGAAACGTATATTAGTGAATTACAATAAGATGGATCTATAACAGTGCTTTTCCAATTCACAGTATGCAGTGTTGAATTTTAAAATGTATTTTCATGGTTTCACATAGTACCAAATATCATAATTTAGTTTTATTTAAGATAGCTTCCTAGAGATTTCTATATTTTCTATGCACTGTGCTTAAAATAAAAATGGAGCAATATGCAGTAATAAATATATTAGATTTCATATTATGCATTTCCTAGATTTCTTTGGTGTATAAAAGTGTCTTGTTACCATGCTGCTCATATGTGCCTTTAAATTGGCCCGTTGGGATATTTGTTTTTTAATAATTGAGTTGATGAATAAATTGGTGTTCTCTTTTGGGCATTTTGTTGAATCAATCCCATATTTCCACTAAATAAAGTGAACATTTGTGCTTGCTGGCAAAGAACACCAAAATACTTCAAGTAGAATGGCTGCTTTTACTCCAGTGCAATTACATTTTTATTTTTTCCGAGGCAGACACCCTTTTCACCTTGTTTAATATTTAAAACAAAAATCTACATCTCTTATAAAGTACCATTTTTACCATTTAAATATGGCTATAGCTGTGGTTTTATGTCCAGCCTCGCCTTAGACGGATGTAAAACAAACTGTAGTATCGGAGCTTTTGTGGGTTACTGAGCCCAAAGTGTAAATTATGCTCATGCATGATCGCCTCTGTACAACTGCATTCCAAATCCATATCAATTAGACCAAATGAACCAAAATTAATTCTTTGATGAAATATAAATGCTAATGAAACAGTTATGAATCATGTAGCACTAATGGCAGATAGATAAAAGGTACGACCTGCATGCTGCCATGTCCCCCTCGGTCGCTCACGCTCGCTGCTTTGTCTGGAACTCTCGAGGGATTCCAGGGAATTCATCTATCTGTAAGGAGTGAGAACAAGGTTTTTGATTTTATTTTTGGCATGTATAAATTATTCACAGTGCATCCCCCTACATTTATCTCCGATGGAGACTGGCTGTTCAGTTGATGTCGAACTCTCTCCATCTAAATTTTACTCCATCTGTCTTTCTGTTGCTCTGTCTCACAGCCCCCACTCCTGCTTTACAACACACACACACACACACACACACACACACACACACACACACACACACACACAGACGCACACGATAAAATCTGTCTTTACCTCATCTCAGAAGGCCTTGGCATACACTCACAGGAATATTGATCATGACACCCTTGTGTGACAGGCCTTCTCTGCAGCTGCAGCACACAGCAGATAGAGGAAAAACCCTTATGGGACGTTTAGTCTGGGATTTTAACTCTGTGTTATGAGCTCTGTGTAAGCTCCGTGGCAGAAAAAGCCTTTACATGGAGGTACCGACACACTGTGGGACTCTCAGGGGCATGGATTAGTGGCGGAGACTCTGAATAGTGTTGTTGCATTATTAATCGAGGAGGAGGAGGATGAGTCTTACTGTCTATCGTGTCCTGTCCCACAAGCAAGACAAACCATTCTTGGATCCCTCTGACCAGCTGGGAAAGCCTACGACACAGCAAACAAGGCTCTACCGCATTGCACTCACAGCTGTAGAGGTGCCTTTGAGCAACAAGTTTGACCAAGTGTAGCTGCGCACTGGCACTGGGCAGTCCCCAGGTGGCATTGTATATAGGAGTCATTCTGTGAAGTAAAGCAGTGCTGAAAAATACCAACTATGCAAAAGAACATGCCTGCTCAGCAAAACGTATTCCCTGGATGAATAAAGCCTCAGCTGAGTTCATCCTGTGACAATCTGAAGATCTACTTCTGTGCATCACCCCTTTGCATCCCATTATCCAAACTGAACTGTCACACACAATATGTACCCATCAAAAACTCCACCAGCGTTATACTGCATTTATATTGATCTGCAAAACCAACGTCCAAAGTCCTGTGCGTCAGTCCGTACACGTCGAGTCGGTGCAGCCGAACTAATTTATTTGAAATCTTGGTGCAGATCCTGACATTTCAAAATGATACAGCATCTGTCAGACTGACTCTGGAGCAAAGTTTGTAACGAACATGCACAAAACACACATAAGATTTACATCTAAAGAGAGTGGAGCCATTAAAACGGGGAGTTTTGTACCACTGTGATCAAAAGCTGGAACAAGCTGACTCAGAGTGTATAATGCGTCAAAAAGTGTGAAATAATAAATGAAAGAACTGGATTTAGATCTATTGAAAAGAAAATGTTGACGAATAGAAGCCTGAGCTCGGGGTTTAAGCTTAAATTCACTTGACAAATAAACAAACAAAACGTCAAAATATCCTTAACACCAGCCATGGTCCGAGGCTGTCAGTGGCATTGTTAGGGACTATTTCTCCAGGAGAAAGTAGAAAACTGTACAATATATGGTTTATCTGCAGTAATGAGCACAGGTTGACACGTTTGTTAAAAAATTTCACATACTATTCTTTACTGCTGTGGGAAGAAAATTTCATTCAGCCTAGAGAAAACGGAACAACAAATATCTTAAAGCCAAGATAAATCAAGTCAAAACAACACTTACTTAATGGCTAGATGCTGTAAAAGGTGTTTTTTTATTGTTTTTTTCCCTGTTTTTAGCTAACCAATCATCTGAGAGGTGTTTGCTGCATGCAGTTTGTTGCTCTCACATTCATTACCGATCCTCGCTGTGTGCCCTTTTGCTTGCGTGACATTAGAGTTATGTCATATTGCGTGGAAACTGACAGCCTCCGAATCAACCTCTCAGTGAGTAACCTGTGATTAGCTAGGGAGGTTGTTTGCTTTAGGGCATTACGGATATGTTATGGATGTTAAGTAAATTGGCAAACATCTGGGATGATATGAATAACCTGAATTTTCCACTAAACTTGGGGAATGAAATAACCCCCACTGTGTGGCTGATGAACGGCGTGCTCAGGCATCCTAATAAATACTTGCTCATAATTTCAACCCGCTCTCACGCTGAGAGAGGGCGACAGGGGCGGCTGGCGAGGTCTCACCGCTTTGAACAGGGGGGCATGAGAACAAAAAATGCTATGAGCGCCATGTGTGAGCGCCGGGTTCATTTACTATATGTGCACCCCATTCAGAATGCAAACTGGAACTGCAGTTAACAAAGAATTTTTTAAATTAATCCCTAGAACAGTTTGGGTTCTGCAATTTTAAATTAAGAAAAAAACAAAACAAAACAAAACAATACAGGCTGAAACTTGACCCTAAGATGTAATACGTGTCAAGCTTGAAATCTCAGCACTACCAACCATATTGTATCACAGCAAAAATGTAACAACTTTCTATATTTATCATCAGGGACAATGCAGTGAAACATATGAAGCATCTGATGTTCTGCATAAAGAGTATATGAGCTAATTAGCATCTCCTGTCTCTGTTTGTGCTTTTCAGGGAATTACATTTACAGTATAAACAATATAAAAATAGTATAAACAATACAAAAGCCTAGTCACATCTACCACACAGAGTAAAAGTAAAAAAAATAAAATAAATAAAAAACAGTCCAACCTCACTAACCATTGTACATTTTTGAAGTGGGGACATTCTTGTTACATATCCTGCATGTCCTTCTAATAGCATCCAGAGAAGAGGCATCCATCTTGAAAAACCTGTCACCAAGGCCAGTCTGAAATACGAGCCAATGCACAAACCACATGGCTAACAATAGTCACCGCACAGGGATCAGGCGGGTGGGATGAAAGACAGCAGGGGGAAAAAAAGGTAATACAACATTTTTCCAGGTCATCAGAAAGGACAAAAATAATCAAAAATGTGTGCCACAGCTCAACCGTGTATTAATGCGTGCACCTGCAGGTGTCCCAGTAGACGGGTTTGGCCCCACACATGTGCACATGTCACACGGACAGAGCTGTTCTACATGAGAGCAGGTGAAAGTCAACACCGCAAAAAAGGAAGATCTGACTTGAATGTGGAATATTTATCTCTTATTTACTTCTCGACTTCATCTTGTTAAGATTATTTGACTTGTTCCAAGAATTTTCATCTTGAGCGACCCCACTTAGAGATTATAACTAATTTTAAGCACTATTTATAATAAAACAAGCTACATTGTTTGGGGATGAGTATGGCAGACACAGTAACTGTTTGCCCTCAAGAAATTGTTAATCGTTTTATTCAGTTTTGCATATAAATGTCTATTGAGTCATTACATCTTCATAAGACCATACATACATGTCATAGATAAAAAAATCTTACAATGAAGACTTGAAACAAGTATATTCTGTTTAAAATAAGAATTTTAGCATTCTATAATCTTTAGATAATATTTTCTTATTTTAAGAAAATTGTGTAAGTATAATTTTCTTACTGCACTGGTGGATCATTTTTTTTAAAAAAAATAAGACATGTTTAATAAAATTATAAGTTTAATTTCCTTAATTTTGTACAGGCCTTTTTTGCAGTGAAATGTGTAGAACTCACAGGCTACTTCACCAAAAATTAGGATTAGCTAGATGCCAGTCGACAGTAAAAATATAAGGAGAAATGCAAACCATAATATTCTCTTCTGTGTCCACTTAGGCTTTGATTTACTATGACCTTGACCTCTGCCCAGAGAATACAGAAAAAAATGGTTCTGGCTATATATGGTGCAGGAAATGCATGGTACATTGTCCTTGCCAAATAGACAATAAACAGTAAATAAATAAATGCATAAAACAACAGGCAAATAAGCTAAGAAATTCAACAATACAAGGGCTAGGGAGCGATGAATTATGTGTAAAAAGAGTAAACGGTCACAATGGAGGAAAACATTGAAGAAACCACCACAATACACAGATCAGTTCAGAGCAAATCCAAAGTGTTCCATAAGACTCCCATCAACCTATTCAGGAGCAGCCAAGGTGACCACACAATAAGACATGTGTAAGGCGTCTGCTCTATTGTCCCATTTAACACAGCAAAAAGGCCCACAAGGAAAATAACAGAAAACGGCCCATTCAATTAAATTAATTAAAGCCATCCTAAAATTTAATAGGACTGGGATAAAGAGTGATTAGCTCCTCTGGGAGTGTCTTTAAGAACTAAAAGAAACAGAAGTACATTCAGAATCAATGTATCAAGTCATGTTATACAGAAGTAAATTATTTAATGTAAATATAATGTAAATGAAATAATGTCTTCTGTTTTACACGGTTCGACTTAATGGCCTCACGGTGTCCATCACCAATCCGTCATCAGTCATGGCCTGGGTCAGACCTTGCATTAACATCCATCCTGAAAAATCTGATCACCTGCCAACAGCTCTAATGTAAGGGCTGAATACACTTATGCATTTCAGAGGGCGTTCCTATTTGGAGGTGGTCCGGGATGCATTTGTCCTGCATCCTCGGCTTATGCGCTCTAGTGCCAGCAGCATTATATTTTATAGTTTAAGTGTTTTGCAGATGCCTGAAATGTCCCAAAAAGCATATGCTGTATTAGGTGCACTTCACTTAAAGCGGTTCTATGTAGTATTGATATTCTAAACTCTCAACAGCAGGGGAAAATCACATAACATAAAACACTTAGGAGTACCAAAACCACCAATGAATCACTGCTATGTAGCCACAGACTGTATCACTCACTGAATAAAGTATAAAGCTTTTTTGTATTACGATATCATCACGTCTTCTTCCAATTAAAACACAAAGCTGGTTATTCTCAGTCAAAATAACACTGCATCTTATAATCTTCACGGGCTCCAACGGCTGATATTTTACATTAGAACTCTGTTAGCTTAGCCACAGTAAAAGCACAAATCACCTGTTTCTGTATGGTTTATATTGTCAACAGCTGCACTAAAGATCTGTTTGGAATCGTCAGAACTGTCAGTTTAGTCTGAACCGTGGATCAACAAACAGCCAACTTAACACAGATAATAACATCACATAAATTAAAGGGAAATGCTGTGATTTCAGCATCAAACTCCATTCTTTTCATTTACAACTGTGCCCAATGGTGAGAACAAAACAGTACTTTTAGCTTTCTCACTTTCTTTGACTCTAAAAGTCTCTGCTTGCTGGTTCTCATCCAATCTCATCACTTTCTGACACTTTGGATAAAGGGCCCTGTGGTGTTAGTTTGCCCCATACATCGGAGACCTGCAGAGTGACTCACTGCTACACCACTATAGTGGTCACATAAATCTGCCAGACCATCAGCCTCAATGCATACATCTACAATCCAATACACTGGCATATTTGTTATAACCTCATAGCGCTTAATTCGCAACTGTCCATTAATAATTTTAGGGTACATTTCAAAGCAGAAATAATACATGCCACCCTTTTCTCCCTTCTACTGTACTTGCTTATTTATTTTTCTGGTTTGACCGTTAGTTTTCCAATCAATTTGACTGATATATCCATTTTCTTCATATGATTTGTTTTTGATAATTTCAAAATAAAAAAGGAAAAAACAAAGTGGTACCTCAGATGCACATATGGTGCTTAGGGAGCCTTCACCACCACTAGTTTTCCGCTCTGTGAGGAAATACAGTGCATAAAGTTCACATACTCCTGCAGAAATTCATAAGCATACTTTGAGGATTTGGAGATTTGATCATTGCTAAAGTATACAACATGCCTAAATGGTGTCAGCTTATGCAGTGAGTTAAAAGACACAAGACAGTGTACCATAAAGGCATCTACCAGTCACCTTAAAGCAGCATAAGTAAAAAAAAAAAAAAAGTTCAAAATGAAGTGAATGCATGTGCTATGTCTTAGAACAGGGGGTGTCAAACATCAAACGTCAAAGGACTAACCTCAAGATATTAACAATCAAGGTTGTCAAATTCATTTTAGATCAGAGGCCACATACTGACAAATTCAATCTCAAGTGGGTGGGACCAGTAAAATAATAAAAACTGATAACTACAATAAAAAATAAGTTAATTTATATGAAAATATTTACATTTACAAACTGTCCTTTCACAAATAAAATGTGAATAACCTAAACAACATGGAATGTCTTAAGAGCAGTAAGTGCAACTTTAACTGTTATTAATGTTTTGTACCTTTGTAGATCCACTGTGATCTGCAAGTTATAACACGCATGTGTAAATGAGAAGCTGAGGCGTAATTTCATTAAAATTGCACTTATTTTTCTTAAGATAATTCATGTTGTTTATGTTATTCATCTTTTTAAAGGATTATTTGTTTCATAATGTAATCTCCCCCCCCACCCCCCAACTCCAAAACAGAGAACAGTTGACATTATTTATAGGCTATTATGTTATTTTACCGGTTCAGCCCAGTTGAGATCATATTGTGCTGTATGTGGCCCCTGAACTAAAATGAGATCGACACCTCAGTCTTAGAATATAGATGTGTGTTTATTTGTCTGGGGAAAGCAGAGCAGAAGCGCCACATAATGCTCTCTAGACACAAACAGACACACTTACTACTGGCCACTTATATACAAATACCTCTGGATACAGGTTAGACCTACAGCACTAGGCATCCTGTTACCTTTCTATCCACATTTAGACCAAAGATGGCGGTGGCTATACAGTGCACGCTGCAAAACAGGTTAAATGTCAGGTCAAGGGCAAGTCCATAATCACAGAGAGGCTGGAGCTTTGGGCAATAATCTAACAGCATGTCTAATCGAAGCTTCAGACCGCATGACTTCACCCATCTACATCTGGGTGGGAAAAAAAAAATCCACTTGAAATTATAAAACCTTCACCAGGGCAAGCTTCAAAAGACAGAACTACATGCTGTCTGACATTCCTCACAAACCAACTTTAAAGGGATGGATATGCTGGAGACAAGACAGAATACTGGGCTTAAAAAGATAACAAAGCGCGTTCAGATATGTGTTTTTTTAGTTATCTGCTCAAATCAAAGAGTTACACACTGTAAATAAATAAAACCACTCCCCTTTAATCCTCAAAAAAAAAGAGAGAAACAAAACTAAAAAAATGAAGAAAATATCCTCAGTAGAATTGCACTGATGACTAACATGGATGTGAACCTTAGAGCTTATTCATAATAAGGCTTATAGGTAATACCTTTCATCCAAGGCTCCTTAAACACCTGCTTCGTCTAATATTAACTGGATAATTGCAGGGTGATGTCAGATACATGTGCCTGAATTAACATATGATTAAACTGTGCATAATCAAACTGACACTGAAACCTTTCTTGTGGATTCCAGGCCAGTTTAGATTTTTGGTGGTCTATTTAAAAGCGCCTGGCAGTGAATTTATCATAGCTGGAGAAATTTATGAATTAGTTTCCAGTTGGTCGGTCGCCAACTGGCATAAGCTGCTACTTTTCCATTGAAATGCCACAAGCACAGTCCATCACTTTCCTGCTGTTAATGGAAGACAGTTTTTCTTTTTCTTCTTTTTTTTTAAGCACTTCAATTATCATACTCCATGCTGCGCAATTAGAAATGTGCCTATTTGCAGTATTCGCTTGAGACAGAGACAAATGTACAGTAAACGGTGAAGAAAAGCAGCCAAAATGAGCACAGTGAAGTGTGGACAAAACCTGGATGTTGCGGTTCCCCTCCAGCTCCTGGCTCCTGCACACCAACCCCTCCTTTCCACACTCTCTGCCCACTTCAATCCCTGTGTGTCCTCTGTCTTCTTTCTCTCTCTGGTTCCCAAGCCACTTCCTTCTGTGATCAGCTCCACCTGCATCACAGTACACCTGCTACCAATGTTGTTATCACCTCGTTTTTAACCAAATCCAATGCAGTCCCATTACATTTGTGAAGCTAATCTATTCAAACAATAGCTGACTAAAGTTAAAAAAAAAAGCAAAAAACAACACAATAAAGTCAGTATGATGTTTAGGAGGCTCTAACCCAGACCTGGGCGCTGTTCGGCCCAATAGCTGACCCTAACTGGCCCACATGAGGTCATTGGCAAATTAAAAGTCAATGCAAATATACATCATCATAACAGATGCAAACAATACAACGGCACTGCTTTTATTTTGAAGGATCAGCTAAAAAATTTACATTTTTTCGCATGTACTCTCTGTACTGTTATTGTTTTTCATGTAAAGTTAATGTGGAGCTGGTTTTGCACATTTTTGAAAATATATTTGTGAATATCCATTAAATAGTTGTATTCTGGGCTCCACATTTTTATTTTATCATTGGATTGTTTCATGTACTGTTTTTGTAGAGGTATATATTGAGCAGAGCTGTAAGTGTATTGATCCGGCCCTTAACAACTGTCAAAGTTTCACACGTGGCCCCATAAGAAAATTAATTGCCCGGAGTGCCGCACCGACCCTTGGTATAACCGAAGACTCCCGGAGGATATAATACCCATAATTATGTTTTATTAGTGTACAATCCTCTGAGAATAAGATTCACTGTGTTTTCATGACCTCCATCATGTGCCACCAAGTAGTATCCACCGTTAAAGTGCATTTCTGTCAATATACTCCTGTTGATCAGGTTATAGTACGGACTAGAGTTAACCTAAACAGCCACTGGCAAAAAAAAGCATCTACTGATTGAAATAAGTGTTTAATCATTTTTAAGCACTAAGCCTTGCATCACATTGATTTGGGTAAAATGCAGTTGTTAGGTTTTCATCAGTGTGTTGCTTATTTTTGTGTCTGGTTAATGACATAGTTAGCTGACAGTCATTTTTTCTTTAGTTTTCTGTTTTGATGTAATTAACCTTTACTGTATTTACATCTATTTCCTTGAACAAAGCAAAATGCAGATGATGATATTTTAAATGGTTTTAAATTGCTTGGAAAAGGTTAAATGTAGAGGAAAATTCAACCAGGAATGGACAGATCAGACACCGGCTTCCGATCCTCTTAGAGACTGTGAAGTTTCTGTAATAATGTAACTTCACTGTCAGACACACTGTGCGATATACAGTAGGTGTGATAAACTTATGATGTGCAGTGATAACACCCACTGATTCTGTGTCTATGACACAAGTTGAAGTTAAACATCAATAAGTGCATAATGTTGTGTATCTGTGCTGCTGTTGTGGTACACAGAAGCTAAACTAATAATCATGCTGTTATGAAAGTAATATTTATGAGAACAGAAGACGAAGTAAGAGAAATACAAAAGAAAGTTTCGAGGTTAGTATTTTTAGCATTCATAAAGTTAAGTGTCATGTTGATCTGTGTGTTATTTCAAGTGGATGTACAGCAGTGTCCCCGGTTCTTTGACATTTGACACTGTAGGTTGAGGCAGAGGATGGTAACATCACTGCTTGATGCCACTAAATATTATACATTGACCCTTTAAGGCAAGATTTCAAACCCTGCTGTTAAATACCATTACACTTGTACCGTTTACACTGTTTACTACCCTGTTACATTTGCACCATAAACCGTTTCATGGTTGTTTATACTGCTTAGAATGGCACATTTTTATACTACTTTTAATTCTTAAATTTACCGTTTCATACAGTATATCTGTAATTTGCACATTTTCGACTGCACACAACTTATATCTCATTTCTTCTATTATATATCTGTACCTTATTGTGTTGTTATTTAAATATAAGTGCACCACCGCTGGCACAAATCACATGCAATTTTGATGCACAACTGGTGTAATGACAATAAAGCCTATTCTATTCTATTCTATTCTATTCTATGGAGGGAAGTCATTGCACATTGATGGAACCAGTCACTTACTTCTGTGTTCCTTTTTCCTCCTTTTACTTCTTATCACCTCTCTGCAAATTTTACATTTTCATCAAGGAATATCCTGTGTGCCTGCCTTTAGTGCAGTTGAGTTCTCTGCAAAATGAGTCACCAGAAAGAATTCCATTGTATGTTTCTGTTAATCACAGATACATGTATTCTCAGTGCAATTCGCTATTAAATGATGTACTTTTTTCTTAATTGATAAACAAATGGAAAATCCGGAGGTGTGTTTATTTATTTATTTATTAACAAATATTGCTCAGTTTGAGTGAACATCATAGTGGAGTTCGGCATGTTTTCTGACCTTAACCAAATGCTGTTTAATACTTAAAGCTGAAAGTAGAAATAGTCTTGTACTGTGAATGTTAGCCTGGCACCAGATTCTCAAATTCTCTAATGAGACTCAGTCTGCCATGTCTTGAGTTATTACCAGATATAAACCTAAAATTGTTCTGGATTTAAGTAAAGGGGACTTGCAGCCAATCATCAAAGTGTGTCCCAATTGTGCCATTTGGTAAATATAACTTACCAACTTCTACAGCATTAGGAAAAACTTAGAATGTAGCTGTTTCTTTTTAGAGAAAATATACAGTCCAGTTAACCCTTTTAAGTCTGCCATTATAACAGGCCGCCTAGATGTCTTCATGTTTTCTTTGTAATAAGTGTCTGAAATGTCTTCTTTTGCCAGTTCTTTTGCACCTTTGTTTTCAGGAAGAACTTAACTTTCAATATGTGGCCATTAATTATAATTATTCTAAATAGTATATGTTTAAAACAGTGTGTTTTAGTGAAAAGGAAAAAAAAAGACTTGAAGTTTTTAGCATATTTATTATCAAAAACAACTGTAAATGTCCATAACAAATGAGTTAGAGTCATTTGAATGCTGTAAAGTGCAAAATGCAGGAGAGATTGGCGCTGTTAAAGGGTTAATTTAATATTCATGCAATTGTAGGTTCAAAAGGCTGTTTTGGAGAGAAAATACCACAAATAGTTAAAATTGGTTAAAACATAACATACAACTAGAAATATTTACATGTAACTTAATTTAGGTTTGACAGACCTTGACATTATACGTGGTTGGCAGAAAATAGCAACCTTTTATTCTGGCCACTGTACCGTCTTCCTATGTTTTTGAGACTTTAACGCCGAAACTAGGATCTTGTGGTTACCAGATGGGTTTTCCGACCACTAAGCCGCCCTGGCGCTCATCCAGCCTCATCACCTGAATGTAGGGGTCAAACGGACATGGAGGAGGATTTTAAACTCTACTGATTTACTCCTCACAGAGACGACCCCATATTCCTCAACCTCAAGCCCTGCCAATAGCATCGAGCGCTCGGGACAGGAAGCCATAATCTGCCATCAAGAGGAACATATTAACCTTTGCAATGCAGTTAATTGCAGAGGGGCTCTTCATTTGTGCTTGGTCATCATGTTTTGAAGGCTAAAGGGAGTGATGGGAGATGAAGTGGTGGAAGATAAAGGATAAGCTGAGGAAATAAATGGATCTAGGGAGGATGGACACACAGAAAGAAGCGTGACTCTCCTCTAGGCATGTCCACACTCAAAAGAACTTTGTGTCCTTTAGCTGCAGCAGAGGCTATTCTGCTGTCACACAATGACACCGTAATTACAGAGTGACGACCAGAGGAAGACAGCCACTGCCCACTTAGCTTCCACAGTGGGAAAATCAGTTAGCATGGGGCAATTACACAAGTTATACAAGTCCTGCTGCACATTGGCATTTAACTGCCTCTTGTCTTTACCTCCAATCTTTTCTGAGTCTTCTGTGTGTTTTTCTAAAGATAATAGGCATTTTTCTCATCACATATGCACATGCAAGAAAGATGGAGTAATCCCATTTCCAGCTGGAGTCTGGCCAATTTGTTATGGCATTAAGATTTAATCACTAGTCTATAGACATGCCAAAGCCTTCCGCGCAATCAGTAGGAATGATATTTCTGTCGTTGCAGCTGCCCTGCTCAGAGGTAGAAAGTCTTTAATGACATATAATACATTTTTCTGTAGAGGAATGATAACATCTTCGGTGCCTTTATGGGTGCACCTACTGTGATTAGGGTTTGGCACTGTGCATGAATGGTTGATGTACTGCAGCCCTAGGCGATTATTATCCCTACCACATTCATCTCACCAAGACTATTGATTTGCAATTAGTCCAGGGGTGATGTTACACACTCAGGTCTCTCTTTTACAACCAGGTACAGTATCTTTTGTGTGCTGCGCTCAGCTATTGTTGTCGAGTCCCACTGTGTCGCCCCAGGCTCTAAATCAGTGTGGATGAAGTATTCAGCCAGTGTGGTGTTGTCGACTTCCACTGTGTCGCCCTGATCCTTTGAATTGCTGTGTGTATAAGTATGCAGGTGGAGTGCCGGTGTGTCTCTCCTCAGTCTCCTGCTCCTCCCCCTACGTGAGGCACGCAGGCGGTTTTATCAAACCCTGACTGGGAAGACAGATGGCTTTGAATAGGGGAGCCTAATGTAAAAGTGTGTGGAGTATGGCGGAGAGGGAGATAAGCAGCAGCCGGCCATTTCTCTATGGCTGTGTTGGGGTACAGGGCCTTAAATCACCTGTTATCTCCTGCAGCCTCAGCCAGACGCTAATGGTCATCACAGCAGGCTGAACCCTGCAGGCAGCGGTGGGAGGAAAAGGAGGAGGGGGTTGGATCTGTGGACTCTCCACTGCTGCAGGAGGCTTTACATGGGTACGGAGCGGAAGTGGGTGTCTCAACAGGAGCATTAGTCTTTGCGGTGTACAGTAGAAGAGACGTTCCATCGACACACAGCCGATTAGGACACAGTAATGTGTGACATCACTATCAGGACAAAAGAATTATAGCATCTGAGGCGCCTTGTAGAGGACTTCACTGGTTTCTTCTATTTCTTTTCAGCTTTGATCATTGTTTCTATATTTTTCATTCTAATGTTGACTCGCAAAGTATTTACTCTAATCAGGGGAATGTACAATAAAGTCTCTTGGGGAAAAATTAAGGAAAGAGCAAAAGAAACTGATTATCAATAATTTTTCCCAAAAAGCTAGTGTTTAACTTAAAAACTTTTTTTAATTATACATTGTAAAGCAGGTAGACCATGGTGGCAATAATTCATTCACAGGAAAACCATTTGTGCTCACAAATACTAGATCGTTTATATTAAGGTGTGTATGTTAACCGTTAATTACTTGCTTATTTGCTGCATTTTGACTTAGTCATTATAAACAACTTATTAAAACCCTTATCCTGCATGTTCTACAAGGCCATTAACTATGACTCTTCCCTCAGTCGTCTCCTAATCACTGCTTATTGATGGTAAGTGAGGAAGTTGTACAAGAATTATCATCTTAATATGCTTTGTTCAGTAATGGGCCAGTATTTACTTCAGAGAGCACTAATAGAACTAAACATGGTCTATTTATGTAACAAAACACAAACCTATTACCTGCAGCTAATGGATTATAAAGAGTCAATGTGCTGCAAATACATATGCTAATAAGCAACTAGTTAATAGTGAATATGTTTGCACTTATATACAGTTCTATCCAATGAGCGCTGGTTAAAGTAACTTAACTGTTGAAATACAGACTTTCTATATTTTTGTATGTTGTCAAGCCCATTCATCACCACTGAAGCCATAAACTGTTTAAAGTTGGTTCTTGAAAATAATTTTTCACTTTTAAAGAAGGCTCCACGGATCCCCAAAACAGCCGGGGACTGTGGTTTCTGAAAACATTACTCATAAAGAAGTAAACAGTGTATTTACTATGACTATTTTAAGCTGTGTATTTGCCGAGCTACTGATCATTTACAGCAGAAAAACTGTGTATGTGGAGCCAATTCAAAATGTATTGCACTGTTTTCATTCACTATTGAGAATGACATTATTGCCTGGTTCAGCAGTGTGACCTTATGTGGTTTTAATAGTGTAAAATGATTCAGTATTATTAAACATTTTGATTAAAACTAATGTTATCATTAATGTGAGATAACAATACTATCAAGTAATCAACCATATTCATCTTCTGATCCAACCTTGAATGTTATATTTACCAACCACATCCAAGGGCAAATATGACATATTGTACTATCATGTTCACTGTGTTTACAACACACTCAGTGCTCATCATGTTGGTGAAACCAAAGAGCTGTATCTGTTTTTACAACAAAGGAGGCCATAGACTCAAAAGACTGCATCTCTATTGTCTGTGAAATCACAGAGCTTTAAGATCAACTGTCTAACACTGTCAACAATTGATTCTCAGTGTTTTCACAGACCAACTTCATCGTATTTTGGAAATTTATATATATATATATTAAAAAACCCACGATTTTTATGTCTGTGACACACAAAGAGACAGAGTATGACTGAAAAGTTTAGAAACTATACAAGTAACACTGCTGTCAGATTCGAAAATTATGAAGTTAATAACAGACAATGGATCCTAACAGGAGCCTCCACTGCAGCCTTGGTTTTAGACCGTGTTCACAGTGCAGGTTAAAGTGGGGTTGCATTGGCAGCAGCTTAAACAGAAACACCCAGACCTCCCTCACCCTGGCAGCCTCCTCCACCTCCTCCAGGGACGCTGAAACACTCCCAGGCCTGCCAAGCGATATAATTCTCCAGTGTGTCTTTAGTCAGCCCTGGGACCTTCACCTGGTCGGAAATGCCTGAAACACCTCATCGGCAAAGTGCCCAGGGAGCATCCTAACCAGACGGCCAAGCCACGTCAGGTGGTTCCTCTAGATGTGAAGGAGCAGCAGTTGTACTATGAACTCCTAGTTTATCAGATGGTGTTAATACGGCAAAGCAACTAGAAACTATACAGTGGTGGGACACCCCATTCATTTGTGATATTACATTAACCCATAAAAAAACAGTGCTACTTTTATGGCAGTTCCCAAATGATCTTTTCTCTATATTTAACCTTTATTAAGTGATTGATCACCATTTATTATAATATAAACCTCTGTATTTTGTGTTTTTACAGTGAAAATCAAGTATTTTCCTGTATTCAATTCACTGATCACGTAGATGTTCATTAAAGCTCAGATAACAGTTGGGGTTATATCAATAACAGAAAAAAACTTAAGAAAAAGAGACTGTCAGTAAAATCTATCATCAACTGAACATAAACCCAGTGTGTCCATCCACTGTCATTGATCCAACTCCATGGGGTTTTACTGGTGAATCAATGTTGTAGAAGATGGTGGTGTTTCCATGGTAACTACGGAGCCTCTGAACGTCCAAATGGGTCATATCTGATGACCATGAAAAGATGACAAACTGCATTTTACACCAATTATTTCCATGTATTGACAGGATTAGTGGATCAACAGGTATTAAACAGTTTAGATCAGTAGAAGCTTTTGGTCAGTGGTGGACATTTGGGACTTTATGGGTTAAGAATCACTCTCAAGTCACTGAACTCTACCAATTACTGCCCCGTTCTCCAAATTCACACATTCAGCTCCCTTCTGCATGTGTTCCAGGGTGATAGCTGGATGTTTCAGCAAAATAACAGCCCTTAAAACACATCCCGACATGTTGAAACTGTCAAGTATTTAGTTTTGCTAAATCATTTGCATTTGTTTGTGTCTGTCTGACGCAGCCACACCTTTTGAAACAAAACAAAAAAAAAAGATTTTTCTGCAAATATTTCATGATAATATTTGAGATTGTGTAAAACTGAGCACTGCTGTAATTGAAATAAGTTTAGTGGAGTAAAAAGTACAACAATTACCTCCAAAATGTAGTGAAATAGAATATATAGTAGCAGAACATTCATATACTTCAGTAAATGTACTTAAGTGCCAGACTTGAGTAAACATTCCACTGAAAATGAGAAGTTGGATTAATTTTTGTAATTTAGGAGGATTTGTATAGTGCTAGATAAAGAGTTTCAAGAAGTATGTGCATCAGCACTCTGTTCAAAGCACCAATCTACTCTGATGGTGTACAGTACAGTATATCTGCCAAACAAAACACTTGTGTTCCTCACTGGCTCTCTTTAGCTCTGCTCTGTGCCAACAATCAGGTTTATTGAATCAGTGTAAGAGAGATAGCAGGTGGGATTAAAAATACTGAAGTGATAAATGCCAAATTGTGGCTAATCAGCGAGTTGATTTGGAGAAAGAAAACAGCAGAATGATTGACACGTTACAGTGTCCTTTGGCTCGTGGGAACCTGACAGTCCCTCCGTCCCCTCAGCTTTGATGTGGTCCAGGTACCATAGGGCAGACTTCACTTGTTAATGCTGTGCCAACAGAGCGGTGATTGGAGACGGCCTCGGCTACAATAATCATTTCCTCTCCCTTTTTCATGAGTCAGTCAGAATTAATTCAGCTGCCCTTTACAAGATTAGAATTCCACAAGGCGATTGCGTACCCACTTATCTCTATATAATATGAATTCCATCACAGTTACATGCCCACATTGAAATCTCGGTCTGTGTTCTCGGAGCATTAAGTCGTAGCTGTGGGAAAGAACAGTTTAGTTTGTACCGTATTTAACCTGTTCATAAGCAGATGTGGAGTAAAAATATGTACTCGTTAAAGTACTTTGAATATTTCAGTGTTTTACTATTTCATATTTAAAGAAAACTGTACTTTTTACTCAACAATATATATTCTGCTTTAATTACTTCTCAGATTACAGTTTTCATTCATTTCCTGAAAACCACATGTAAATTTGTGACAAACTGAAGGTTCAAAGGGGCTATACATCAAAATTCTACTTTAACCCTTTAACACATTTTTCACTGTACAACATTCAAATTCAGTGTTGTGCAGGTTACTTCCAAACTATAATACCTTACAGATTACTTGTTACTGTTATTTAAAAGTGTATCCTTACCTTACATTATTGCCTCAGAATTGTAATTTGTTGCATGACTCCGGTATTACTTTTGAGTTACATACAAGACGCATGATAATTGGCGCGTGCGCAGTACAATCCAGGAGTGCCTGCATTTTTTTTTTCAACGCGCGCGCAGGGGACGTCAGTAGATAAATTATTAATTGATAAAGACTTATAACTAGTCATAGAAACGTGAGCTTACCTTGTCATTGCTGTTCACAGGGAACATGCTAACTAGCTTCTTGAAAGCAGGGTTATGGTTAGTGATGAGAATACGTCCATGTGTCCAATGTACTGTCTTCTGTCATCTTCACCCATTGAACACCAACAGATAATAGAACTTTACAGACGCATTTTTAATTCCTTAAGGTTTCACGGTCTTGCTGCTTTGTTTTTGTTTTTTTTTTCTTTTCCATTTGAGCAATTAAGTGCGCTTTATGCACAGCTCCACTACTTCCCGAACTTCAACTAGCTCCTTTATTTCCCGTCTGTCATTATTGGACACACTGATTAATCCAGGTGTGTATGACCACAGTAGTCACACCTGGATTAATCAGTGACAGACAGGAAATAAAGGGGCTGGTTTAAATTCCTGAGTTTGTAACGCATGCGTAATTGAACATGTACTGAGTAAAATGTTTCTGAAAATTGATTAGTAATGCCTTACACTACTGCGTTACAGCAAAATGTAATCCGTTACTGTAAAGCATTACTTTTCTAATGTGTTACTCCCAATACAGTTCAAATGACTGCAACTCCTGAACCGTTTGCACTATCTACAAAATTAAAACGGCACCAGAAAACTGAGATTATGAGCTTTCCGACACTATGTAACACTTTATGGCAGCAATATGGGAGTATATTACAAATAGAAATGAACTGTTTCAGAGTCTACCACACAGGCTAAAAACACCTGGAAATAAAAAATATGAAGCCGTAATATGGATACTGAATGTTCAAGACCAAACAGCATGTTTGAGCAGATGGAAAATAGAGGAAATTTTATTTCTGCAGCCTCAAAAAGTTTCATTATGGACATTTACAGTTGCTTCTGATAATAAATATGCTAAATACTTCAAGTCCGTTTTTTTCTTTTTTACTAAACCACACCGTTTCAAGCATTTATTATTTATAATAATGACAATTAATGGGCAGAAAGTTAAGTTGTTCCTGAAAACAAAGGTGCAGAAGAATTGGCAAAAAAGACATTTTATGACACTTTTATTGGAAAGAGAACATGAGGACATCTAGGTGGCCTCTTATAATGGCAGTCTTAAAAAGGTTAAAACTAATTGAGTGTTTAGAATAAAGATGCCAATGTATTGTAGAGATAGACTGTAGAGACCTGGAAACATAAATAACAATAAAAGTGACATTTTGGTGATAATATTTACACAATTTCAACTAAGTGAGGATTACTTGTAATGGTATGTTTTCATAGTGTGGCATTAGTGCTTCTACTTAAGTCATTTAGAATATCTAAAACTGGTCTTGCGTTTGGAAACAAATTGGACAGTTACAAGTCCTGCCGTGTGAAAAAAAACATAAATTACACTTCAGAGAAAGAGCTGGCCTGCTAAAAATGTGGATGCTCTCTATCAGGAGCAGCGGCCAATTAACAGACAAATTAACCAAACTAACGTCTCTCTTAAGCGACTGTTAGAGACCACTGTGACAGCAACAAGTGTGTTTTAATTAAAGTGCCCTCCATTTAGCATGTGCATTTACAAAGCCCATGAGATACTGCTTCCTAGTGAAAGGACATGGTCCAATAAGCTGCTGCTGTATGTTGCATGTGCATGGTGAAAGCTTTGTCAACATTGGCTGGATTGGTTGTGAATTGTTGTCAGTGAGAGGAGGAGGGGGGGCAATAAAACTACTACGAGGGTAATTCAAAAAGTTCTAAGACAAATTTTTAAAAAAACTTTATTTTTTAAAGTAACAAAATTATTTTTCTACATAACATCCACCTATGTCAACACACTTCTGCAAGTAATGTTTCCACCGAAAAAATCCTTCTTGATAGAACTTTGATGAACTAGTTTGACTCAGTTTGAATTTATGGCATTTGTCTTAGAACTTTTTGAATTACCCTCATATTTCTCCATTTGTACAAGCTTAGAAAAGAAACAGAAAGCCCATCCCTGCTTTCCTTATGCATGTCCGTCGAAGCATGCAGATCAGCAGTGGAATTAAAGCGGGATCTGTAATGAAGCTCTCAGGGCCCCACGAGTAAGAAAGTAACAAGACAGCCCATAAATAAGACACACAGAATGAGATCATAAACGACTTCGACATGCAGGAAGTAGGAAGTAGGACACTAGACAGGAGCAGGAAGTCTACTGAAGCTTCGCTGCTGTACCTGCGTTGTAGCTCCATGGGGAGTATTGTCAAATGTTTGGTATTTGGGGCAGAAGTGTCATGTAGCTGTCACAAGGCATATGTAAATGAAGGATGGTAATGTCGGTCGGATGTACTGATCTTGGTCTTAAGCTTGAAATGTAAATCAAAAGCAGATTGAAGAGTTTTTCCCTCTGAAATGACTTTAAATCCTCACTCGCTGAATGATTTATAAAACAAACCACTGTTACCTTTTGATGTTAGCGCGGTAGCTTCAATCCTAGAATGCCAAAATGATTCCAATTTTAGAGACAAGGTCCTCCTTTTTATGAAGCTATCAAAAGATGAACTTCTCATAATGACTTTCACTCTTCAAAAATAGATGGATACCCTTCAGGAAACGAACTCTTCAAATATAAAAAGCCCTGATTCTCACTTAGGAATGTGTGTAATGCAGCTGACGCATGTTCAGCCTGATTGAATGAGCAGGTGTCGCCTGTTAAGAGACGAGGAGCAGATGGCGAACAGAATCAGACGGAGGGAAAAGTGCTGTGTTGGTTTCTCAAGTTTATTCGATCTGTGGTTATCAAAGACAATGCCCAAGAACATAAGTTATGAAAAAAAGCCTTCATGATGGGGATTTGATATGAGATAGCATTATCGTTCTTAAACATAGGCGTATTTTTCCTCATTTATTTTCAAAACCGCAATGACGAAAGTAAAAAAAACAAAAAAAAACAAGAAAAAAGCAAAAGAAGGACAAACAAACACACAGCAGAGATGTCGAAAAAATAGGACATTATCTCAGTGGAGTGCCTCTTTTGGTGAGCCCCGGGACGGCTCCTATTTTGCGTGTGTGTGCGTGCATCAAGAGTTCACCATATTCGACATAATCTTACCATTGTTCACTAGAAGTCACCAGCCGAGTGACTGGAGTTCACCATTGTTCCAAGAAGTGCTGGGGCTGGAGGACAGTCCCCACCGTCACCACCAGTCTACAGTCGCACAGAAACACTATTCAGTCGGGTCGGGGTGGGGTAGGGCGAGAAATAAAAACACACCGCTCACCAGTAACAGGCACCAGGTCGTGACATGGCCCCTTAAACTTTTAAAAGCACATTTGATCACGCACGCATTCGTCATCACCATTATCATCATCATCATCTCTCACACACACACACTGTACAGTATACAATGCACAAGCCCCATACACACGAAATTAAGACCGTTAAAAACACTTGATAAAAGCACAATGGTATTTTAAAATTAATTGCACATGTAG
>JAPQRQ010000017.1:5468848-5486362 GCA_037367365.1 Apogon talboti
CTCTAAGAACACCCCCCCCCCACCCCCCCTCCCGACCCTCCGCTCTTTCTCTCTCCAGCCCCCAGCGCTCTTCCCACACTACTGCTGCCACAATGATTCAATTCATGTCTCTGTATTCATATTCCATACAGCCAAGGAAGGGCAATCCTCGTGGTGGGATTGTAAGAGCATACATTACTGACATCAAACACACCCATGTTAAGAGTCAGCAGGTGCTGAATGCAGCCGTTTATGACAACAATTATATAGAGCAAATACATTATTTGTCTGAATGTGACCTGAGCGGTTCAGCTGCCAGTCATCTACTTACTCATGAAGGTAACTTCACCAGGACCAGACGTCGCTTCACATTTCATTCTGTCGAAGAGCGGTACTCCCTGTTTTATTCACACATAGCCAGGGCACTTTTTTTTTCTTTTTTTAAAGATTTCCCTTTTTGTTTTCTGTCACTCCATACACACTACATGGGCAAAAGTACTGAAGTCAGGTGTTTTATTTGGAACAGGGAGCTGGGCTACACAATGACAATGACAAATACCAGAATGTAATTTCATATGTAATAAATACTATATCATTAAACATATTTATTTTGTCTTTATGGTCAGTCTTCTTTACAGTGTCATCTACAAATCATGTATAATCCACAAATCATGTAGTAAAATGATCCAGAGTTTGTCTTTACTAAATTTTACTCGATGTTGACACTTTTTTTTTTTTAATCATTATAATCGTTTTAAATATCTACCTCTAGATTTCTGAAATATTTGCCATGTTCTGACCATAAATTATTATTTTAAACCACAAGTACTTGTCTCATTTCTTCAACTCTCACTCAAGAACAAAAATCAGCTTCGGTTAATGACTTATCATTATTACTCATAGTAATATTTCAGATCACAAGGAATAGGACGTCCTACAAGCCCAAGTGGGACGTGTCCTTATATTTTTGTCCATATATGCTTTTGGATCTCCACTAGAGGCAGGAATATTCTGTTTTGGCAGAATAGTAATCATTTCTGTGTTAATAATGGTTCGTCTGTAATGTCCCGAAGGTTTTTGAGTCATTTCAGATCTAGTTACTGCAAATGCTATGGCATATGATTCAATAATAAGAATACTTGTTGAAGCATTCACTATCCTTTTGTGTCTTTGTTGGATGCACTTGCATTTGTTCCCTCTTTTCTCTCCTCATTTATTAAGTGTGAATTTATAAGAGACGTCTGTAACCAATGTTTTTTACATCCTCAGACTTGATAAAAGGTGGGTTAATTTTCAACCTTGTTCTCCAATTATGTGAAGAAATAGTAGTTACATTTAATGTACGGAGGGAAGTGCAAATCAATAGTTAAATCCAGTGACTGAACAGAACGTATTCCTTCATGGTTTCATGTTTTAGGCAACCTTGTAATTAAGAAATATGTTTTTTATATTGGCCCTTTTAAAGCAAAGTTAGAAAGTGCTTTACAAGATACAAATACAGAACTGCAAACATATAAAAAAAAACACTAACAAGCATAAAAATACAGAAAGCCTCATCACAGAGAAACAAAAAAATTTGTTTTGGGAAGCTGAGCTAAAAGAGTTAGGGGGACTATCCCTGAGAGATGGGGCCCTAATGGTATGAATCACCCTTGGATTCGTGGTGTGTGTTAGGGTATAAATAAAGAGACCTTGGTCGAATGATCTGAGCGGCCAAGAGGAGGAGCAGGGATGCACAAGTTCATAAATGTGTGAAGGGACGAGTCCATGTAGGACCTTGTATGTGAAAGGTAGTACCTTGAAATCAATTCTACACTTTATGGGGAGCCAATGAAGGGACGATCGATGTGATGCGAGACTGACAGTTGGAATCCGTTAGCATGGCAGCCTTGCATGAACTGCAGCAGGACAGACGGGAGAAGAAAGTAATTCGAGCCCCCCCTTTTTTTTTTCCTTCCTTTGACTTCTGTAATAGAGTGTTTGTTCACTGAGTTCTTGTTTGTCTTTGCTGCATGAAGTACAGCTCAGAAAATCTTTAAAAAAGATTTAAGACTTAAATTATTGGCTGACAAAACACCTGATTCCCTCCAAGTTCCACTAATCAGTGCAGTTTGTTGTGGTTTTTCTTGTGCCAAAGTATTTTATTACATTGGACTCAACTGTTATGGTGGCGTTCCAGTGGTTCCTGTCATTTTATGAGTGATGTTACTCCTATGTTGTGTTAATTGTAGCCCTGATGAAGATCGCTCAAGGTTGAAACACTGACTTCATAGGCGAGTTCTAAATGAGTTAGTCATGTAAATAGAGGATAACTGCAGGCTTAAGGAAATTTTAGACTTTTCAAGACTGTTTTCATACATATTTTGATCAAATTTACGATCTTACATTGATAAAACATGCTTCAAACTTATACCCTCGTCTTAAATCACGACAAAATCAGGATTATCTGTGCAGCTGATGTTAAATTTGCATTTCCCCATGACTGACATTTGTTAGCCACTAAAGTTCACACTGCTAAAGTGCATACCTGAATCTAGCCCCCTCCCCTGATGAATGATTGTTGGTAGTTCTGTTCTGATTTCTGTTATACTGGAAAACAACGCAATCATGTACAGTATATACTGTACATGATTGTGTTGTTTTCCAGTGTTCGCAGAATTGTAAAACCTTAGAAGGATGGATTTAAGGATTAACTATAATTTTTAAGGATAAAGGCCTTAAGTTTTAGACAATCAGTTTTAACATTTTTCAAGACCTTTTAAGGATCTGTTGACAAACAAAAAGAATAATAGCTTTATATATTTTCCTCCTTACTTTTAACATTTCTTCTGTGGAGTGCTTGGATCTCTTCCCGGTTTTCTCTGTGCAGTATTTTTAAAAAATCTACTTTCAATTGGATTTTTCATTTAGATCAGGTTTTAAAACAAACACCGGTAAACTACCTCAAATAAATATATCGAAGATAATAAACCACCTTCATATATCACAGCGGATAATATAGAACGGTGGATTCTTTCCGCAGAAAATGCAGGGTACTGTTGATAACACTGCTGTGGAGTCAGAAATAGAAACAGTAGCCCTACTTTCTTTTCTCTTCCTTCCCAACTATCCTTTCGAGCATTAGGGCAGCATTAAATGCTCGGGGAGTGGATCTGAGCTGCTTTTAGTCGGTGGTTTCCAGCCTTCCTGCAGCTTGTGTCATAAGGGAGCAGCAGTGGGAGAGTGATGGTGGCGACTGAGGGGTGTGGTGGTCAGCTGGCGGTTACCGGGTGCTCTAGGGACAAACTGTTTTTTTTTTTTTTCTCTATCCCTCATGGTACTCTCTTCTCCATCAACCCATGTGCCTCCCACTGCTGCCGCTCTCTTGCCTTTTTCCTCCAACAGTGTTATGGATCTCTTTCAACCCCACTTTTACATCTCACACTCACCCGCCCCCTCCCTTTTATTTCTCCTTACATAGACGCGCACACATATCGCCTTTCCCCACAGTGCTGATACAAGCACACAGGCACTTTGTTGCAACATCAGTGCCGAGTGGAGTGGATGTATCAAGAGCTGAGGAGAGAGTGGGGGGAAAAAGGGGGGGATAAAAACTTTGTTCTACCCAGTGCTTCATTTCAATAACCCCTTCCCCAGTGATAGAGAGGAAGAAAAGGGAGGGATGTGTGAAATGGGAAATACAAGAACATTGATAGAGATGTGTTGGAGAAAAAAAAAAGTAGTATTAGAGCAAGAGAATTGTGGGTGTGGATGTGAACTTGGGGAATGTAAGGGAGAGGTGAGCGCGACACTAAAATGAAAAGAAAAGCTGGGTGAACAAATGAAGATGGGGGAACAATCATAAACGAGAAAATGTGAGAGGATAGGGAGTTGGAATGAGTCACTGAAAATAAATAAAAATTTTTTAAAAAGAGGGAGGAGAGTCAAAGAAGGCTGCTGGGGGGGTGATGAAAGACAGAAGGAGGTAAAAACCAAAGAGAAGAGCATCTGAGAAAAGAGAGATGAGCGTCTCAGAGAAGAGACGGGGGGGGGGGGGGAGTGAGAGCATAATGAGATGGAGTGAGAACTAATCTGAGCAGGACAGGAAAAGGCGAGGAAGCGCAGCGAAGATCGCTCACAGCAAAACGCGAAGAAGAAGGTGAGGGAAAAGAAGAGTTATGAAGGGCGAGAAGCTGGCACAGAGAATAAGAACATATGGATGTGAGCGGGATGAAGGGGATGACAGAACTAAACCAGGCTGACTTCACAAACTATTAAAAAATAACTCTTAGCGTTTGTTTTAAACTACTTCCTTTACCAGACGCGTAGAGTCTGCCTCATGGGACAGCGCAGCGAGCACCAAAAACTTTAGACTAACTTTAGTGGCTCAAAGTCATTTCGCATAATTTGCCATGACTGCTAGCTTACCACTCTTTGTGTGTGTGCTCCAAAAGGCTTGAAAACACTGCGAGTGTATCGTCAGCCATAATACCACAGGTGGCAATTAAGTCCTGACTCATGTGTCTGAAAATATTAAACCTATCCTTTGTTTTCCGTAAGTTATTATGGTTTCATTGGATTTATTTGGACCCGCAAACAACCGTACTGGCCCTTTAAAAAAAAAAAAAAGAATTAAAAAAAAAATCTCCACCATTAATGTGATTTTACGGCTGACAAAAGGCTTTGATGTCTGCTGTGTGGATGTTGATGGACTGGAATGACTGACATCTTCCTCACATGTTGCATCAGACTTTTGTAGCTGCTGTAGATCAAATCTCCCCCCCCCACCCCGATGAACAGCTTTACTGTAGTTGTGGTTAAAAAAAAAAAAAAAAGTGCACGGATAAGACTGTCAGAGGATGTTGGTAAGTAACTGTATCATCGTTTTCAAAAGAGCTAAACCAGTCCAGTTGAACCGAGAAGAACTACCAAGAAAAAAATCATCAAGTGACATTACTGACATACCATAACAGGAATACTGTGCTAATTTCTGTATTTGTGCTAAATTGGCATTGATTTGTTTGTCCGGGTCTGCTAATCACTGTGCTTAAAGATAAGGGATGGGTCATGATTTTCATAATATTTCAATAAATATGACTATATTAAAAAATAAATAGATAAATAAAATAAAAAAGAGCCTTCCTGACTATTGTTCTGTCTCTTAAATACACTTCACCTTGTTTTAACTGGTGCCTGGACTCTGGTCCATCAGGCAGCTCCCAGTGGCTCCATGTGTCTGTCATTCAGCGAAAACTTGATGTATACATGACCCAGGGCTGCACTCATTGTCTGACCGCAACCACATTAATCAATTCTTGTTAACGTCCAGGACTAATGTAAAAGTAGTGCACTTCCTATTTTCGCTGGGGATTCCCACTTGTTTTTAGCAAGAGAAGGTGTTTTCAGGACTGTCGGGTTAATGTAAAGCAGAAGGTTTAGTTTTGTTCAGCTCTTTTACTGTCAGACGGGTTGCAGACAGTCAGTCGCTGTCAGTGTTTGAGCCATTTCACCCCGTTGTGCCTCTGTTCAGTCCACTCCTGCTCTAAATGCCGTACACTCCTACTTATTTTCTGCGTTGTCAGACAGCTTAACAAATATCAAATACTGATTTACTCTCTGCGTACTACATAATCTTAATATATGACCACAATGTCAATAGCAGATGGTATTTTATTACCCCCAATATGCCGAAAGTCTTGATTAATTACCAGCAATTATCTTGTAATATTTTTGCTTGGAATGCTCATCCCTATCATGGATTACATTAAGTTAAATGTTAAGGTTAAATTATTTAATTATCCTCAATGGAGAATTCAGTCTCTGCATTTTAACCATCCTCATACACACACACGCACACACGCATGCACGCACGCACACACACCCCCACACACACACACACGCACACACACACACACACACACACACACACACACACACACACACACACACACACACACACACACACTCACACACACACACACACAAACACACACACACACACACACACACACACACACACACACAGTAACAAGCATTAGCAATTAGCATTAGCACTAAGCACATTAAGATCTGCCATTACAGGTGTTCAGGGACCAACTCCAAATCTTCATCAGCAACTTGGTCAAGGGCACTGACTGAAGAGTTTACCTATTCACACCTGTTTTGTGATGATGGGGCAAACCACAGGACCCTGAAACCCGTGGGAACGCATGCGGCATAGAGAGAACAGGCAAATTCAACACTAAAAAACCCTGGTCGAACACAGTTGAATCGAATGCAGAACTTTCTAGCTGTGAGGCGAAAGTGCTAACCACTATTCCACCGTGCTGCCACTTGAAGCTGATTATTATATATAATATGTTTTATGATGCATGTGTCAACATCTAGCAAGTAGCTGAAATTAGTCGTTGATGTTTCCTGTCATATTTGGTAATTACCAGGTTAGGCTGGTTGTTCTCAAAAATGTATCATCTACTCTGTGAGTTTCATTCTTCACCCCTTTACAAACTAATTGCTGACGGATGTCACAGTGGCTAAGTTCACTCCTTTCATACAGTTTGTGGTTCTTGCTAATATAGCGTATCCCCCCACCATGCCATCTGTTACAACACACATGTCAAAACAACTGTTCGGGAAGATCTATGATCTAAGATGGTGGAATTATTTATGAATCAAGAGATGCTGGCAGAGAGCACCTGAATGTTTGCGGACTGAGCCCCTGACCGGGATACAGGGGAAAAATAAACACCTACATATGTCAGGCCAGTTTCTTAGAAGTTATTTCCAAGCTGACTTAAAGTAGTCTGACAGCAGGCGAATGGAGTGGGCTTCCTGGGAGCCGAGCTGAGCACTTCACACTAATGAATACTTTCCAATTAGGGTGCACTTGACTACGACAAGTCCCAAGACAGTTTTAAGTGTGAGAACTGTGTCTCTGGAGACGGCACAACACTAAGAATCGAAAATCAAAGCCACACCCAAAGATTGAAATCGGAGTTGATCGCTGTATTATCTGAAAAGGCCGCTACTTTATTTGTGTCAAGTTTTATGAGAAATATCCAGGTCTTGTTCTCAAATATTGGGGCAGTACAGAAAGGTATTGTATTGTATTGTGTTGTATTATATTCCTCTAAAATCCTTTCACTGCTTATAAAAAGGTAACATAAAAAAAAAAAGTGTGTCTGATTTTAAAAAAGATAATTTTGTATAACTACTGCACAATGTTTGTTTTCTACAAAAGCAAATAACACCTTTGTTTGCAGATGAATAGATGTTTAGTGAGCTATTAAGTATTCACAAGAACAGTGTAGGATATGTGGATATGAATGGAATACAGTGTGAAGCTCAGTGCCTGTGTTTATAGAAATAAATGAACACACCAGCCAGACTCTGTGTTTTTAATAGATTTGCGAAAATAATAGAGGCTGTTGACAGAGCTCCAATATCTCAGGCTTTGGACACATAGGCATCATTTGTTAGTAGGATCAGTTCATCAGTTCATTGTCAGTTTTGTACATGGGATTTATTGGCAATAAGAGAAAAAAAACACTGCCAGGTTTATCCCTTAATTTACAAACAGCCAGTTTTGTTATTTTTTTTTTCAATTATTACTGTTATTAATGTCATTTAAATCAGTCAGCGAGTCCTTCATTATTCGGCTATTTAACTGCCTAGTACTGAATAACAAACTGCACAAGTCTTGAAAAGACCAAGGCAGAGTCAGGAATCTCATTCTACCGTTCTTAGAAATGCCTTTAAAGAACATGATTTGTATTGGTTTGAGTTCTATGAATATAAAGTAGTGCAGGAATAGCATGCAAAAACATTCTTATGATAAATGTAGAAAATTAACCAAACAAAACAATACAATCAAATGAAGTTACCTCTAATGCTATTTTATTAACCTCGTGTTAACCTCACCCACAGCGGTGTTTGCATCCTACCACGGCTTACGGCTACGTCTTTGTTTTCTTATTCCTCTGCCTTTTGTTTGCTTTGATTGTGAAGCACTTAGTAACTTTATTATGAAGAAATGCTATAGAAACAAAGTCATTATTGCTGAAGTGCGTATTACCATTGAAAGCCACACACATACTGAAAAGCGATAGTAGAGTGTCCTTACCCAATGATGGGATGTTTGAAGCCCAGCTTGGCGGTGCTCTGCTGAATCTCTTTCTCCAGCCATGCCTGCGGGCGAACCAGGTACTTGACAAACTGGGACACCCACCAGACGGACGGGTCACCATGCAGGCGCTGCAATCGCGGGGCCAAATCCTCAGGGATTGCCAGGGGCAGGTAAGGGGGCCGAGGGTGGAGACTGTCCACTATGGGCAACTCCACAACCTGGACGTCCTTGTCATGAGCCTCTCCTGTTGGGACCAAAACATAAAAGAGATTCATTAGAGTTCATCTGTGAAGTCAGTAAAATGTCTGTCCAAAATCACAGAGCGTCAGTGGGGATGACAAATTGCTTGTTTTTGTCTGAGCCACTACATAAAAATCTGAAAATATGAATGCAAAAAAAAAAAAAAATAAAATAAAAAACAAATCAATTCATTCATTATTTTTGAGGGCAAAGTTGTCTGCACTTAATTTTTCGTCATCTGACAAATAGAAAAATCATTTCAGCATAATTCAAGTTAAGGCCATATTTGATTGCAATAGGGTAGCTGAATGTTTAAAGAAAATAAGCTTTAATAAGAAAAACTTCTAAAATGAAACCTTATCAGTCACTCCATGTTTATAATAGTTTTAACATTTTCATTAGTTCTTCACTTAATCTTTAAGTTTGACTTTTGATTTCAGTTGTAGTTCATTTATGACAACAGTAATTTTAGTTTTATTTTACCATAGTTATATGTTTCAGTTTAGATGTTATTTATTTGTAATGTTAGTTTTCCAGTTATAATGAGGACATCCTCTATTTCTAGAGTCTGAAAAGGGCAAGACAATTCATTTATTTTAAGGCCCCATATTGAGCAAAGCCATTTTATTCTTGTTCACAAACCATTAACACTGGTCAGTGCAGCTTCATAAATAGTCCCAAGAGTTACAGCAAGAAGTAAAGATTAAATGGAGCTGATTTTACCTGCAAATGTATTTTGTTTTAGGTCATGTTGCCTTGTTCACTGTAGCCTTGTTTTGGTTTTTTAGTTTGACTGTACCTGATCATTCACCAAGTCGATATAAAAATGTTGTTGTGTAGTGCAATAGATTAGCTTTAGCCCTCTGACAGACTAAGCAACGGATTCATTCCTATTCTGTTCCCATCATGGATCCAGACCTGCCAGCCCCTGTGTGTCCAGCTTTTGTGACTGACAGCTCTCCGCTTGTCCTTGCTTAAAGGCCAAGGTAAGCTCTTTAATACAAGGCTGTGGAGGGCCAGGGACTAAGGCGGGGCCCTGGACGGGGGGTGATGACTTGGCGCAGGCCCCTTTAGGCTCAGTCCTGGCTTGGCAGAAGCCCTGGGCAAAGGGTTGAACACCAGCGATTACGAAGGTCACCTCTCTGGGCTTTAACCCCCCTGTGTGCTGCTAGACCTCCCCCATACATGAAGGCCAACATCCTTGGACAAAGACACACACACACACAAGTGCATGAAGCACAGCTGCATCTTTGAACAAAGGTGGAACACATGAAAATAAATACACATGTTCACCCAAAGTAAACAGACACACATGCAGCGGTGTTACAATAGTGACAAGCGATGTGTATCCAAATAACAAAACAATAAAAGAAACGTGCATTGACACAGAGGAGCACAAAGAGCTGCAGTTAATCTCATCTCACCAGAAGGGATATGCCTGGCAGATGCAGCCTTTCTTTCTGTCTTAAAACCCGAGGAAATTTTTTTTTTTTCCTCCCTTTCTTTTTTGTCTGGGAGGGCATGCGTGTGTAAACCCAAGATCTAAGAAAAAAACAAGTTTGAGGCCTGTGTTCTGTCAGAGTAAAGTGGCTCCTCTAGCCGCCACCGACAGGTCCTAATACAGCGGCAAGCAGCCTCCACAACACGCTTCCAAATAAATGGCATAATGAGTCATTAAAAGTGGCCTTTCACAGAGAGGGTACATAAAAAGCATGTTAAAAACAAGGACAGAAACAGAGGCTTCAATTTCTGTGTGTGCACGCTGGAGCATGGACTGAATATAAATTGGTGGAAGCATTAAATATTGAACAGAAAAAATATTCCCAGGCCTGTCTTTGCTTATATAACACCATTGGCATGATTCACATAAGGGGGAATGGGCATGTTTTGAGGCCTGCACTTCTTGGCACAAATATACAGATATGCAGCGTGTCTTCCTCCCACTGCTGCTTAATTAGATCACAAAGCTTTTCTAAATTTCATCTCAACTCCAAAGCCTCTGCATACATTTCCTACATGTGCCATGACTTAAAGCATATAGGTCTGCACCAAAGCAGAGTTCCTGTATTGTATATTAAGTCCATGAAGTATACTGACCCTACTAAATATTTCATACGATTAACACAGCTGTGAAATTGGAGAATTGAGAGTGACACCATCCAGACACAAAATATAAACCCGCGCCATCCATTATACATTACAGTCTTGAGTTTATGAACTTGGAGAACTCTTGTTCCACCCCTTACATGGCAGGGAACATTATGTTTCTGCCGCTTCCCTCAGACTCACTCATAAAGCAGTAATATCTGTACAGGAAACCTCAAAGGAATACACTCTCTTTGGCAAATTAGCTCTTTGATCAACGAACCATTGTTCCACAAGAAGACTGGTTTTTCCTTTGTGTCTTCAGCATTTAATGTTAGCGGGCCTGTGAAATGGTGCTCAGCTCTCTTATGCTGTCCACTGAACATAAATGTATAATAATATAATGTACTAAAACTGCAACATGCAACAGTGACCTGAGAAGACAGTATGACTAGGCACCATGACTCAATTAGTATGTTGGATATCTAGTTTTCTAAATTCTTAAAAAATATATGTAAAGAGAGTATACAGCAGGCACTGAACCCCTAACTCATAATATTAGTTTAGTTTTCCTGAGGAATTTAAATTACATTCTACTGTATATAGGCAAAGCACTTGCATCCAGACCTGAGAATCTTCCTTATTTGTTTATACTAATCTGTGTAATATGCATCTATGTATTTTAGCTCTCCTGACGTCGACCTTATTTAGTCTTTAAAAACGACCCGAATGAAACAAAGTATCTATATTGTTTTTATATGAAGCCAGTTTATTGTAATTATTTCACTTGTCTTTCACAACCTGTCTAGGTGTTCCTGGAAGACCCAAAACACTTGATTTAAACTGTGTTTGTTTGTTTTTAGCCTCTGTACTTTTTTGCCTCTATAGTAAAGCAAATCATAAAGTAGTATCCTATATTTCTGTATATCTGTCTTAATAAGGACCTCTATGATGTTTCCCATTTCCCATTTACAACGGGGAAATACGCAGGTCCCATAATGACTTTATTGCTATCTTTGATTTTTTCCCCAAGCTATATGTTTTCCTGACTGAAATACCCTGTCACAGATGCATATACAATGCATTCTCTTTATGTCTATAAATGTCTTATACCCAAAGGGAAACATTTACAGAAAGTGGGCTAAGCGCACGCAGATATATTAGTGTTGTGAGGTGCGACAAAGATTAGTCTGGATGGGCTGCTATTTGAAAATAGTACATTTTACAATAAAAACAAGCAAACAAATTTGTAGATTCTGATTTTTTGCTGCCCGGGTCATGCTCAGCCAAGATCATTTGAAGGTGTTCATACTGAAGGATATGAAAATATGCCAACCCTAAACCATAAGACTAGAATTATAACAATGTGAGCAGCCTGGAGCTTGCAAGATGCTAGCATTCACTGCATTCAAATTCTTTATATTTACTGGAGTAAGCAAACATTCCACATAATTAGTGAGATACTAAATGTATATCTTCTCATTAATCCAAGCCTTTTGCATTGCTTTGCGATCCAGTGCCCTGAGGAATGTTGCCTGCACTGTTAACTAAACAGGCATGACCACGAGTGTAGCCAAGTACCCAACAGGCTTACATTAGCTATGCTTAGCTAGTTAGCCGGCTTGGCCAACAAAAAACACTGCCTCTGCAAATTGCAAGACTTTATAAGGGCCAAAAGGCATGAAGACAGCAGTGACGTTTCTAGTGCAAGGAGTCTGATGGCATATATGGATCTATAGGAGGCCGTCTGTAAGACAGACACCAGAGAAAGACATTAGATAGTGGAAAAGGACACATGAAAGGCAGGAGAATAAGAGAGGGAATGCGCTGGGAGAGCAGGAGATAAGAAGGGAGAGCCCAGGAGAGCACAAGTCAAATGAAGCGATAGGAGAAAAATGAAGAGCTGAAAGGACGCAGCAATGAGCACACGAAAAAGCAATGAGAAAGAAAGTGATAGAGAGGGGAAGAGAGAGGCAGGCAGAGTCTTGTAGCAAAACCACCAAATCATCACAGCTTCCGTCAAAGGCAAACACATTTACACTGTAGAACGGTCTATTAATCAGAGTAAATTACAATTGTTATTCATGTCTCCATGCACTCTGATTCAGAAATGATTTTGCTATATTAACATCAGTGGAAAGCTCCATCACTTCAAAACAAGTGCGTTGATCTTGGGCTGGAAGCGTGCTTGTATAATGGGGTTCATAGAAATAAACAGCAGGACACCTGAACATGGCATTTGTTAGTCCATGGCTACAGCAGAGGTCTAATAACACAAACAGATAAAAATACATTCAGACAGGCTGTTCCTCCCAGTGATAAGCCTCAGGGCTTCCCTTATTACACCTGTAAGCACAGAACTCCCTCAGCAGGACTAATGAGTCTTTGGGGGAACCCTCTCCAAGACCCCACAAAGACATTTTTACAGGGCTAAAACTCTTACATTTAACTCACGTCATCACATCACAAAAGCCATTTATACACAAAGATCCGGCTGTATAGATGTGCAGAAGACCCTTCATTAGTCTGCCTTTCTTAGTTGACAGTGAACCAAAGAATACTGCATAATGCTGCCTCAGTGTGTGACTTAAGACAGCTATGAAATCAGCTGCATAAAACAACAGTGCTGTCGAGTGTGACATGCATCATATGTATGTTGGAAACATGAGCACTGCTGCTGCTTCCAAAACAATAACCGAAGGTGATTTCATCCTCAGCTCCGAGAGCAAGTACCTCCAGAACCTCGCTGCTTCTCCAGTTCTCCGATATTTTTGACAATAGTGTCGTGGTTCGTGTAGAGGAGCTGCTAACTGTTTGTTCATAGATTTTTACATTTCCGAGTCCCAGGAAACACCTATATAACACAATGCCAGCTCTCCTTTATACACAGTCATTGATTCAGCTCTATGACTACCTCTGTTGCTGCCTTAAAGGTGGAACAACAATGCCCTCAATTTTGCCTTCATACCTTTTCTACAGAGCTATAAGGCTACATTCCTGTCCTGAAAATGCTGTGTAATGCTGGGGCTATAAAGATGACCCTGTTGTTGTTGAGGATATCACATTGGTCAGCTCTGTAAAAGAAGTCCTTGTCTGGGAGTTTTTTTCCATAAACACAGCCATATCTAGTATTTAGTAGTGCTGCACTTGCACCTACAGATCTTTGAAAAGTACAAGGTGCAAAGATAACTTGATCACATACAATAACTTTGTCGCTTTGAATGGTCAGGCTATACTCCAACCTCTGTTTCAGTGGTGGAGGAAGGCCTGGCTCAACCCATGATCATTCTGTGCCTTGTTTGTATTTCTTTAAACCAATTACAATCATCTTGGTGTTAAGCCAAGATGTACAATGGCAACACACAGATAGCAGAAAGGGATGAGACTGCCAACTCTCAGTTAATGGCAGCACTATTCCGAAACATTACTTCCAGTGAGTGAGACTACCTCATAAGGTATGAGCAGACAGGACATCTACTCCGCACTACTCGTTTGGCTTGAACATGACTAAGCAGGCTGCCCAGGTCCTTTCCATATGGCCCACAGATCAACAGAAATCATTTGACCACGTTAAGAAAATGAAATGTATAGTAGGAGGCCAAGTTTGACAGCCGTTTAGGTGGACAGACTCTATTTATATCACCTCTGGCAGATTGAAACACAAATAAAGGAAAATCTACGTGTCCATGAATACTACATGCAATTAATTCATGTTAATATTAGATATAAAAGAGTGTAGAGTACAAGCAGACGATTGTCGGTCTGAAAGCTTCCCTTAATTTACTTTCTCATACCAGTCTTCACTGAGAGCCTTTCCACATAAATCCAAGGACAAGACAGTAACCAAGTAACTAGAGCTTGGTAAATGGCAGCTGTAAAATACTACATTATCTACACCTCAGCAGGAATTATCACCTGAAATCAAACTAATTAAAGAATAAAATTGTAGAATACTGAATAAAATCTACAAATCTAATTTACAGAAAAGGTTAAGAGCTGGGTGAACGTAAGCTAGAACAATATGCATTTTAGTCTACTGTACTATGTATTCTTCCCCATGTCTATTTCATTGTACTTGTCTGTGCTGTACCATATGTTTATGAATGACAACTATTTATTCTGATTATGTACTGTATTTAGTTGTGGGTGTAAAATCCCCCCTGTAGAGACAGTGGCTGCAAATTAGTACTGGTTACAACCTCATTGTGCAGCACAACTGATTCATGTTTGTCCTGAACCTACACTGCCCTAATTTAAACAGCTATTTTCACTTACAGGCATTAAATAAAAGACAATTTTCACATCCAACACTCCATTAAATATTGATGTCACAATTTGGAAAGTGTTTATGTTACATGATGCAAGCTGTTAAATGTGGAAGGACTCTAGTCAGTCTGCAAACACAACCTGGGACTGAAAAGAGTGGAACAAAAAGTCTCTCCCAGCTAAAAACCGCATACATTTGGCATATTTGCGAAAAAGCAAGTCTGCTGCCTGTCTTACATGTTCTCTGACAAAAGATATTTATAGTGTGCAGGAAACAATTTCTCAAAACACTGCATGGAGACTATCAGACTCTAAAGAACAAACTTGCTGTAGGTCAGAGTAGTGGGTGGTTCACTGAAATGAAGTCACAGGATTTCTTGGCAGTGAAGCCGCTGAGGAGTAACCTGCTGCTGCTACATTGGCTGCCAAAGTGCTTTAACCGAAATTGCATAGTCCTGCTTAGCTCTGGAATTCACACTTTGTTTTTGCTGCCACAGCACAAAAGAGTGGTCTGGACAAACATTTTTTTTTTTTAACTGTTAACCCAAACATTTACACAAACAGTTAATTTAATTATTACGCAAATGATAAACACTTTTATATGATAAAGAGTGTGTGTAGCTCATGATGATGATGATGATGTGTGTCCCTACCCGACCAGTGTCCAGTCGTCGCCCCAGAGCGGTCGGTGCAGGTGTTACTGACTGGCAAGAAGACGGTCTCCCATCCACCGGGGGCGTAGCGCCAGTTGTGAGACTCCAGGATGAGCGTGCGCTGGGTGCCATATGCGATCATAAAGCAGTAGACGACATGGTGGAGCTGGCAGCCATAACCACAGCCCTTATTGATGTTACACACCAGCTTCCTCGCCTTACTGCAGTCTGGGGGGTTCTAGGAAGAGGAGGGGGAGGAAACAGACACAGGAAAGAATGTTTCAACATTTCTTTATTGCTTGACCCTCATCTTGTATCCCTCAAAGCCCTGGTTTCAGAGTTGTAATAACACATTGCTGATATTGTTTTCTCTGCTGGCGCTCTCTGCCTCGTACTCTACTTCTTTCTAATTTTCTGACACCTTTTCCAGGTTTACCTTTCTCCATTTACCTTTTGTTAGTGTCTGTTATCTCTGCTTCCGACTCCGTACAGTCCCTGCAACTTGTTTTTTTGGATATGCTTGCAAAAATTCATAATGCCTAACGAAAGACCAAAACTATCAATCAACTCATCAAAATAAATGACTGGTGACGTTGCTGTAAATATTTACTGAAAAGTCCCCAGCACTGTCTCTGACAGTAATTAAACTTGATATACATGGAAAATGACTAACTCTAAGATTTATTAAGTCAGGGAAAGACGTTCTTAAAAATACTTGATTTAAGAAGAAACAGAGTGGGCACAAACACAATTATCTGCAAATGTAGTAAGACATACATTTGATAGGACTTCTTGAAATAACAAAAGGAAAGTGTGAAATTCACTTGAAGTATGTGGTACAGAACTCATTTCAAGAACTGTATGAAGTCAAATAATGTAGCACTTCAATCTGTCTTTTACTGTTTTTCCTTTACTAATGAAACGGAAAAGATCTTAAAACCAAAGCTAAATGGTCAATAATACATTCTTCAAAGAATGGTGATAATCTTACACACAGTGTATTATTCTTAAAATAAGATCAATAAGACTGCAGCTAGACTCCAAGTTGTGGTTAGATAGGAGTCTCTGCAGCGTGCATGCACTATTTAATCCTATTTCAGTAATATTTGCTAAAACTACAGTGCCCAGCTCTTTTAGGAAATCAGTGAAAGTTTATCTTTGTGACCTGATTTTAATATCCAAGTCGTCAGCAGGAACGAATAAGCATAGGCCTAAGGGCCACAGACTGGGTGGAGAAGTCCAACAGTATTCATAGATGCATTGTTAGTTTCGGTCTCTTCAAGGAATATTTTGGCAGCAACAAAAATAGAGAATATCAGCAGCCAAATCCTTGAATATCTTTGCTTCTTTGATCTGTTTGTTTTTTAACACCGTTATCGCTTCCTTTCTTTTCCCCAACCACTTTCCTGATTCTCTCATTCTCATTATTTTTCACATGCTCTTTTTCTGCGTCGTCTTTCGTCAAACCCCCCTTCACCCTCTCTGATTGACTCACAATCCCTCCAGTACGTCACTCTCATTCTTCATAAATTAGCCTCGGTGTCATACGAAGTCTGAAGAAGAATACCAAATGAGAGGTAAAGAGGAAAGAAACAGGATTTTTGGGATTTTTTTGTACAAAAAAAAAAAAGCAATGGAAACCAGCAGAGTGACACATGCTGTGTTGTCGATGAGTCGCTGGGTGGGTTGTGATTCGCTCGGCAGCCGGTCGGAGCGACTCCGCAATGCTAGTGCCAACCAGCTTCCTAAACAGCAATTACCGGCTGATGGGAGTGTTTTCCTCATTAGGCTGCTGCAGCTGTGGATGGTTCATAGTAATCAGGCCACACGGCACCCACCGGCTAAGGCTGCCTATCACACACTAGCAGGAAACCAAGAGGAAGAGGAGGAGGAGGAGGAGGAGGAAAGAAGAGGGAAGCAAAGAGGAAAAGAGAGTAGAGGGTAAGAAATGAGGGGAGATTTAATGAAATAGAGGGTATAGGGAGGAGAGTGGGAGGATGAGGAGGAGGACAGGGAGGACAGGTGTGGAGAGGTCAGGAGGGAGAGGAAAGGAGACGAGGAGAGGAGATGAGGAGAGGAGACAAGGAGAGGAGACAAGGAGAGGAGAGGAGATGAGGAGAGGAGACAAGGAGAGGAGAGGAGACAAGGAGAGGAGAGGAGGCGAGGAGAGGAGACGAGGAGAGGAGA
>JAPQRQ010000017.1:5486496-5509878 GCA_037367365.1 Apogon talboti
GAGGAGAGGAGACGAGGAGAGGAGACGAGGAGAGGAGACGAGGAGAGGAGAGCTGAAAACTGATTACCACTGTTTCTGTTCAATAACATGAACAGAGTACAGCAGCCATCGAGCTGACAGAACAAGCCACACAGGTATTCCTTGCGAGTTACACGGTGCCTGTTCACGTCTATCCCCACAGGTGTAAGCTAACTTAGCGTGCTAATAATCTACTATGGCATCCTGACAAAAGGCTTTGTGAAAAGCTTGTTGTTTCTCAGCAAAGCTCAGCATTTGAGCCACAATGTCTGTGTAACACTGTTGTGTCGCGGCGTGCCTTGCGATGTGGTGGCCACACTGTAAACTGGGCTGATAATGACGAGGATGGAATTAATCCGAAGTGCTGAGAGATCTGGTTCAAGGATAATGATGGCAGATGCCCATACAAAAGCAGCCTCTGAGTACCGCTCTATACAGTAGGTTAAGTACCTGTTAAAATGGTGCATATTTTCAATGTGAAAAATAGAGGCAGTGGTAAGGTGCTTCAGTTCACAGAGACCTCAATGGTATCGTTTATTTATGGACTACAGCTAAGAACAAGTAGATATAGCATACAGTTCTATATGCCAGGTAATTATCCACAAATATGCCATAGGTGATAAAAGCGAGCTGTGCAAGGCTGAAGATGCTTTAAAACAACATTTTGACTCTGTGTCGCTGCTACTATGCCAAATGATTAACTGTAACATGATTACATTTCAAAAAACAGACTTTACATCCACCTCATTAGAGCCTGTGTTTGCCTCTGGGAGACCTTTTGAAGAAAAACACCTGTAGTGCACAGGTTGTGACACATTTTATGCATGCAGAGGCAACAGTGTGTCATTTAGAAGTAAGGAATGAGGATTATATTGAAAATTATAATAACCCACATTTGATATTATTTATGGCCAGTATTGTTTGCCATTGCATTCATTTGCATTCTGTAATTGCCTTTCTGTAATAGTTTTCCGTTTTCTGCCAGAGTGTGCCTTTCCTTGACTGGACTCAAAGTGCACAACTCTGCACAGGAAATACTGCATGTGTGTTCAGCAGAATACATGCACTGGAGACCGCAGCTGTTCAACAGGTTCAGAGGTCAATACATCAGCCATTTCAAACATCAATCAACCTGTGCTACAGCATAAAGTGCCTGTAGTGATCATGGTTACAATGATCAACTGCTTACAGTCGATGGATCAAAAAGCCGGAGACGGAATGAATTCTGCACAAATGAAGTTTAAATAATTTACTTATTCTCATTATCCAACACTTATACTAACCAGGTAGTCTGTGTACAGTGTGCTCATCTGGGGCCTTAAGGTGACAATGCATTCACGCTGAAATTTGCCTCTGTTAATGAAAACTAACAGAAAACAAATATACATGAAGAAAGCACCTGTTGATGCAACACTTATCCAGTGCAGCAGGCTGATGGAACTGAAATGTTCTAGCTTCCATAGGCTGGTTTGAGCGATTGAAAAAAGAGAGAATTTTATCTTTTAAAAAACTGAACAGCAAAGCTGCTGAGGCAACCATCGATCCGACGGTGATGTCATATTGTTTGAAGTGCAACTACAAGAAGCTGCATCGGGAAAAACCCTCCTTTTTGAGTCTGAGTTGGAGAGTATCTGGAGTTTTTCTTCCCAGTTAGAGCAACAATCATATGTCAATAAAACAGGCACAAAAAAACTCCACAAGCAACACTTCAAGGTAAAAAAAAAACCAACAACCTCATATTAAGTTTATAGACGAGTGACAAATTAAAGGCTGGTCCGTAATTATGATCTGCTTATTGTGACCAATTTGACCTGGACAGACGTGATCACTGTGAGAGGTTTCCGCTGTATTAAAATACACTTTTCATTACCTCCAGTAACTGAAGGTCACGCCAAATCAACCACAACTAAAATCCTTAATGACATTACCCTTATTACCAGACATGCTGTAATCTCTGGAAAACTGTGGCACAAAAACAATTATCATGCGACGGCAATAAACTAAATTTGATGTTGCCTCTGCCGTCTAAACCACTGTGTGAAAGGTTCCGAATGCAAAGGGAGACGAGAAGCTCATTCAACAGCGACCATCTGAAGGAGTCACGCATGTTCGGTGTATGTTATGAGTAGACAGATGGAGCAGACGCAGAGATGGAGTTAGTTAAACCAGGAATGAAGTGAGAGGCTGGTGCGGGTGGTGGAGACAGCAGGACAGGAGGGAGGAGTCTGTGTGTTTGTGTGTGTGCATGTGTACATTTAGATGTGCAAGTGTGTGCGTAAGAAACGGCGAGACACACACAAGCCGAGCGCTTCGACGCGTATGAGCGTGTGCATCAATCTTGTGGCCAAGTGCGTTTGTGTGTGTGCGCGCGTCGATTGCTTGTGTAGGTATGGGCGAATCCATCTGTGCACGACTGGGTGTGTGTGTGTGTGTGTGATGAATTAGTGATGGCAGCTGGTGGAGCGGTGTGATCCCTCAGCGGTGGTGACAGCAGCTGTTAGTGGTGCTGTCTCCGCCCAGCCAGACTGACTGGGTCCTCTTCATCAAACACACCGGCTCATTAATGCTGCAGAGAGCGGTGCCGCGACACGCCGCACCTCCAACCCCAGAACCCTGCAGCACCAGGGCCGGGGAGCAGGGTGGCTGGGGGTGAACGGATGGGTCTTGAGTCTCAGGTTTTTGTGTGTGTAAGCAGTCCGTCCATCCATCTCTCTCTGTGTTTGTGTCTGTCTTTGACATTTTTGCATTTCTGCATATGCGTGTCTGCCAATCTGTCATTTTGCTTCCCTGCATACGTGTGTGTGCGTATATATGTATGTGTGTATGTGTGTGTATCACTAAACCGCTGACAAGCAACAAGAATCCTGCTTGTCAGATCCGACTGTCTGCTATCACACCACTCACCTGCTCCTTGTGGAAACTGATGCTGACAGTTATGGATGGTGCAAATGAGACGCCGAAGTGTGAAAAATGTCCTCGAAAATGCATATGCGTATTTGTACGTGAGGGAAACATTCATATAACTTTATTTATGTCAACATGTGTGCGACTGTGGGCAAGTTAAAAAAAAAAAAAAAAAAAAAAAAAAGAGGATAAAACCATTTGGCAGAGCAGGAGGTGTGCCTGTAGTTACCTGTAGATAGGTGATTCTGTTCTGGACCAGATCGGACAGGTCTTTCGCCTCTTTCACTCTCCACTCGCCCACTCCGTCTGCCTGGCTGAGGTAGTACAGGTCTGTCATGATCGACCTGCAACAACACACAAATTAACAGTTTACTAATCATTGTTCGCTTTAAAACACACACACAAAAAAACACTGAATAATAAAGAGATTCTTAGTATTCTGAGAGCTCATTTTTAACAGTGCTCAAAAACAGCACCATGTCCAAATGGTAGTTCATTACTTTGCCAGCATATTCAACCTTTGCTTTCTGGCAACACTGTTATCTGCAGTCTAATATTCACCAAATCTCTGGGCATTGCCAGGACGGTAAAATATAAGCAAAAATCCGCCTACAGATAAAAGCTGAAAGCAAAACTACATCTCCAAAGGGCTGATACCATAAAAATAAAATAAAAGATAGGAAATATAATCTTGTGTTACCATAGCACCGGCACCTTAAAAATGGACTGGAGTCAGATTGGTCACTCAAAGAGCAGCAGCTATGAAACAAACCCAGGAGTGTAAAACAGACAGTTTTACTCTTTTAATCATCAACTTCAGAACTCTGATGATTAATCTACAATTTAAGACTGATGTTATGTTGACGCAAATGTTTGTATCTGTACATCAGTCTTCATCCAAGTTATGTCAGAACTGTTGATGCCTCATAATCTTCCTATTAGTGAAGAATCTGACAGATGTGGAGCTTATTTCTACAAGTCTCAGAGCGACAACAACTCGTGCTACACAATGTAATGGACATTTTCTCTCTTTTATGTTGGTTGCTACCTTTAGGATCCCGTCACACAGACTGTCCTCAAACATAATCTGCCTTCAACCAATCAATCAATCAACCAACAGTGTCATTACTACGAGTGTAATGAACATTCAGAAAATGAAGGTAGTAACAGTGGTTAATTAATGATAAACTCTATTCAGGAAACAACACGACATCCCACGGCACTCCCTTGTAAAATATTAAAGCGCCTTTATTATGGGATGGTCAGGTTACAAATATAAAAACAACTACATGTCATGCATTTTGGCATTAAGCCTTCATCAGAAAAAAAAAATAACAGGCTTGATATCAAAACAATCTTACACTGTCTGAATTAAAGGGTTAAGATCATACAACATAGAAGCCGTGTTTTCAATGAAACTTTTGTTTTTAGTACTGTACATATTTCCCATATATCCAGATTGAATTTTAATATAGAGACTGAGGAATGCATATCCGTCGTCATAACTTTACTAAACCAACAGAGCTAATGTAGACACTCCTTTTCCAACATTTTTTTCTATTTAATAAACTTTTTTTCCTTACAGGCAAAACTCAAACCTTATTTGTACATGAAAAGTCAATAATTATGTTTAAAAATAGACTGCTCACTATCATACTGTTCTTTACTTTTCTATTTTTTTATCTTAATGTTTTTTTTTTTTTTTTTTTCATCCATGACATTCTAAGGCGTAGGTGTGTTAGAGCAGAGAAGGTAGAGACTAGCAGAAGGTTTGTGGTCATATACTCAGATGGCAATCTTGAACACAGAAGGAACTCACATGTATATTCACCACTCAAATGCTGCAAAGTTAAATAAGGTGAGAAAAAGTAAAATGAAGGGCCAGATGCTACAACGACATATGTGGTTTAATACCTCTCGGGGAAGTTTACGTTAACCTGCTAATTTTCCAGACACCAAGACCTAACTAATTCAGGACTCAAGTGATGAAGATCCAAGTGCATGAGTCTCAGCTCTGATCACATGATGAGGCTAATTTGACACCAGGAAGCATACGTCAACATTACTAAACACTATATGTACTTTTTCTTTATTTTGTTTAAGACATAGGTTTTTCTTTTCCAAAACTGAAGACATAATGAACACCATAAACACTGTCACAGCTAAATACAGTTTAGGGATTGAGAAAAAGTGTAAACTTTGTCATACTGTCTGACTCCCAACTACATATTTCCAGTTTTGTTTTTTTTTTTTCAGCTTTCGTGGATTAGGTTTGCCATCTGCAAGCCTCTGACTGTGAATTTGTGTCCATGTCAGACACTGCCAAATATCGTGACCATCTACTTTCAAAACATGCCCAAGAGCCATGATGTTTGCAGCTAAGGGCAGATGCAAACACATCTCTCACACACACACACACACACACACACACACACACACAGACACACACACACGCCTAATTTATTACTCACTTCTTTGACCCAAATCAGTCACATCCTGTGTGACTGAGAGGTCTTATGCATATATTCAGTAGTGCATGCAAGAAACACACAGAGCAGATGAACGTACCATGTCTCATTTCAACCGCGCTGCATGGTGAATACTGCCTTTCTCTGCACTACTAGTATCATTACTCATTGTCCCAATTTGAAGCTGTGTGAACGGATGTCAAACTCGTTTCCAGTAGTGCACGGGGGAACGATCACTGACCCTCTTGTGGAAAAGAAAAGCAAACCTTGCTGGCCGCAAATTTAACAAGGAGGAATCAGCAGACAAGCCCCCAAGGATTTGGCAGTAAGACAGGAGAGGAACACCACATAACCATAGCATCCTGCATATATGCTGAGGGTATCGCTCCTGTGTGTACCTGGGGGACGTGTGTGGTCTTACACATATGTGAAGCCTACGGTCTTCAGATCGGACTTTACTGATTCTCAACACTAACTGAATAAAAAGTTATAAGGTTTCATGTTTCTATCACTGAATGGACATTATGGGGCTTGGCAAGACATATGATAGGAGGCAAGAGAGTGCAAAAACTCATCTACTCTAACATTTGCAATCTGATATCTTGTCATTCCTTCTCACAGATATCTAGTTTTAAGAATAATATACGAAAACAAAAGAGCAGATTGTGTAAGATTATTAAGATTATTAACACATTTATCCTTCTCTTGATCTTTTTTAGGTCTGGTTTTAATATGTCTTCCCTCAATTTAGAGACGAAATGAGCAGAAAAGAAAAACTGTCACACTAGTTTTTACTTAATTATTTGCCTTGATACAGTGCTTTGAATTAATGTTGCCCCAGTTATTTTAAGAGGTTCCTCACTTTCCAAATCCTGGATACTTTTCCTTGTTTCTAGCGTGCATCTTCACTAATCAAGTATTTCTTTCTTATATTCACATAATTTCGCACTGGGTAAAGGACTTCAACTGCCTCAACTGGCACACATCTTTATTACAACAGAGCATATTTTAGTGAGATTATAAACTTCAGGGTTCCTATAGGGTTCCACAAGTTAAATTTAAGACTTTTTTTAAGACCTTTTTAAGACTACCTAGAACAGAATTTAATGCTCATTTCACAGCCCATTTCTCGGCCGTACTGGCGAAAATTCGCGACTCCTACAATTTAGGAAAATGTATTTATTTATTTATTCCTTCGCCTTGATTCCCATCGTTTCAAGTCATTTCTCATCGGGGGCTGCAAAGTTTGTGATAATTGGCTCCTAATTTCAATATAACTTGTCGGGTTGGAACGGAGTCGACTAAGGTTGCTTTCTTTGCAGCTTGGACATTTAACAGACACATTTAAACACAATACAGCCAACAAGTTGAAGGCAATAACTTAAGACCTACTATATCAAGTTTACTACCTTTTAAAGGCTTTTTAAGGTATGAAATGCAGATTTGCAGACTTTTAAGACTTTTTAACACCCCTAGGGAACCCTGAAACTTGCTTATACGTTGTGTTCCAGGGTTCATGTTCGCTCTCTGCAAGACTTTGGACTTTGAAAACTTCTGTTCCACACCTCAGTGAACCAGTCATTTCCTCTGCCCGTAAAACTTTGTGAAACTGAAAGCTCCTCATAATGTGGTGGTGATTTCTGGATAACAGGTGCATACTTTAATGTCCTTATTTTTACCTTTTCTTCAGAAATTTTGGAGACAAGGACACTTACCCCCTTCACGGGCTGAATTTCAATGAGAAACGGTGCGTTTATTCGTGTCAAATATTTCATTGCTCTTTCCACCTCTGCCCCTGTCTGCACTGGCTCTTTCAGCCTTTGCATTGCAGCACATACAAAAAAATCTGAGCGGTTTAGAAGGAAAGTGAAAGTCCAACAGTCTGGCATCAGTGGGAGATTGTGTGTGTACATGCATGTCAGTGTGCGTGGGGTGAGGAATCAGACTTTGAAAAGCTGCTTAGGCAGCAATGACTAAGACAATGGGCCCAGTAAGCCACTTCAGCAGGATTACAATGAACCACTTGGCTAAGTGATACCAGGACTTTTCTACACTCAGCTGTGTCTGAAAGCATGCCAGCCAGATAACAGAGGGGTGTGTGTTTGACCTTTGCCCTTGTGTCTTCGCTACTACTGTTACTGCGGCCTCAAGCTAATGTGTTAGTTTAAACACTTGGTAAACAATAGTGAGTCTCTTGTTAACATGGCACGCATGAGCCAAGAAAAACAAAGACTTAAAATACTGATACTGTGTTACTGGGATTTTAACTCTTTTTCATACAAAAACCAGTAGCTCCATTAATATCTAACCCTCGAGGGTCCAGAGTTGCACTAAAAAGAAATATTGTTGAAATGACATTGAATTACAGCCTTCTTCATTTGATTTGAGTGGTTGACTTCACACAGTGCAGATTTTGTATGCAAGGACGTTTCCTCTATCCAGGCCTCCTTAAATCATAATTTCCTACCCCTGAACTAAAGGAACATGAATAATCCTTGATACGTGTCTTGACTTTATGATGAATTGTTATTTAGTGCTCATGATTTCCATAAAAATACTTAAATAGCAAAAATATGGAGAATCTAAGCCTTCTAATGATACGTAGCATGCCTATATTGGCAAATTGAACATCGGGGTGTCCAGGGGTTAGGTCCGTGGCAATATTTTGACTTACGGCTTACATATATGTTGATCATTTTAGTACAAATGTGTATATAAGATAAAAGTGCAGAGGTTCATTTACTTAAATAAAATTATAAATAAAAGTCCAGTATCTTGATTCAAACTGTTCCTTATGTAAAAGTACGGACAAAAAAGCACAACTTGGAAGTAGAACTATAAATTTGCTTTAAATGCAAACATTCATGTTATGTGCACAGATGTCACATTTATATACTACTTGAGTGAAAGTGCTTGCATTCTGCCACTGCACAAGTGTGAAAAAGCAAGAAACACAAATTCTTGCACCTAAACTTGTGATGAGCAGGCCGTGAGTGTGACACCTACTAATTAACACTAAAAGTCAGGCTTTCAGTTTCATCAGGTAGAGGGGGACGTCTTGGTAACAATGTCTTATATGCAACAGATGTGTGTTAATTGCCATTTACGATCTGTAGTTTTATTATTGCTTTTAAGTTTGCTTTGCTATAAATTCTGAATAGCTTTTCCAGTTTATGAATTATTTATGTACCTTGCCCTTTGGAATTGCTGCTTTGAAAGGTGCATAGATAATCTTACTTACACACTTAGTATGCTTTCATAATAAAAAAAAAACACAACAAAAAAAACAGTATCATGTTTATGGTGTCATACTATGGCGCCATTTGGCAATTCAATATCTGCTATTCTATGTGTTATGAAACTGAGGAGGAAAATTTAAGCCGCCGTGGTAAGAACTCTCCTTGAAATTTTTTTTAGGTGTCACTGCTCACTCAGCTATCGCCCCACACAATAATCTTTCCTGTCAGCCGTGCCATGGATTTAATGATTTCCTTTAAAACCCTGAGGAAAGTTGTGACATTTCTGGAGTGACGTCACCATAGCATATGCCCACCTCTCCTGGTGTCCCAGGTCCTGCAGAAGCATGTCAGCATACTTCTGCCTCTCGCTGACTTCGACATTGGCCAATTTCTTCACCTCGCTGCGAACAAAGTACCAGAACTCCTTCACGCCGTTTTCCACCCTCCTCCGTAGCTCCTCCTGAGTGGGCCCCGGGCCTGCAGGGAAAGTTAAGCGAACACAACTCAACAACAAAAACATAACAAAGGCACTCAGCTGATACTCTTATGAAACACAGGTATGGTTTGTAACAATGAATCAATGACGTTAACTTCAAAAGAGCTTCCTTGGGAACACAGCCAGGAGGATCACGTACGAAGAAGAATGCAAAGAGGTCGAAAGGAATTCCAGAAGCAAGAAACACAAGAATGGAGGTTTTGGAAAATAACCATTAAAATTTTACTCTTTCATTCTGTGTCCCTGGGTGTTGCTTTGACCTCATTAAGAGAGACTTGATCAGTGCCTTTTGCCTCATAGCTTTTTCTTATGTGCTTTTTTCACACAGTTCTAACAACAGGAAGGAACTCTATACCCCCACCCGAGCCAAACAATTGTGGAGTAACCCACATGGATAACACAACTGCCTGCTCTGGTTTCTGTGGAGAGGACCGATTAAAAAAAATAAATAAATAATAAATTTTAAAAAAACAGGTAAGGAAAGGACAGCCTCAAGCAGGATAGAGGAGGTGGTGGAGGAGGTAAGAGTTTGGTTTTTTTTTTTACCTTTCTATCTCTCACTCTCTTCTCCCCTCACTCCCTCTCTTGGTGGAAAAAGCTGGAGGGTATTTTTAGCTTTTTCTTTCCCTGCGGCAAGATGGAAAAGCTGACCCTGTGCTGCCCTCCACGCTTACATGTCCTTTATTTTCTCACTGTCTGTCTCCTTCCTCCACTCTCTTACTCCCATTCTGCCACTGGGGCCTTCGCGCTGCTTCCACTTCATTCACACATTTTCCCATTCACCTGACAGCTTTTCTGCCCCTCTGACCACTGCTTAGAGTGGCAAATACACACGTGACCCTGCCCATCCAGCAGTGAAGCTCTGCCATCATCACTGCTGAGCTAGAGCAGGCTTAACGCTGGGCCAGACTGTGGTTCTGACTGCAGGCGAAGGCTCACAAGAGCCTCTGCCTGGTTCTCTACCATATATAGTCGATCCTCACACACCCTCACAAATCAATCCTTTCATATTTGCGAGCTCTGTGCTAAATCCTTCCCCGTAACCTTTTAGGTGGCCCTGCTCTGCTTACCATCTCCAGTGAGTTTCTGGAAGCTGTGGATCTTCTGTTTGGCTCTGGTTAGCTGATCTTCTAGGGAGCGCAGTCTCCCTGCGGCCAGGGACCCGGCTTCTGCCTGACCCTCTGGTATCCTGAGGGGGAAAGACACAAGAAGAGGATGTGATGCTTGAGCATAGGAACATGTATGGTCGATAGCAGATACAGTTTAAAAATGTCTCTGTTTGCAGAAAGAGTCGGCTGAAACAGCACTATAGTAACAAAAACAAAACACAGGATAAGGATAAGTGAAGGTAATGTCTTTACAGTAAAGGTTATATAATGTTCATTATTTGATTACTCATCTATTAAGTTAAGAAACAGTGGTGCTGCCCAGAGACTCCAAAAACCTCATATGACATCTCCACAGCACTCCTTTAGTTTGAGTAACAGCAACAAGACTAAATAAATGATAAACAACAGAAAAAAAAAAAAAAGAACAGGTGGAAATTCTGAAAGGCTTTTTGGCAAAAAAAAAAAACCCTAAAAAATAATATTAAGTTGACTGACAGTTTTCTTTAGCCACAAATCAACAAAAACACCTACACTGAACTGAGTGTAAAAAACCTCAAGCTTAGCTGTGACTGGTCCTTGCTCATAATTTTAAAAGATGGAAAAACACACTGGCAGTCACCGAAATGTCAAATTCCTTTTGCAGTATGTACTTGAACTTGACTGAATAAATATTTATTTGAGAAATAGGCCACACAGCTGCAGAATCCTACTTCTGTAGCTACATGGAATAGACACGTACTTCTTTTCTATGTCAACAACAGGTTTTTAATAGTCGTTAATCAAATTCAGGAGTTTAGAGAAGCAGCGAGAACGTATTAGCATTACAAACATTCAGCAGTTAGTCTTATATGCATCTTACTGGTATCACAGCTGGATACCACAGTCACCCTGCCCTAGTTTACTTATATTATTATATTATACATTGAGTAATAAATCAGATACACCGCCTATGCATTTATGAATAGTGCATTGAAACAGCACAACATGTTGCCAGTTTATACATGTACTGAAAGTCAAATTATCGGGCTGAGAAATCTGTGAAACATAATTGGAGCTTGATTGTAAAATTCCGTATAGTGTTGAATTACAAACAGCAGCTAACATTCTCAGCTAACATCCTTTTTCACCTGACATTTGACCATATTGACCCAGCTAAAACAAAGTCAGATTAAATATATACAGAGTTACCAAAGTTATTAAATTCCAGTTATACAAGTCACTAGTATATGTTACTGTGTCAACCATTTACTGATGTCCTTTATGGAAATCTTAACTGATTATTACACATACCATATGCTGTATCTGTTTTGTGAATTATAGCTGAAATGGTCTATTGTCACACAGAACATGTGAGTAACTTAACGCTAATAATTTGTTGTATTACTTCAGTAAATTAACCACAACTGATCTTGAGGCTCACTGCTACCCTTTTATGGCTTTTTTTCTGATTAAGTATAGCCAGCGTGACAGTTACTCCGCTCTAAAGCATCATGTGCTGGAGGCTTTGAAAATTTACAGCTTGGAATCTTGCAAACCCAAATTGCTCATTATAGCTGAAATGATGTTTGTGCTTTTTTCAGTCTATTTAAGGTGCTTTACATTAATAAAATAAGCCCATTTAAATTAATATGTAAAAAAAAAATCTGTGTTCAGATGGTGTGCATTGTAAATTACTGCAATACTATAAACACAGTGACTTAAATCGGGATTTCCCATCTGTCTCTGGGACATAAATAACTGCCGCACTTGTGCAGTGAAATCAAAAATGAGTGCTCCGACATGCTCAGAACACAAAGTTCAAATCAAGCGAGGAGAAAAAAGAACAGTCGATGACATTACACCAAATCAATTCCTCTACATAAAACTATTAAAAATGGAATATGTTCGAATGCACAGGGGCATTGGTGAAGTGCTGCAAAGGCCATGTTAATGAGTCATCAAGGCATGCAAACTCAATTTGCTCCCTGAGTGAGGAACATCAGTCGCTGCCAGGCATAAAGATGAGACTTTTAAAGTTGCAACAGCCTTTCTCGCTGCACAACTCCCCCCCTTCACTGTTCGAGCCTCAGTCCTCCTAGAGAAGCTCAGGCCTCCCACTTCACTGAGCACTAGCAGATTTCTGCACTTCAAAGATATGGAAAGAACTAAGGAGGGGAAGGAAGGACGTAATGTAACACATTATGTAACTGCAAGATGGGCAAGGATAAACACACATTATTGTGGCTTTACAGATGGTTAGATATATGTCTTAAATATTCCCCGGCTTTTCACTGCAAAATCTGTGGCATTCCTATTTTAGCTACATGACACAGATCTTTTGAAATAAGACCCAGGTGCATTTCCTCTCCTAAGAATCAACTCAGTCCTTAACTGTGAGAATAGTATCTAGTCTCACAGTTATGTCTGTTCAAACAATATTCAAGATCTCCCAAAGGTCACACCCTAACCTGCTATTACACAATTGTACAGGAAGTAGGACTTTTTTTTCCTCGGTGACATCATTTCCCACGGGGTTTAAGTGCTTCTAAATGTGTAAGTAAGGACACTTGAAACCTTCTTGAACAAGGCAGATGATCTAGGCCAGATCAGCGGCAGGCTAATGAGCACATACATGATACAGAGGTTAGCTAACATACTCTAAAGAAACCTGAACGGCTGAGACACTGTTTCTATTACAGGCAACACACAAGCATCCTCAACAGAGACATGCCGATATAAAACATATCCACGCCCTAAGTGGTTCAAAAACCCACAGACACACACAGGAAGAAGGCAAGTGCTGTACACAAATACACAAAATGATCCCTGATGCTATCTCTAGAGAACCTAGAGCAGAGACTAAACAAGGCAGCTGGATTCAACAGCATCTTAATCAAACGATACAGCAGAGGTAACAGATGAGGAAAAGCCTAACTTGGGGGAGGTGGGACTGAAGGTGGAGAGGAATACTGTGTAGTGACAGACAAGCTATGAAAGCAGGGGGTGATGAGCCCCACAGGCATTGAGCACTGAGCCGGAAAGCAGGTGAGGTTCCAGCTTCCTCTGAAATGCTGCCCCAGCTGTCGCTCCATTGGCTCCCGCCCCAGCACCCGGTAACCATGGAGTTCACAGGGTGATCAGGGCCGGGCGGAGCAGCTTGAACGGTGGGGGCCCGAGTGGCACTGCACGGCATCCATGTTTCCATGGTAAAATTTAATGTACTCTGGTTGACTTCAAAAGAAAACCTATGTGCTGACCTGCAAAACCATACATATGGATGGAAATGTAAAGTGTTCTTGGAGGTGTAGATGAAAGAGAAATACATGAATGTAATTTGGCTTTACACTTTGATTTAGAGCTAAAATAATATGTTGCAAAATCTGTGTTTCTTCTTAACAAACATAACTCATTGCATGGACATATCAGGGTCAAAACTGCTTTGGTAGGTTGTGATTAGTTTGAAGTAATCCACTGTAATCAACGTAACACAACATGAGGTTGTGATACGCCTGATGAATGGTGATGAAGGTAACATATTACTAGCTCATCTTAAATGCGATGCTGTCAGTGATCTGTATCGTCAGGTGAAGAATCTTCGGACTAAGGAGATCTGATGCAGTACAGAGATAGAAGCATTTAAGGATGTGCACTCATGAATAATTTTCATTACATGTTGGCTTTGTAAAAGCACTCTGAAGAAAAATGTGTGATGAAATTGTGGACTCCAATTTGTGTTTATTTGTTTTGACTTACAACAAAAGCCAAAAGCCTTCTAAAGACAGTAAAGGCTTCTGTATGTCTAAACTGCACTCCGTATTTTTTTTATTTTTTTTAATCCAGAATGTGCCACTTTTGCCAGATAATACATTGTATGCAATTAAAGCAATGAAAATATTGAGTGTACCTGCCTTATTATTATTTTCTACATTTACTATTGCTTTTTTAATAGAGCCAAAGCATTTCTTATCACTTTGATTTAGAGATCTTGCGTGTGTGTGTGTGTGTGTGGGGGGGGGGGGAGAAGAAATGTGTTGGTGTGACTCCACTGTTAAAGCCTTCTGTCTGGGAACAAGTGAGTGTTGCATCAAACCACTTGACTCCAATAAGTCAAGCTAATAAAGCGGAAGAATGCAGTGGTGGAAAAGGCTTGTAAACACCATTAAGAGGTGGAAAAGTCCACCATTGCCATGAAAACTAGGTAGCACTTTCAAGTACTCATGACTTCAGACAAAACTGAAGTCATTGTGCTTGGCCTAAAAACTGTGAGGGATGCAGTGTGTAGCGAAGTAGTCACCATGGATGGTGTTACCCTGGAGCCCAAAACCAGCGTTAGTTTTGATCAGAATTTATCATTTAACTTGCACATAAAACATATTTCTAGAACTGCCTTTTTTCATCTGTGTAATATTGCTAAAATCAGGCATATTTTAACACAGAATGATGCAGAAAAATTAATCCATGCTTTTATTACATCCAGACTAGATTATTGTAATTCACTTTTCTCAGGCTGTCCCAAAAAGTCTTTGAAGACCCTTCAGCTAATCCAGAATGCTGCTGCCTGTGTACTGACTAGAACCAGTATCAGAGACCATATTTTTCCTGTGTTGGCTACTCTGCACTGGTTCCCTGTAGAAGCTAGGATAGACTTTAAAATACTCCTCCTCACTTATAAAGCTCTTCATGGTCAGACACCCACCTATCTGAAATAGCTTTTAATTCCATACAATCCATGTAGAGCACTACGCTCTCAACATCCAGGCTTACTGGTGGTTCCTAGAATCTCCAAAAGTAGGACGGGAGCTAGAGCCTTCAGCTATCAGGAACCACCTCCCTACCTCTGTCCGGGAGGCAGACACCATCTCTATGTTTAAGAATAGGCTTAAAACTTTCCTTTTTGATGAAGCTTATAGTTAGGGCGGCTCAGGCTGCTCTGAGTTATGCTGCTATAGACTGCTGAGAGACTAATCATGATACACTGAGTTCTTCTCCGCTCCTCCTCCTGTCCAATCTCTTCTGTGCTCCTCTTTCTCTCTGACCTCCCCTCTGCTCCTTCTCTTCTCTGACCTTCTCTCTCCTAATCTTCTTCTCTATTCATGCCCCAGCAAATACATGTTACTGACTTGACTTCCTTCCTGGAGTCTCTCTGCTTCATGTCTTCACAGGTTTTCCCTGGAACATTTCTGGACCTGCTGCTGTGGTCTCTGCGGTGGTCCTTCTCCCCTGCCTTCGTCATCATCACTCATTTATCCATATAGTTGTGATAGTGTTTATTATATAGATACATAGATGGCAGAGGTTTCTGTTATTTGTACTAGCAGTTGTAGTAGTACATCCACTGCTAATACTTGTATTTGTAGTAGTAGTATTAACATTAATGGATATTAGTTCTAGTTACTGATAATTATACTGACACCAGCTGTTCTACTTTTTAACAGTCCTAGTTCAGTTGGCTGTGCATTCATGTGTCTCCCCCTATTACCCCCTTCCCCAATCTCTCTCTCTCTCCTTTTACCCTCTCTCTTTAACCCCAACTGGTCAAGGCAGACGACCATCCTCAACAAGTCGGGGTCTGCTCCAGGTTTCTGCCTGTTAAAAGGAAGTTTTTCCTTGCCACTGTCACCGAGTGTTTGCTCCTGGAGGATTATGTTGGGTTTCTGTAAATTGGCTTGAGTCTGGTTTCAACCAGCTCTATATGTAGTGTCATGAGAAGTTTTGTTGTGATCTGGCACTATATAAATAAAATTTGATTTGATTTGAGTAGCTTTTGTAAAAGGTTGGGTAAAAAATGACATTGGCAGCTCTGCTGCCACATACAGTTTATTGTCTGTCCATGTTAAACTGTAAATGTACAACTGTAGATGTGTGCTTATGTGAATATTTCTACACTGTACCAAATCAGTTAATCTTGTCTCCACTATGTCTCCTTCCTTGGTGATATCCATGTTATCTCCACTGACTTCAACAGTATAATTGCAAAGTAAACTGATTCTGTATGGTGGATTCTTTCCCTGCACGCTTCAAAGCCTGTACAACCACAACAAACCAGTTCTGCTCAGCTCGGGGCCCTACTTGACAGAGATGTCCACAGCACAGATAGCTCCGACAATGGGGCTACTGTGTGGTAGTCGACCTTCCCTTGGCGGGGCTGAGCGACGGCCGGGTCGATGGGAGTTCAGTTCTGAAAGTAGCAGCAGCATCTGTTTAATGGGCTACAACCTTTACAGGACTATTACGGGCCTCAAACACAGGTGGACCTTGGACTCGCCACACAAAATTACACAATGGTTACATAATGGTTTACATTTTATTTGTTTGTTTAAGATGTGTATCCAAATTAGGCAGGCATATGCAAAAAGTAGCATGCACATGATGCAAATGTTATCACAAGGTCACACAGAAGGGGAGTAATTAGGGTCTAAGGGTCAATGACTTGCACCATTAAAAGCTCATTCCACTGCAGCACAGAAACACTGCCTAAATGCTGCCTTTCCATCAATTGGTTTTACATTTGAGTCACATGGTGCAAGATGTAGGTGGGATTCATAGGGTAGCAGTTAGTTGATTTAAGAAAACTGTGTCACACTGGCTTCTAAAGTTTTTGTCGTAACTACTGTTCAGTGCCAAATGCATCGTCTTGTTGGCAGTGGGGCAGGCTGAAATAACATAAATTAGATAAGTGCAATGATTGGTCTATGCAACCCTTCTCATCCCCTCAGTCCTCATTTTCCATTTCCTCGTTGCTGCTCTTTACTTAGCGCAGTCCTCACACCATCCATCATGCTCCCCTCTTCTGCATCACTCCCTCCCACCCTCCATGCCTCTGTTGGCATGCCTGGGGGATCGATCAGGTCCTCATCGCTCAGCCCAGCTGTCAGTCTCACCCCTTGCTCCCTCCGATGTCACACCATCAGGCTGGCGCGTGTCATTGTCTCCACAGGAGCCATGGCTTCATGCCCGAGGTGACTGACAGCTGCAGAGAGGGCGGAGCCAGACAGACTGAGCAACTCGACCCTGTGCTCACCTCTCATTAATGCTGCTGGGTGATTGGTGGGCTGGCACGCTGCCTGTCACTCAAATCACTCAGGAACAGCCTGAATAACCGAATCACTGGACTGAATCTGTAGGCCAGCCAGGTGATACTAATTTGAATCTAAGCGTTGACTGATAGATTTATTAATTTCACATGACAATTCAATTTGAAAAATTATGGATAGTTCAGCAAAAATAGGTAAAACGTGACCAGTAATGTGTGAATAACCCACTGAGCTGTTTGCATATTCCTCTGCTTTTCACTAATACTTTGCAATATCTGACCAAGTCAATCAATATTCCCTACAACCAACTTCAACACTGCTATCACTCTTTATCATAAAGCAAATGAGACAGTGTAAACACGATCCATTCTGATATAAAGTGAATGCAAAACACTGTTCAATATGACAGCACATCCATCTAACGCTGCGCTGCAAGTTAAATCCTACACTAAACCATAAATCTCTGGTCTTTATGGTGTAGGTTTCCACTGCCTAACAACTTGACACTAAGGTGTGATTCAGCCATAATAATGTCAGTTTAATGGGTTTGATTCTCTCTGAGGCCACTCATAAAAAATGAATGCACTAATGGTAAGGTTAGGTGCTTTGGATGAAACCATGTGGGCATTTTTATTATTTAATGTCAGTGGGATGCTTGGAAGAACTTGTTCTGCCTCTTGTTCAACATGGGCAGATTCATGTTCTCAGTCCAAACCTGCAGAATGCCTTAGTTGGTGAATTAGGTTAAGCATGCATTTCAGCTATTCTCTCAGTGAGCTAGTGAGTTGTTACATAGTCAGTCAGTCTGTGACAACCTGCCGGCTGGAGTCTGGCTTGGTGCCATGCCTCTGTCAGCAGTTTGGTAGTGGAGGCAGAGGAAGAGGAGGAGGAGAGAGAGATGAAGGAGGAATGAAATGAGGAGCGGGACACGGAACCGTGAAGGGAGGGGCTGTGACAGGGAAGATGGGCAGCTCACTAACAACCTCTTTGCATGTATTAAGTCTATAACATAATGATAAGAACTGCAACTGGATGAGGTGTTGGTAGGGTTTTCTCTATTGATTTCTCTGTGACCACTACACGCTAGGGATTGACTGATATGGTTTTGTTCATGGCCAATAAGGATACCATTTATTAGTCATTTGGAACACATGGGTGGCGCAGTGGAATACTGTGTGGCATGGCGACATTGTGGTCCCGCCTCACAGCTTCTGGGTTCGATCCCCGATCAGACCAGAGTTTTTCTGTGTTGAATTTGCCTGTTCTCTTCATGCCACATGGATTTCTTCCAGGTTCTCCGGTTTTCCCCACAATTAAAGAAAGGTATACATGATAGATTAATTGTCCTCTGGCACGGCGGAGCAGTGGTTAGCACAGTTGCCTCTCGGGGTGGGATCCTCCCACCATCTGATGACATGTACTTAAGATGCTAAATGGTCAATCTAAATCACCAATAAGTGTGAACGTGAGAGTAAACTGTTGTTCATCTGTATGCGTCAGCCCTGTGATGAACTGGCAACACGTCCAGGGTATACCCCATCTTCGTCCATTGGTGGCCAGGATGGGCTCCAGCACCCCCCCGTGGCCCTCTTGAGGACTAAGCAGTTTGGAGAATGAATTAATGAATTCTCTTGTCAGTGACCTTGACCAAGGTACTGATGAAGATCTGGAGTTGGTCCCTGAGCACCTTCAAAGGCAGCTCACTGCTCCTATAGGCTTCGTGCTAATTCTAATTGCTAATGCTAGGTAACACATGTATTAAGAGGGTAAAATGAAGAGACCACAGGGATAATAAGGTGAGTTGACCATTAGACCTGTTTTCTACATTTGCTGTCAAATAGATAATGTTGATGTCAAAGTTCTGACTATTCCCATCACAAAACACAAAACTGTTTAAATGTGTTTAAGCTGAAACTCTATAGCAGTTTTTACAGAAGAGAGGTGGCTCCATCACAGGCAAAGCAACAGATTTTTAAACTATTTTTTCAGCAAATACCAATGATCATAAACTGTGCTGAATATTGGAACTAATAATTGGAAATGCTGACAGGTCTAGCTCTACTTCACACTCACACATACATGAATGCACAGGCAATGAATGAAGGCACAAAACTGAAGAAAGAAAACCCACTCCTGTATCTGTCGATAGCTCATAAGGCTTAACCTCAGCAAAGCAGTTGACTGTTTTTGGCTTGTTGTGCTCGATACTTAGCTGAAGCTTGAAGGGACTAGAGGAGGCACTGTAGCACAGCCCCAGTAAACAACTGTGGAGGCCTCAGTCCCAGATCAACCACCGAACTCAATAACCAGCAACAAGCGCGCAGTGTATCAGGGACCCATCTGGACACTGGTTGACTGAAAGCTGCACTTGTTTTTTATGCCATGAATTCCACCTTTGTTTCTGAGCCAATTTTGAATAATTACAAAAGCAAGGGATTTAATCAGGGACCAGCTGTCTGAAGCAACGTGTGCATGTGTTTTTTTTTTTTTTTTTATGTTTATGTACACTGATGGGGGCCCTGCATCAAAGTGAATCGGAATATCACAGAACGGCGGTGATGGCAACATCTAAAGATTGGGTTTCCTGTTAATATGGCACACACCCGGACACACTACTGCATTCCCTGCACTTGCACAATTATAGATGTGCACACCCATTCACAGACACAATGTTTATGTGTAAAGAGAAACAATGTCAGCATGCGGAGATAAGAGCAGAACCATCTGTTTCTCTATTACACATAGCCTGAAAGTGTGAATGGTACTGCACGGTTAATGGGCTCATACAATGTGCTATTATCTGCCAAAATAACACAATAAAATCTGGTGAGGTGTGTGACAGTCCGTCCATCTGTCTATCACACATGGTGTCTCCTACACCAGTGATCAGCTATTGATGAAACTTTACAGCAGCATTTGTTGAACTATGCAGCCCACACAAGAAGCTGACTTAATCAGAGGCTGATTAGATTTCCTTAAAAACCAAAGAAACAATCATCTCATTTCTACATTCTCGATTTTATAAAATTACACTAATTACAGAACCAGAGGGCTAGGGGCTGTTTAAATTGCAGGACTTTCCTGAAACTTTGAAATGATGCATTGCAGTGTCAGAACTTTTTTACTGCACATTGATTAGAAAATATGGGCTTAAATTCGTTTTCTTATTCTCATCAGACCTCCTGATTTAGTCATGACAAAACTGACAAAACAAATGATTTATTTTACCCATATATCTCCAGAATCATGTGTTGTATGGACTTGCCCAAGTAGGAATAAAACAGACTGTAACACTGTTCTACGTTGTTAGACTACTTGCAGAGAGGAAATTCATAAAATAGCTTATAGACTATTCATTTAAATTTCAGCTTTGATCTTTGCGCTTATGAGGGACTGTGGAAACATGTTTACTTCAGGACAAAATGTATTTTATCAAATAAATTTTAGACATAGTGGTTAAATTTCAGAAATAGTCCATGTTGGAAAAACAAGAAGTTAACAGTATTAAATAATGAAAACAAAAAGTAATGAAGTGTTTAAAATGAGCAAAATTCTATACAGAAGCACTTCTTATCCCCATCAGAGAGATGTAGGTACACACTTATCATGCATAATGAGACAGGCCTAGGTCAAAGGTCATCCTAAGTCTTGCCTCCAACCACGCCCCCTTCCCCTCCCATTCCCCCTCCCCTTTGGCTTTGATCCATAGACCTTTTGGCCTCGGAGTCAATCAAAACAAGACAGGTGTGGATTATGGCGGGGGTCAAGTCAGGTTCATCCCTATGCTGCCCTTTGTATTCAGGATGTGACTAGATCGTGTAACGAAGAAATTGCAATAAAACGCCATTTGGATAGAAAGTGAAACAGGTGCAGGTGCTGGATGCATGTGACCTGTTTTTCCCCCCTATGCACTTAAAAGTGTGGGTGCAGAGTTTTCTCAAGAGTGAATATATATATATATATATATATATATAAAAAACGGTGTAGCAATGTGGAAGTGAAAGTCACAGACTGGAGGACGTTTGAACTGAAAAAGAAGAGTGAAGAGGCCTGAATTTCCCTGTGAATTTGAAGAGTAAGATTCTTCTTCCTATCCGTCAAAGAAAATTCAAGTAGATGCGTTTGAGCCAATGTTTTATATTCTTTCTATTCTGCTCTCAGTCTCTACCAGCCATTTGTGTGAATGACGAAGATAGAGTGATGAAGCATGAACAGTGGTCCTCGTCACTGAGTGAATTTGAAGAATAAGTAAGATTCTGATTCCTATCGTCAAAGAAAATTCAAGTAAATGTGTTTGAGCCAATGCTTTAGATTCTTTTTTTTTCTTTCTGTTTTGTTCTCAGCATGGCATCGCTACGAACCATTCGTGTGAATGACGAAGATGGCGTGATGAAGCGTGAGCAGTGGTCCTCGTCACTGATCTCTCACACCCCTGTAACGGGTTACCAAGACGCTGTACCCAGATGCCACCTTCAGGAGCTCTGCATGAGGAAAGGTCTCTGGGGCCATGGCCATGTTTGGATCGTGGGGTTACGTGTTTAAGTATGAGGTGGGAGAACCGTGCTTGTATCAGCTGCGTGAAGGGGAAACTCTGAGTCCTTCAACCCAAATGATAGTGTTGAGCAGTGATGATTGGGTGGCCCTGAAGATGGTGTTAAAAATGGCGGTTTCTAAAAATCTGAACGATAAAAGTAATAAGGGGAATAAAATGCCTGAGACACCTGCTTGCTCTGAGGACGGGGAAGAGGAAACAACTGCGGTTGTGAAACAGGAGGAGGAGCCTGTGACTGTGGAAGAAGAGGAAGAGGAGGAGCCTGAGGAGGAGGAGAGCGGGAGCCCTGTCAGAGAGCAGGCAAGAATAGGGATTCGTTTTGATGACGCCAAGCTGGCTGAGGGAAAAGTCATCTTAGCGCCAATATGGCAATCCAAATCCACAGTCTCAGGCAGATGGATGACTCGTGCCACAGTGCAGTCATTGAATGCTGAAAGGAGGAGACTAGCCGACATTTTTGTCCACCTGACTGTGGATTATTCCGCATTGTGTTGGTCGTACCTGAAACTGAATGGCTCAACAGGATGATGAAGGTTAAGGACCAAATTTCATGCCTCTTCCACACCTGTCGCAGCTGAAGAGAAGTGACAGTGGTGAAAAAATCTTTAAGATTTTGAAATAGATTGTGAAATTTTCCAAACCACGCCCGCACTTTTCTAACCAGTGCCCTTCATGCTTTACAAAGAGTGAACCGAACGCCAGGCAGTTTTTTTTTTTTTTTTTTTTTTAGATACTGAACGCAAGACAAGTAATACCTCCATCCTCGCAGGCTGTTCTCTTCCTTCAGCTCAATGGGTTTTCACTCTACGATTTCTCCCGCGCTTGAAACGGATTCTGTGCCTATGATGCTTGAGGAGGAGGAAGCGCCGGACCTGAAGAAGGACTAAGTTAAAAAAGAAGACGGTGTTGACGGATGGATGGGTGACTGGGTCCTCAATACCATCAAATCCGACGTTTATCATCTGCTCAACCTGACCATCACTGACTACCGCTCCGCTCAGTGCTACAGATGTAAGATCAACCATCCCAGCCAGAGACATCATGAATGTTTGGAGGTGTTGGAGGATGACACTTTCCTAGAACACTATGATTGTCTAGTAAAAAGACTTGTTTCATTCCATCCATACAGTGTATGCTGTCCCACTGGAACATCATCATGACTGATCTGAGAGCTGAGATCGGTGAAGAAAATCTACACTGCTCTTTCTGATGCGTATGAACATCTCATGGATGAGGATCCGTTGAAAAAGGAGCTGGAAGTCCTCTGTGACAGTTACAACGGCCGGGAACCTCCCCTCCACAAAGAATTCTGATTCTTGAGAGTTTTTCAAGCTAAAAGATAAACTGTGAAACCTTGTTTTCTTGAGTTTGTATATTCCTAGTTTTACAGATGTGATGTCCAAAACTTCAGTATGGATGGCCGGATTGTTGTTTGTTGGCTGATTGCAATGGTATCTGTATGTATAAAAAAGTTTAGCCTTGTTTCACAAACCATTTAGCTGTTGTGTGTGTGTGTGAGAGAGAGAGAGAGAGAGAGAGAGAGAGAGAGAGAGAGAGAGAGAGAGAGAGACATAGATAGATAT
>JAPQRQ010000017.1:5516901-5531796 GCA_037367365.1 Apogon talboti
GTGCCCCAGTACTGCATATGAATATGTGTTACTGAATGTGTGGGAGTCACCACACTAGGTCAGGAATGACTGACTGCACACACACAAACGCAGACACACAAACACACATAAACCCTCAAACTCATACAGTAGCGTGGTGAATATTTCATGAGATGCTGTTTACTTCACAACATTTCTAAGCTGAATGCAGGAGTCCATTAACTTGGGCTAAATGGCAGAGAGAAAGCCTGGCGCGGGGACAAGTGCAGGGAAAAGAAGAAAACAGATAAAAGGCGAGCCAGGAGAGTAAAGGGCATGACGCCTAAAGTAATTGCACTAGATTTGAATACATACATACTGCCAGGAGTTGAGGCTGAATACAATGAGGTCATGTCCCTAGTGTTGTGTCTGGAAGTTTGGGGATTTTACACAAGAAGCTCACGGTTATAGTTTCAATAGTCTATAAATTAACTTAGGCACTTAGCCACCAAATTATTTACTGAGCATATTAAAAAAAATCACTATAGTAAAACCGTATTTTAATTGAGAAGAGTGGTCAATGTCCTAAGTCAATGTAATAAGCAGAGAAAATGCAGACTATCAAGACGGGATTTAGCAGGAAAACAGCTGATTATTAAACAGCACTTTCTAGAGTAGCTACAGACCATCAACACTGGGAAAACAAAGACTGTACAGCCCAACGTTCTAAAACCAGTCGGTTTTAGTCCCACAAATTTTGACTTCAAATAAGAAAACAGATTCATTTGTTTAGCAAGTTAATCAACAGAGATAGTGTTTACAAATTATTGATATTGGTATATAATTTGGTTCTAATAGAGGCCAGTAAATATCTGGTTGTAGGGATGGATTAAAAACTGCAAATAGAAATTTATGTTCTGTGATCCAGATTTCTTACAGTATTTATCACTCTGGCTTAGATCAACATTCAGTTTCTATTTAAAGGGAGCTACTTCCCTATTAATCAGCATCCAAACTGTTATTATAAAGTTTTAGAAATCCACTCTTTACTATGTGTCGACTGCTAAATGAAATGAATTTGTTTTAAAGATGTAATTTAGGTTCATAATTTCTGTAATTACGTTCATTTCTGCATTAAAATATGTAAAAGAATCTAACAAGAACTCAAAATTATATCCAATCTAACAGCTTGTTTTACTCAGTCATTTGTTGTTACTAAGCTTACTTGTGGCCTGTTTATTAGTATTACATGACAACAAGAATATACACCACTAAATATGTGAATAAAAACACCCGAGTCGGATTTTCATTGGCAGTGCCAGTGAAAAGAGTTTCCATGATCCCACAGCATCATCAAACTACACCTTTTATTACTGAATGGAGCCTTGGCCATAGAAATTACACTGTGCATTCGTATCAGACGTTAAAGCCTCATGTGTTAACCTCATTTGATCAGTCTAGTTGTAATACCACACACAAGCTTCTAAATCAAATGTGTGTGGCTCTCCTCAAAAACGGCCATGTATTCGCAGAACGCTACACTTTTTTTTTTTTTACGTTGCACACCAACTGTCAGTACCCCCACTAGAGCACTAAAGTCAGCCCACCTCATCGCAACTTTGGGATTAAGTCTCGCAGAAGTGGCTAAAGGTCTCAGAGAAGTTCTAGTCGTGCAACCGCTGAGCCCGCTGCAGCTTGGCATTCAGTATCAGAGCTAAGCACACAGCCTCTCCTTCAAGGTTATCTCTGTGGAGAATTCGCTGACAGCAGGATACACATGCACTCGCATTTACACATGCACGCGCACCCACACGGTGACACAAAGATAGGTACCCACACACACACACACACACATAAACACAACAGCGCACACACACACACTTCCCTCGCAGGCCCAGCGGGGTTGAAGGGTGCGGCATGTTTGTGCCGCTGGTTTATGCAAACAAGTTTTTAATTGGGATGGAGGGACATATGATTAGCAGTAAAAAAGCACCAATCATTCTTCTGTGTTATTACTTTTTATGTTCAAATAAAACTACGGACTTGGGAGGGGGCCCCACCTGCCAACCCAATCTGTCTCCTGACGAGTGAAGGTGGATCTTGGGGCTCAGACATGGTCAAGGACGGCATTGTAAATTCACCGTGTCAGTAAGGGTGATGAACTGGCTCTGCAACGCTGTATGTGTGTGTATGTGTGTTCGAGGGAGTAGGGAAAAGAGCAAGAGTCAATGCCACTCAAGCAGTTGCATGTATCATGCCTTAGAGCACAGAGGACATTAGTGTCAGAGTGGGTTTAATGTGTATGTGCATGGAAGATTTGGGATGAGACGATTGAGGAAAAAATGGCAAACTTAGCATCACTTGAAACTGATCATTTACTTGTGTAGCGTAGACTGTGAAAACCAGAAAGGTGGCTACAAAGAAACTGAAAGCTATTGCGTGTGAGAAACATAAAACATAGTGCCCAGGGTCTGAGTTACATATCTACCTTGAGCTGTAGTTGCTGCTGAGATTCATGCACATGGACACACAAATACACACACTTCCTGTCTGTTCCAGTTTCTGTTCCTCGTAATGAGTCCCAATGACGGCTGACCTTTCACGGCCCCGGGTGCCAAGGACGAGCAAGGAAGGTGGGGGCAATGAGAAAGGGTGGAAGGGCCTGTCGTGACCCCATACAGAGGGTGCCAACCCTCATTCAGTCACTTTAAAGTGGTCTAATGAGTGACTGAATACACAAGGGGATAGAATAACAGAAAGGAAAAGATAATAGAAGAAAATCAGTGGCCAGAGAGTGAGTGTGAAAGGAAGCGGGATAAAGAGGACACAGAGAGAGAACAGCTACTGTGCTAAATTGTGTGATTTTATCATCTGAATATGCGGTGACACATAATATGATACGCCTGGATCCACTGAATATGGATTTTGCTCAGATTACAATCAGACCTTTGAAAAACGACTTGGAACTGGTCAGGCTCACATTGTGATTACGTTTCTATGTAATTTGGCAGCGATCCACTATATCTGGTGAGAACTACATAGATAGTGGTGAGAAGAAGTCTAAACAACAAGTTATTATGGTTGTGAAATGTTCATATGTTTTATTTTTCATTTGGTCTTTCAGTTTGGTATTGATTTCCATTTATTTGTAAATGTACAAGCACACAAGAAATTTCACCTTTCTTTTGAGGAATTGACTAGTTTGACTTCAGGTCTTATTTAGCTTTAGTGTTAGTTCCTAATTCTCATGGAAGGCTCAACTAGTGTTTGTTTTTTTTATCTATGTGAAAATTCTTGCTGCTTCCATTTTGACCTGGAATCCATTGAAGAATAGATCGTGTATCTCAGTGTGACCTCCTGGATAAATAAAAATTCCTCAGGTATTATGAGAAAGCCTTGATTCATAGCAGTTGACAGAATGACAAAGCGTGACATCTAATATGTTTTCCACGACTATTGTTTATGATAGGTTGTATAATTCCTCTACACAATGAACCACTGACATTATGGCAAAAGCAAAACAAAGCTGATTTTATCTGCTATTCTGTTTAGTTTTAGTTCGTGTTGCACTGTTTGTTGTCATGTTGCTTAGTTAAATAGAATTTTTGGAAACAAATTTTGTATTTTAATTATTTGGAGTATTAGTCTTAGTTTTGGCTGACTATAATAATAACCATGCGAATCAGTTAGTGTATCCACAAAATATCTAATACTTCAGGTTAAATGTTTATGGTCTGCAGTTAGAAGAAACGAAGTACTCTGAGATCAAAATGGAAACTGAAAAGGCCTGTAACTGCACCCCAACTGACAGGTCTGGCATAAAAGTAAAGGGAGAGATCAGAAATGGCAAGGCAGTGAGAACAGACAGGGAAGGATTGTGTCTGAGGTCGAGGCCAGTGGTTAGAGGATAAAAAGAAGACAGTGAGAAAAATTGCCTTGCTCCTCTATTGCAATCTCCCAATAAAAGTCAAGATTGACGACAATTGCGGGTTTGACGGTCTCCCGTGCTATAAGTTTCGTTTCCAATGTAATATGCAGCGCACCCCCAACCTCGAGCAATCCCAACCTCACTTATCTTCTGCGACAGGATTTACGTTTAGTGGTTAACTCCCATTATATCCTGGCTTGGGGCAAAATCACCCCCACATTCCCGCTGACAATTCACGGCGTGTCCTGACTTCAGACCTGTAATGATGAAGCAATGGATGGCAAAGACAAAATATGTTGATAAAAGCTGTGGAAGATCAGGCCGAGACGCTAGCAGAGTAATAGGAAGACAAAAAAAAATAAGGAGGAAGGAAATGTAAACAGAAAAGGAATGCCCAGACGGCAAGAACACCAAAAAAAAAAAAAAATAAATAAAAATAAGGGGGGGGGGGGACAAATAAACAAAAGGAGTACGGTCGGAAAAGTAGATGCCAGAGAAACAGCAATGGGAAGAAAGATGGTTGGTGTAGACGAAAAGACAGAAGGGGAGATGAAAAGTGTTCCCCAAGGGTCCAGAGTCCTGACTAATACAGAGAAGGAGCTCTATAAACAGCTGTAACACCCGGCGCCCACCGATTCATCGCTCTCTGCTGCATTAGCTCTGTTCTGTCTTCAAACCCAAGCTCCTTTGCTCTGTGACCTTAAATCCCTGCACTGCAAAAACATGTCAACAGTAACAAGTGACATATTTATTTATCCTTAAAATCTTGTTCTACCAAGATGGGAGAAAAGGGAGAGGCACACAGACACTTACTGCCAAGTCAGGTCGTTATGGGATTGGTTTAGAGGGTATTTGATGGAGGTGATTTGATCCAATATTGAGTACCTACCTCTGACAGAATGAACTCAAACCCATCTAGATTGTACAGTCTGATGTTTCCATGAATTATAGATTATAAAGCGCGCTGCTAAAACATTGCAGCATAAATTAATGATTTAATTAGTAACTAAATAAATTACACTAAAATGTGAAGGTGGTTGCCACATGTTTTGTCTCTCAGAATGATATATAAGTTACATATACTAGACTATGAACCAGACATGACTTAAAAGGTGAGTCTGTAGGTGCATCCAAAGAGCCCTTTTTTCTTAGGAGGGTTCCTAACTGGGAGAAATGACCTGAATGTATCTGAGTGAATTCTCTAAATGTTAAGGAAAGGAGCTTCAGTGTTTCCTTTAGCATCGTATAAACTGGACTTAGGAGAGGACAGAAACTGTCGGCACACAGGTAAAAACACCTTCGCACAAAATTTGTCTGATAAAAAAGAAACACTATTAACTAGGACAGAATGCCATCCCACAATTCATTACAGCGGCAGCAGAGGTTGACCTGACTGTTCACCAAAAAAAAAAGAAGATTAACCTTCTAGAACGCGCATTTTCATCTTATGCCTCAGCTACCTAATATGCTGGCATATTTTTCTCTTTAAGCACTTGTTGGTGCAGTTGGTGTGAAGTTAATGCAGCAGAACCTGTGCTTAGTTTGCACGAGTTAGACTTTCACGGCCTATAGTTATATTATTGATTAATTTTCAGCTCCTTCAGTCACAGATGCCTTAATAAAACTGAAGTGTAAACAGTGAACTTCAACAGGAAGAGAAGTACAGCCAATTCAAACTTGAGAAAGTGCATTTGTAAATTTAAATGGAAGATGCTGTTTAATTTACCAAAAAACTTAAAAATGACCACAAGTAAATTTGTGACACAATTCATAGCTTTATATATATTTTGCTTACATTTCGTATTTTTGATACTCATCCTGATTTGTGATTCATACTAACAAATAGGAGTGGACAGGTTGATGATTATAACTGACTGTTAGTGCAGCGTTAGCATTTACTTAGGTCTATTTCTGTTCTAAATTTTATAAGGAAGTGACATGTTTACCATTTTGTCCATGTTTATGTTCTACATTAAACATCACATTAAGAACACACCAAGGAAAGTATCCCTCTTTTTGTAGTCCATCTTCAGAACATTATAGTTTCACACAATCCACCCACGTAACATCTGTCTAGTGTAAGTGCAGCTGGATTCTCTCAGCATCGAAGAGCCATTTCCTTCTGAATTCTCCTTCCCATCTTTCCTTAACACCGTGAAGGTTTCCACCAAAGTCAAGGAAAGGTTGTTAGAAAAAGTAAAAAGGAGGTATTTTTTGGACTTTTCAGATGCACCCTGCACGTAAATGATCTAGTGGCTAATCAACATGTCAACAGAGCAGCTTTTCTTGTTTCTTTTTTTTTTTTACTGCTGCTGTTTAAATGATAATCACCCTCTATCAGCGGTAATAACTAACGTTAATTCTGTAATTTAACTTGATGATGGAGGATGAAACATATCAGAAGATGCTGACAGATTTGTGTGTTCTCTTAGGCAGTCATCGATACCCCACCAAAGATTGTTTACAATAGGCTTTTTCCTACCGTTATAAGATTTACCAGCACTTTAGCATTTTGCACAGCCTCTACGATGATGAAACAAGGAAAACTCTGACAAAAACACATAACATATTAACTGGAAGAGCTTGCCTGTTTTTCTAGAAATAAGAATTTTAAAGTTTCTAGCTGTTTAAACTTCAATGAGCAGATTTGGTCAAATTTCTTTGAGCTATTTTCTTTGTAGTGTACTAATAAAAAAGGTACAAAGTTAGAGATTTTTTGGTAAGAAAAATAGGGACAGCACCCAAGTAACTAAAACTTTGGGAAAACCAAGGTTTATGAAGTAAAAGAGGCATTACCTAACAAATCTGCACTCACAGTAAACTGAGTATTGCTGATGGACATGTTTGTTTCAATAGTCAGACTTTCATAGTGTAATTTAAGTGGATTATTTCATTACATATTTAACACATTTGCTTATATTTTTATTCTTTTAAATCAAAATATAAAGTCGTTTTATCTTACAATAGCAGTACTAATACTGATAACTGCTAAAGCTCACAGCAAACTTCATTTAACCTCATACAGTAGGAAACTCAAAGCATCATCACAATCAGGAGAATAACCTTCTTGTCATGGCATACAAAATTTCAAGGCATGCGGTTGTTTGATATTTCGTGGACTGACATCATCTTCCTACAGCCACATAGCCGGTGGCTAAAAATATCAGACAGGAGAGAGCTGATTGCGAGATAACTTCCAAGAAATCTGTTCAATCAAATGCCTTCCATGTAGGAGGAAAAAAAAACCCCAAAAAACCAAAAAAACACTGTTTCCTGAAAGGTCACTCATTGAAAGAAAATCCTGTGATGAGGTACACAAAACTGTCTGAAATTACTCATTGTCCATTCAAGGTCCAGGTGCTCTGGTTTCCTCCACAGTCCAAAAGACGTGAAAATGAAAACTCGTAATTGCCCACAGCTGCAAGCTTTGGTTTGTCTATATTTGCCCTGAGATGGACTGGCAACTGGCATGAATAAATGCTAAAGCAGAACGCAAGATTAATAATTGACAAGTTGAGATGGGTGTTTTTGTGCCGCTCTCCTGCCTGACTGCGTCTTTGCGGGCCCGCTCCTGCTGCTGCTGTCCTCCTCTCAACTCTCCGCTTCACTCCCGTTTTGCCTGATTCCGGTTGCTTCCTTTTCCTCCTTCTTAACTCTATTTTCTCTTCCTCATCTTTTCAGATTGTCGTGAGAGCTTGACATTTAAACCCAAATCCAACGGGACCCGCCTTGGGTAAGCTCTAACTGAATTTGCCATTTAATTGCTTTGGTGAGGACTGTTTGAAAATGTTAAAATACTCTTAGACTCACTTAATCAGGAGAAATTATTAAGCAATGTATGGATTCATAGAGCCTTAATGTCGCTGGTTGCTGTTGTTTGATTGCAGTGTAGACTGGTATTAACTCTGAACCTCGGGTAATTTGTAGTGATTGCAGAGGTTATCGGCTCTTAATCCTGTGCAAATGTCTGTAATTTGTAATGTAAAAATTCCACAGCAAATCACCAACCATATTTAAGCAAATGCAGAGATCCTGTCATAATAGAAGTCCCAGTGTGAGTCAACATCTCTGTAATTTAGTGGGATATGTGACATTTTTTTGTTTCCGTTTTCCTGGTTGAGGATGATGGAGGTTGCAATGGTGGTGATAAATCAAAGTTTTAAAGTGTTTTAGGTAGAAAATCCAGGAGGCTCATGTCACAATATGGCAAGGGTGTTCACTAAATGAGAGAAGTTAAATCTTTCAGCGGAGCGACATCCAAAAAGATGGATGGAGGACAAGCATGACAGCTACGGTAAGGAACATTTTTCGGTCTTTCAGCAATTATCTGTAAGTGGTAAACCTGCCCTTGACATCAGTACTGAGGAATAATGTGTGTATATAACAGACTTTGCTTTATATTGCATTAAAAACACAAATATGTGTGTGTGTGTGCGTGTGTGTGTGTGCGCGGGGTGGGGGGTGGTTTCCAAATCACAAGAGATCCAAATAGTCCTGTGCGAATCGGGCTTTAAGCAGAATTTCCATGTTAAAATCCACTTTTTACGCCTTTTCACCTACGCATATTACCCCTCTATACTTTGTTTAAAGTGACTTTTTCCTGTCCTCCTAACAAAACCGCCTGTATGCATCACAACACAAGCCATATTGACAGAACTCCTCATGCCCGTCAGGTTGTGTTTTCTGCTTCGGGTCCACACTCGTTTGTTCGCTTGACTTCCCTCTCCCCATTCACTCCAGCTCTACGTCTGGCACTGTGTCTGCTTAGCCCATCTATTTCCGCTTGGATGGACCTTCCGACCGATGTGATTTGATCGAAAGTCTTTTGTAGTTAATGTATAGACTGCGCAACATTTTCACGCGCAGACGTTCGTGTGGACAAGCCCCTGATGTATGAAATGTAGCACCGTGTAAACTGTTAGCGTGGTTTTGCTCTGCTGTTGTTCGCAAACAATCATGTCAGTCTAGTGAAGGGATATGCTTTATTGGACACACTAATCACATTCACTACACTGAACTTTGACTTCCTTGACTCGGATATACCATTGGTTGTTAGTGTAATGAAACTGACAATTACAGGCTAGAGTGCAAACATTCCCTCTGTGGCTTTTTATAACCTGAAGCTTTTTTAGTGAAGGCATTCAGGCTTGGTCTTAAATGGCTCAACTCTGCATTCCTCTCGAGGGCAATAAAGAAAAGACGCAACACTCACTGGAAAAAAAAAAAAAAAAAGAAAAGCCTGCCTCAACTCCAGGGATGAAGTTTCCTAAATGTGATTAAAGAAAAACACTGGCACGCTGTCTTTCTTGACCCCTATTAACAAAGCCTGACAAAAGCGTTACCACATCCCTGCTCTCCACACACTGCCACAAAGCAGGACCTGTTGTCCAAATCACATTAACTAACAGCTGATGAAAAAACTCAATACACCCCATCTCAATACACAGCGTGCTGGGCAGCGCTAACACAGAGCTGATGCAATCACACCTACAAACACAATCTTACCTGCTAGAGCTCAACCTCTTGGAGGGGAAAATGGAGCTAAATCCTGAGCTCCTGCCAATGGGAATATTTCTAGTCTCTGTGTATGTGGGGCTCCGCAGAGCTATTATAGTTTTGAAATCTTCATTAGTTTTTGATTTCAGTTAAGCTTTATGAGCGCATACCATAAACAGCTTTATCTTTATTTTCAAGTGTACACTAGTTTCATTTAGTTTTCGTGTTGGCTAAATATGAAAAAGCTGAAATTGGTAGAATTGTAGCATGCATGGTATCAAATATGATTTACCATTAAGTATTAAGATTGGAAATATCCAATTTAGCTGTTAGCTTTATAGACCCCTGTTTCGTTATGCAACATGCTGTTGCCATATTAGTACCATTAGTGTCTATGCAACGTGACTTTGAGAAAGCTGAAAGTGAAGGGACAGACTAAACACTTCAACTGCTGACGGAACATTGTGATCCAACTGGGAGCAGCTGCATCCTTGTTTCAATAACACACCAACAACACAACCCCCCCCCCCAATCCCCCCTTCAATTTGTAGGATCACTCGAGAGACAACCCACAGGGAAACTCTGTCACTCTCATTCCTCGCAATGTAGGACAGTAAATGTCATCTATGCTGCACATGTAACATGACAGCATTATTACATATATTAAATCTTACATGTGTATGTTTGTCTTAAACATTGCTTTAGTGACTGCAGTCTAGACCGAACAAGGAAGTCTATTAGCCTTCCTCTGCGGAGGGCCCTCATTTGTTGGTTATTCATTTCCTTTGTGTAATGATTGGGCTTTTTACCCCCTCACTTGCTTGGAGCTCCCATCTTCCAAGTGTGTAACCAGCCACTGCACACAGCTGTCATGTGTCTAGTGAAAGTGGGGTGACTGACGCTCATTGTTGAAAATTGAATATGCATTTCTCCCTCCAGGACTGACGCATGCCGAATGAAGGACATTCCCTTGATTGATAGCATCTATTTATAATAGAGCTCTCGCTTTTGCTCTCTTATAGTCATTTTCTCTTTCTCTTTTATTGTGCCAGTCTGACCTCTGGCAGGCCCGACACTCGAATCCTCCAGCGGGTAAACACAGGGAGCTGAACTTGATTGTCAGTGTTATTGGAAATCTCTTACAGTTTGCCCAACCTTCCATTAGGGGGGAAGAAAATTCACACTTTTGTTGCAGAACTTATGCATGGACAACGGGGGGAGGAGGGGGAGGTTTACTCCTGAGCACCAAGGTAAGATCACAAACATAATCAATATTGCACTGCCTATTGTGTTTCACTACTGCAGTCAGTTGTATTCAAGTGAACCCACCGCGCTGGACCAAGTCAACAGTCTAGATGAAAGATGCGTCCCCTCGAAGGGAGCGACAGAGGAAACAGCAAGGAAGGGGAAGAAGGGATGATGGCCTGAGCAGATGAGAGAGAACGTGGGCGGACTTGGCAGGAGAATGAGGCTCAGAGGGAGTGCCTGGTTGCCACTGCTGCAGATGTTGTTTATGAATCTTTACACAACGTTGCACTTGATCCACAATTCGCCAAAAAGGCATGGGGACTGTGGCCCAGGGCTGAGAAACCAGAGAGTGAGATAATAAAGATTAAAAAAACACTGGCGTCATCTGTTGTATACTCACAGCCGGGACACGCACTTCATTTGATGCATTTAATGAGCTAACATCTACTAAAATAAGCCTCTGTCTACTTTGTGCTCTTTTCACTGCTTTCAAATACTTCTCTGCAGCGACATATCAATACAAGTCAAGCTGACCCAGAAAATGCTCTCTCAGCAATTTCACCACACCTCAGGCAGCTTGGAAGGTTCATCCTTGCCTCCAGAAAAATTACTTGTAAAATTTCTTCATTTGCATATTTCTTTCATGTACAAGAACATAATACAGCTTGTTTTTATTTAATTTGACATTTTCAGATAAAGGTAAAAGTTGTATTTGATTGTTTTGGATGATCTTAAGTCACAACACTGCCCATGACTATTAAAGTTCTCCAATTCAAATAGTTGCTTGAATTAGAAATTCTAATCAGATCCCTGTGAATACATGATCTCGAAGGCAGATTTTGTACAAAGTACGCATTGATCTTAGTGCTACATTGATCTAATGCCAGCTCTGTGAACAGACAGGGTGGTAGTCGGACTTCATGTGTGCTCTGTGTGCGTAGGTAACGGCGTAGTCTGGCCTCAGTCTGTCCGGAGGTACAAATCTCCTCCCCCCATGCTCCCTTCTTGCCTCCTCAGGCTGTCGGATCTGATCCTCCCAGTGTGTCCTCTGTGGTGTCTGCTTCTGTTCCCCTTCCTGTCGGTGAGCTGAGGGCCAGCAGAGGGGAACGGGCTGCCAGCGCCTTGGCCTGGTTGCCTGGCTCCCCACAGCCTAGTCATTACTGCTGGCTAACAAGCAGAGAGCGAGAGCCGTCTGCGGCTGCTCTTCCCCTTAACTAACAAAGAGAGAGACCTCACGGGTAACTGTGGAAGCAGCAACAGCGGTAGCAGAACACAGGCACAGGCTCCTGCTGGACCCATAATGGTGCTTTCTCATTATAGGCCATCCCCTGGGGGAAAAAAAAAAAGATGTACGTGCTGGGCTACAGGTCTTTTCAACTCAGCATTGTGGGACTACAGGGGTAGAGAGGAAGGAACATTACATACACGACCTGTCACATGCCACTCCTTTGAATTACGTTAATGTTCTTATGAATTTGAGCACCCACATACTGTATATGTTGGTCTCACATATGCCAAGTGATGAGTTTAAATCCTTACTTAATGTTGTCTTCTATATTTCTTGGTGTACGCGATGTCAGAGTGATTCCTTGGAGGGAGGGACATGAATTGAGTGTGATTTGATTTGATTCTGGTGGCTCTATCAAAGCCGTAGGCGACACAGAGGAGACACGACTCACAGACACCATGCAGGGGTACGTGGCTCAAACCAGCGCACATACTCATGAAACCATGCATCAACCAAAAAACACAGGGACCCACTCCACTATCTTAAAGGCCCATAAACCTCCAGCATAAGCATCGGCTCTCAACGGCTGGCACTCGGTGTCGGTGACAGGCAACGGAGGCGTGGAGTGGGTTTATTAATGACTTGTAAAATGCTCTTAAGTCGTCCGCCCACTGCTTGTTTGACAGTTGTTTTCATCAATTTTAGGTTGTGTGTCTATATTGAAGTGGGCTACATTTTGGCAGCATTTTTGTTGACATTTCATTTAGTAAGCTCAATATCACACCGTTGTTCAAGCTCAAAAGTCACTCCTATTACAAGCTAATGACAATGGCTAAGCTGTTCATGTAAATTTGCAGGAATATTATACTTCATCTGATTCTCACCAGTTAAAAAAATGTGCTAGGCATCTTGTAATAGCTATGGTGCAAATGGTGTGGTGAATACATGAGCTAAGCAGTTGCCATGTGACCTGTGATTTATAATACAATGCAACAGCCCTGGCATGTATTAAAAGTTTTGTATTTTTTATTGACACTGTATGAGCTGTAGTTTACAATGGTTCTGTACTATGTTAAAGTATGCTTACAGTGTTATTAATATTCATAATACAAAATAAATAAAAGAAAAACCTTATATTACTGTGACCTTACAATGACTCCAAATTTCACACAAGTGCTATATATTACTAAATAAGCAAAAAACACTTGCTTAAAGCAGCGTACGACTTTCATCACAATTTCTTTTTCAAATTAGTAAAACCCAAGTGATAGCCTAATTATCACTAATCCATTAGTCTTTCCGTGCTTATGTACCTGAATCACTTCCCTCATGGTGAACAACTTGGAAGATGACTATCATAAACACAGTCCACTTGTTTACATAACAAACCGAAACGTCACACGGGCCATTTCACAGATTTTGTTGCGAAGTGCATTGTGGGAAGCGAAAGCGGTTTCTCACAGATTCGGCAAGAAAACGAGCCAGAACGCTACATCATAAAAGTATATAGTCAACCAGGTTTGTTTTAAAGAATGAGTGTAGTCGGTGGATGGACGTAAAGGCGACATTTGGGTTCAGCACTCACAAAGAGACAGCGAAATTGCTGCTGCATGGAATTCCCATTCCCACAGTGCACTTCGCGACAAAATTTCCAAAAAGGCCCGAGTGACGTCAATTACTAAAACGATGTGGCATATATGACTGGAGAAGCCCAATTATTATATTACAAGAGGCAAATTGCAATCTGAATTTTTGTTAAGTAACAAAGGCATCCATAAGAAATATCTCAATTTTGCAGTTTAGGCCTTTCTTCATTCTTCTCCAAAATCAAAACCTGAATTAATCTCATTAATTTAATATATTTCATATATTGTCTGACCCAAGTTCAAAGTTCACAGATAGTGTTTTTTGTATTAAACAATACACACTGAATAGATACCAATTTACTACATTGCAGCAGTAGCCAGTCAGTCTTCCGTTTTTTTTTTTTTCCTGGGACCATATGTCCAATTTAAGTACATGTTAAAAAAAGCACACTGCATTAGTGAACAGTCATTGGTCATCCTTTGTCTTGATCTACTTACAAGTGATACAAAATAGACAGCTACCTCCTCTACTAATCCAGGCATGCTCCTCATGTGTTTTCAGCTCAAACACCTGATCCCCAACAGGTTGCACACAAACAGCTATATAGTGGAGTCGTCCAAATACCAGAGCTCTGACCCCAGGTAATGGGTCTCTGGAGGCGGGGGGAGAGGGGTGAACCCGTGTTGCTCTGTACAGCTGTAAACTGGCTCTTCCTCTGGGACTCACTCCTCCATGTTCTAACTTCCTACCACCTTCCCTCCTCTCTCCACTGCAATGAAGCAGAGTGACGTTGTTTCCAAGGTTACTTGGGAGGTTTAGGTAGTACAGATAAGGTGGCTTTTTATCTACCCAAGTGTGTGATGGAATTATTGTGTTCTTGCATTGTTGTTTGACAGATATATAGAACATAACATTTTCAGGGAAATGATGGTGTGTATATGTATATGTATGTGTGTGTGTGTCAGTGTGTGCATGTCTAAGCAGAGCACAGAGCAGAGGTTGTTGAAGCTTAGCCGAGTCTGTGGAATGTAAACTAGCCACTGCAGCACTGCCTAGCCTCAGTCAGATGCTAGCCCACTGGGGATCCAGCGTGTTGTTCACTGCCCCCCACCCTTCCTCATCACACAGCCCAACATCCTTGTTAATTTGTCAGCCCAGCACCCACCTTGCATACCAGTTGCTACGGTGATTTGCTCACCTTGTCTCTATTTTCAAGCTTCGTACAGATAAGTTTGAACAAAAGCGAGCAGTCACTTACCATGCATTATCATTTCACAGCCATTTGATACCTGGGCCTTGCACAGCCGCAGCTATCTCCCTAGATGATTGCCCAAGGGAAGGTTCAGTGCTTTAATCTAATCTGATGACAAATGATTTGATTAGCCTGGCCACTGATTAACCTCTTCCACAATGTTTTGTGCACCTATAGCTGAGCAAGCCTCATTTCACC
>JAPQRQ010000017.1:5531812-5555673 GCA_037367365.1 Apogon talboti
CCCCTTCACTGGATGTAGTGGCTCTACAAATGTCAGTGTTAGCCCCATGTGTCATTGACTTGATGCATCGTGTTGTGCTGTGTGTGTAACGGTGGTTCTGCTCCACCCATGGCTCACCAGCCATCTGCAGCCTACTGAGGGACACATGATGATGACGGCTGAGTCACCCATTAGCCCAAATTAGAGCCATCCTTCCACCATTCAGGGCCGCTGGCAATGCCACGCAGTCAAAGCCATTACAGAAAACATGCGCTAAACTGATTTTGCTCTGCAAATACCATTAGCTGGTGCCCCAAGATTATAAATATCCGAACTCCCAATCTGACGAAGGAAATGGGTTTGGATGGGGAACCGTGTTAAGAAAATTCTGCATCAATGTCACGGACTTCTTCACTGGTTGCCAGAGGGCAGAGAGAGGCGCAGGAAATGGCTACAACAAGCCAAAGAAGACGAAGGAACAAAGAAAAACAGAGGTGGTGAGAGAGGCTGAACATGGACAGCTACAGTTGCTGCGGGGGAAGTTTTATAAGGACAGTGTTCAGGACAACTGGGGTTACAATAAGATAATAATCATAATAATAATAATAATAATAATAATAATAATGACAACAATTTGCATTTACTAAAGTTGCCTTTATTTTAGCAACCAGAGTAATCAAATGAACAGCAGCTTTAAATCACTTTCAAAGTCATTATTGTTGCCGTTAGACATGTAAGAAAAAAATAAGTTTACAGCTTGGAATGAGTGCTCCCTAAAATGTCTGCCGTAATGGTGGGCCACGCTGTTCAAACGGCCTTGGATTGGTAAACAACTGTCCTGCATGTGGGCCAATTTGTCAAAACAGAGCCACTTCAGGCCTGGGGAAATTGCCATTTTGTCCATACAACCTATTTCACTCCACTCATGTTTCCGTTTTGCCACAAAGGCACCCCAACCCTCCCGCCTCATTCACGATCTCTTACTTGAGGGTTCCTGTCGAATGCCAACAACTGTTGCCTAGCAACTAAATATTCACCCTGCAGAAATCCGCAATATTATTATTTCTTTCCAAGTTTCACATTTCTGAGGGGGAAAAGGGATATCTTTGTGATTTCAAGTTTACAAATCCCACTGGTGTAAAAAGAAATGGTATGCTCTTCAGATGTGAAATGCAGAACCCCCAGACATATATACAGAGGGCGACAGCTGCACAGACACTATGAGTATTTCAAGGCAGCTGTACAAGTCCGAGTACTCTTAATAACAACTGTAATTAACTGTTGTTCATGTGATTAATTTGATACAAATGAGAAAGGACTTCAGTCTTTTCTCATTTGTATCAGCTCAATAGTCTTTTTATTGACCCATGAGATACTCCCGCTGCCATGTGACCAGGCATACTTTTCTCAGTTGTTTTCCTGATTTTAAGCCAATATAGGCTGCTTAAACATAATGCAATATACTGGAATTACAACAGATTTTATGAGTAACTTTACAGCATATTTTCCACTTATTTTGTCAACCAACAGTTAAGAGAACACAACTTCATACTGTTTTGTCCTAAAGCAGTTATCTTTATTCATATATCACAGTCTGAAAATTGTTTTCTCCATTTGCAATTCTTCCACAATAACAATAAACAGCCAAGACATGAATTTTCTCCAGAATCCCTTTCATGTTTCAACTATCTGAATTTCTGAGCATTGTAACTAAACTTGCATTGCAACTAACGTGGTATTCCCATCCAAATCGCCAAGCAAAGAGCATATTTTTCTCTCAAAGACTTGTGTGCCTGTGGCTAGCTGGCATTGTGGGCTGAAATCTGGACTCCTTGTAACATGTCTATTTATTCAATACAACAAAGACCCAGTGTGATAAATACCATTGGGTGGAGACTCACAATGCACACTGTCAATATTGTGGTAATGTATCATTTCCAGTCTGAATTAATATCTGACTACTACTGAATGCGTCTCATTCCATACAAAGCAGCATTACTAATGTATTTGTGAAAATACATTTTTATGCAGATTGTTAAATCAAAAGTTTTTATGGGGCAGCTCAGATTTGATCCTACTAAACTATATATTTTAAGCTATACAAGTTATCTGTACGTAACAGCTGTGAGGATGGTTTTACTATAATCACAGGTGCAGCAAAAATAGGGCTTTATACAAGGCTGATGCAAACTATTATACCTGCGACTCAGTGTTACAAAGCATAATGATAGTTCTTATGTGTACTCAAGCCTCATTCAGTCTAAAATGTCTTCTTCCAAATAATACAGATGCATAACGTAACAAAAGAGTAAACAACAATATTACAAATCTGAGGATACAAATCAGTATTCACTTACATCTTAGCTACAATTCCTCATTCATACACACAACTTAATTTAGATTCTTGTGAAGAAAGTCATAAAATTCACCTAATAAATCTCAGTGAGTTGTTGACCTTCACAAGTGTTACTTGATGACCCCAAAGAAGGTAAAATGTGTCAGTTTTAGCAATTAAGTTGTTGTCAACCTATAAATTCTGCTGGAAAAAGGCTGTAAATCACTGAAATTACAGTTGGGATCTGCTTACATCCATCTTTTCAGTAAAATTGATTGGACAACCTTTTTAAAAATGATTTATTGGCGCAAAGGAGAGTTTTTACACTTGCACATTCGCAATAGTGAGTGTGCACTCAGGGAACTCGGGGAATAAGTGTACCAACGCAGACAACTAGAGGGGCCTGTTCTTTTTTTATAATTAATGATGTTCTTCTGAGACCTAAATGAGTCTGCTTATCTGATGTAGGCTCTATGCATGGCTGCTTATTAGGATCATGCCATATTTAATCTAAAGGCAAAATATTAAAAAAAAAAAAATGACAGAAAAGAACCAACAGAAGAGATGGTTGGAAGACAGCACGTGGACACTGAAGATATCAGTCTGTTAAACAAATCTCTGCTGTGTATCTGGATATATGACTGAAGTTGTGGTGGGCTAATTAAAAAAAAAAAAAAAATTAATAAAAAAAAAAAGTGGCTGGAGCAATCTTTGGCTGTCATGAAGATCCAAATTGTGCATTTGTACCAATGCAAATATTTATCTGAATTCACACTCGGTTTAATTTGACAAGAGCAACCTGGTCTTGAATGGCTTTGGATGCAAAATGGTAATTACTCCTAAACCAAGCTGGAATAATGAACTCGTTAGCATGCTCACCCTCCTGGAATTCATTACCCCCTCTGTACGGCGCACTCCTGACAGAGCAAAACCTGATCCGTTTTCAGTCTCAGCCGCTCAAAGGAACACTCTCAGAGCTGCTCTGATTCAAGCAGCCATATTGGTTGTGACATGTCCAGCAGCCTCTTGAAACAACACGCACACATACAGATGACACACATGTATCAGCTCATCTAATAAGACTGATTGGTCTCGTCCCTGCTTTCAACTGTCTCATGTGATCACACAGAGTCACCACAGAAAACCATCATGCATGAAAATCTGCGGAAGGAAGAGCAGGAGCATCTTAACTGGGACATTATACTCAGCCTTTTCAAAGACTCAAACCAACAAATGTGGCTTGATGAGGGCTGTTAATATCAATGTCACCAATTAGACAACATAAACTACTTTTTTTTTTTTTCCCCCTCATCAAACAGTTTGACGACAGCACTCTGGCTGGTGCAGAAACTATTTTTGGTACCCGTAAGTGCAGCTCCAGCTTAATTTAAGAGCCTACTCATTTTTTTTCTTTTTACATTTTTTTTTTTTTGCCAATTTAAAATCTTTTTCATGCAACATCATTAAAGATATTTTCAGATCAATTTTTCCAAACCTCTTAGGTTCTTTCAGCGCAATTCAGTTCGGGATGTCATGGAAAACACCACCAGTGACTTTGAATATTAGTAATTCCTTTGTAAGTATCAGCCTACTTGGACAATTCGATAGCGCTCTCCGGGTTTGTGTGTAAAGATCACAGAGCTGACAGAAGACACAAGTGCGACTCCCTTCCCCTTTTCTGCTTCTTTCAAAAACAAAAATACTTCCTGTTAAAAGAAGCCAGACAAAACAAAAACTACACACTTTCAACTACAGCCAACAAAAGTAAAGTGGAATTCAACATGGTGATACTTAAAAACAGCCTGTTTTTTAACACAGAGAATTTGACTTGGCACCTAAAACCATGGAACTAGAAAACATCTAATTTAAGAGTTTCATTTTCTCTTTGTTATTTGCGTCACCTGTGTCCAGCAGACTGGTCCGCAAAACACCACAGGCGATCATCGTCTGCTTTGCCCAGTCTTGTTTTCTCACCATCCACCCTACCAGCTGGGTCAAAGACAGATCAGGGTCGACATGCCTCCAGTCAGCATTTGTCCTTTTTTTATCAAAGGAAAACACTAGCAGGCAGTAGCAGGCCTGTTTGTCCAGCATTTGAGTCAATCACACCCCCAAACAGGCTAACAATCAATGCACACATTGCTGATTACATTTCAGATGGGTATTTGGGAGGTAAACATTTGAATGACAGTACAAACAGACAGCACTGTGACAGACAGTGACAGAGACAGACTGTGTGCCTTGCCAAGTCTGTCACACAGCAGCATTTGCAGATTGATGATCACATTCTGCCACCAGCAGCAATGGCACTTCTGGTATTTATATAATATTGGTTCCATCTAATGTTTGCAATTCAGGTTTATATACTAAATCTACAGTTGCCCTTAGTGTGACTCATTCAGCGTTGGATAAATGCCTAATATGTGTAAAATGTAACACAGCTTTTAATCTGTGTAATTCCGCACCTGGAAGTGTGGAAGCTTTATTAGGTCTGTGGTGTATCTGGTGACAGCTAAAGAGATTTTCAGGACTGAAGCGTTTAATGGAAACAGCTGGGCAGCATGTGGGTTAATGTAATGGCGTTGCATGTTGAGCAGAAGTGGTGCTAAGCTCAGGCTATCAGAGAGTCATCGACACGGCAGACCCGCCGCTCCATCTCGCACACACTCAGTCTCGCTGGTCCCGTATCTCCAGCTCTCCTTTTTCACTCCCCTCTAAGCACCCATCAATTGAGGCAGTGAAGCCATCAGTGCCCACGCTTAGCCCGCCTGTCTCATTGGTTGGATAGGTGTGTGTGCGCGAGAGAGCTTTAGTGTTTGAGGGTGCTTGTGTGTGGATCCCCTTGATTGGACTCTACAGCAGAGGCTGGAGCATTAATGAACAGCGCCTGTCACAGTCCTAGTCCTCTTTGCAGATCTCTCACCCATCACTCTGGGCGATGGATCAGTGTGGTCTGATATAAATGGGCTCTCTTTTACTCTCTCTCCCCATGGTCTGCTCTGCTGATGGGGATCACCAAGATCAGCGGAGGCATCTAATCCTGGCCCCTAACTGGTCTTCTTTGCCCACCTCTGTAAAGTTTCTGCTACAAACTATCCTGGTAACATTGGGGGAAAAGTTCAACCCAAACTAAACTGAGTCTAAAACTTGGAAGAGCTTGTGCATCAGTGTCAGATAAGATATCGCTGAAAGGATGTCCGATGCTTAGTCCTAATTAAACTCTCCAGTCTTAATCTCTAGTCATGTGACAAACTTCTTAGTGAAACAGAGGCAGGTGGCAGTGTTTTGTTATTAGAGGGATTTAAGTCCTAATGGAGCCAAAATTAGCAGGACTGTCCCAAATCACCCACCAAACATTAGGCTATGAGAAGAGTGTTAGTAAAGTTTTGATTGGCTGGGTGGTCACAGGTAAAAACAAAACAAAACAAAATCCAACAAGAGGAGGGAACAACCACTTTGTCAGTCAGACATTAACACACTGGTTTGAGGAAATCCACAGTGTAATATCATTTCGAAAGTGTAAGGGACAACCCCAGGAGGGTGAAAGGGTAATATTTGCCAAGGGTAAGCTTGGCAAAAATTTTCAGATCCTTTTCATCAGCATTCAACAGTCAGAAATACCGTCGTAGCCCAATATAGTCACTAAGCACTGCTGTTGTTTCCAATATTTGACAGTACAGATACATTCTATTATGAACAAATACTTGTCAACTAATTGCTAGAGTGACTGCTGATATTTGTTTGCGAGAAGCCCTAAAAATTAATTTGAGCCTAGCAAAGTTTTTGCATCCTCAAATTATCATACCCTCCTCTAACCGTTTGCAGCAGAACAACAGTGCACACCCCAGAAGCACCCAGCCACATAATGTCAACCTGCGTAACATCGCTCTGCTCTGCATTAGGCAAGAGCACTCATTATGAATATGCAAGGTTACAGTAGAAGCAGGCTTTTGTCTTTACTCCCATGTTTTATTTAACGAGCCTGGGGTTGGTTTGACTCGATTTGCATGTGCTTGTTATAGAATCACACAGTGCCACTGCTCATGCCCACACACTCCCCAATATAGGGACATTTTGATTCTATTTTTCGCTTGGCTTGTCTGTCAGTTTACACAAGCAGAAGGACCATGACTCAATTTTCCACCAAGGAGGATGCCGTAGCTTTCATTCGGGTGCAGTTTTTGCATCAAGGATAGAGGTTCCTGGTATTTCGAAGCGTATGTCGAAGAGTATGTGCGCATGTTAGCATATGTGCGCGTGTGATCTGAGGTGTGTCGTTTGAAGCCAAGTGCGTGGGGAAGCGGAGGCTCCCTTGTGAGGGAAAAGCTCTGAAGAGAATGGTGCTGATGTGGTCCCTTTCTCCGACAACACCCTGAGAATACAAAATGAGGAGACAGCAGGAGAAGAACTAAATGAAAAGGCCTACAAAATCTGCAGCCAGCTAGAATACTGTATATCTTTGATAATGCCAAAAAAAGAAATGAAAAAGATATGCAGCTCCCTCGTCTCCTTCCTCTTTAATCTGGAAATGGCATGGACGAAACTGTGGCTCATACCATACTTGGCAATTAATAGCCCCCGGGGCAGAAATGTGTCCCACTTTGATGATGTCAGTGCTTTGAGGAGTGAGGGACAGGTCAGCGCTGGCGTCACGGACATCAGAGGCCCTCAGCACTGTGGCGAGATGTCAGCACAGCTCGCGCCATCGCCGTGTGATGAGGCCTGGATAGACGTGCACGGGGGCCAAACGTGACAAGGCAAGCAGAAACAGGGATGATTCAACCCTGCAGTAAGGATGGAGGCAGGCGGGGACAGACAGAAATGTAAGGAGAGAGGGAAGTTGGGTGGGGGGTGGGGGGGACTGATACAGAGAGCACATGTCAAAGGCATGAAAGATTGAAAGGGAGGGAAACAGAAAGAAGAGGAGGAGACGGCTGCGGGAGAGATGATCATGATAGGGACAACAAATGAGGAGTTTATATATACAGCACAGACGAATTCATTGGGGGGGGGGTGCAAGGAGGAATGTATTAATAGAGAACAGCATGAATGAGGCATGTTAATAAAAAGGGGTGCTGCTGAGCACAGACAGAAAAAAGGAATGCAGCTTTTGAATAGCTGAACCTCGCTGCAATAATGACTGAAAGGCGTGATGACGGGAAGAGAATTCAAAGAGGAACAAGTGGACTGAATCCAAGTAGAAAAATGGAAATATGCAACAAGTCAGAGAGACGATAGTATGGCCAGAAGAAATAACACCTTCCCCTCTTCCTCTCTCTCTGAACACACACAAGCCAAGCACACGCTGTCTTGTCCAGTCCAGTTTAGGCGCTCTGCAGCAGCAGCTGAGCAGCATGAGAAGAAAACAAACGTGTAGTTTTCCAGCACAACTCCCAGAGCAAATCTGAGTTGCTGTATGAATGTGAAACAAGGCATTGCAGAGTAAAAATGCACATCACTTAAGAACCTTCACTCAATTATTTAATAAATTATCATTTTAAAACACTTAAAGTCTTTTTTTTTACTATTTCATGTTGCTGTCTGTTCCAACATTAATGCTATTAAGTTCATAATCAATTCATTCAATATTATACAGCTGAATTTTTTTTGCTATTATAAATGAAAACCCTAACCCATTTCTAAGAGGGCTTTCACAAAACAATCCTCCAGCATACAGAATATGCTAATATCATCCTGTTGTTTTCACGGTCCACTTAAAAATGGATCTTGGATCAAATCCATTCCTATTTACACTGTCCAGCCAAAAAAATAATAATAATATGCAAAGTTTTGTTGGACTACCTTTGGGGATGATTACAGGATATATTCACTGTATTCTTTATACTATGCAGTGCTTATGCATAGTCACAATAAAGGACATTTTTTTCCGTCCAGAGTTGCGTCAATTTTTGGCCCAGATCTTGTATTGATGAGCGGAGAGTCGGACCGCTGCATCAAGCCCTCTGTAGCACACTCCAAAGATTCTCAATAAGGTTCAGGTCTGGACTGTGGTGGCCAATCCATGTGTGAAAATGATGTCTCATGGTCCCTGAACTACTCTTTCACAAGCCCGAAGAGCCCAATGATTCCCAGCATTGTCCAAACATTATGCCCCCCAGCAAAAGAGAATCTACTGACTACATCAGTTAGGGTTAAGCAACTTCTTGCAGGTGAAACATAATAATCACTCTAGTGATTATCCAATGGAAGGCATTCTCTTAGTTAAATCCAGGTGAGGACTTTTTTTTAGCTAGGCTGTGTGCTACACACCTAAACACTTATGAATCACAAAGTCTGACAGTCAAATTTCACTCCGGAGTAAACAGTGGAAATAGAAAGATTAGCACTAATTGGGGGATGCACAAAATGGACAAAATCCTATCTAGGTATATTTTTGTTACACTGAAACACTGCTCAGCAAAGTGGTTGAGATTTCTATTTGCCCATAGTCACTGTTTACTTGCCCCTATACCAGCTGTTCTACTTATTAGTGGTTATCGATATGAACAAACAGACTAACCTGAATTGCCATCTTTAATCTGTATGTGAAACTCTAAACAGTCGGGACTGGTATCACAATGTATTTCTTCTGTTTCTGATAACATGCTGGATTATTTTCTGAAATATTACAAAATTCTTGTGTGTGTTTGTTTTGCATTTGCAAACTGCACTGAATTTGTTAGAGAACAATTTTGCGGGTCCCTAGAAGACAAACCCAGAAGTTTGTCCTCTAGGGAATCTAACCAAGCTCAAATTGACAAAGTATGCTAAGAAATTGACAGAAATCCTGTTGACAATCGCTAAGAAATGTATTGCAAGAAAGTGGAAATCTGACACCCACCTTCCAATTAAGATGTGGTTAAGTGAAGTAAATAGTTGTGCGCCCCTGGAGAAAATAACCTACTGGATGTACAACAGGAGTGGGATGTTCCATAAGATATGGCAACCATTTTAAAACTATATGGAAAATCTACCAGCACATCAGATCGATCAGGCTTAAAGTACTGGAGCAGGGCTTGCAGGACCTAGGAGGTGTGAGGTTAACATACGTCTCTCTTCCCTTGTTTCTTCTTCTTTTTTCTTTCTTTCCTTCTCTCTTATGTGTGTCTTGGATCAGCTGTTTCTGGCCCGCTTGCGGTGGGCCGGTGAGGTCGCTTTATCTTGTATGTATGTAATTGTATTGTTGTCTTGTGAAAAATAAAAAATAAAATAATAATAAAAAAAGAGAATAATTTTGCATTTCTGAAACATGTTTTAGTTGTTTCTTAAATTTTGATAGGAAATGAGATTCCTTTGCTTGCCTGCAACCTTATAGCGTCTATTTGGTACTGCTATGAACACACTTAATATTTCAGCTCATGCTCTGACCATTTTCCTCTGAATTTATGATTATCTTTACCTAATCTTTACCTCTGCATTCCTGAGGCAGGTTCATTTCTAGATGTAGCAGCCCGATTTGGCATTTTATTTTCTCATTCAAGTCAGGAATATCTCAATTTTAATTTTTCACAAACTGGATAAAAATCTCAAAATCTGTGAGCATCCATCACTGCCATCCACGATACACAAAGCAGCTGTACAGTATCTAAAAGAAAGTACTTAATAATCTTGTGCTATTAGGTGATATCCATACTTACTGTATATGTTTTTGTTTTATGATATGTAACTTTGCTACATTTACACCTACTATCCACACCACTCTGGTGTCTCAGATCCTTAAAATGGAATTGGGTATATTTGGTATATTACCCACCCGGGAACATACAGTATATGTTGGATAAGTTTCTGTACAGTAAATCTTTCCACTTTTAATTGCATATTTTGTAGCAGGCAGCAGGGAGTTGGGTGAAGGCTGGAAGGATGCAGGGAGCGTCATGTGGGCAAAAGGTGTGGTGCCGACACCATAGCCATCTGGAAAGCTGGTGGGAGTTGAGGACCTAACAGAGAGTGCAGTCTGCCACCTCATACACACACACCTGATCTCATGCCACAGTCTGTCTGAGTGTATGATACTGTGTGAGTGTACAAAGACGAATACAGAGCAAAAAATTGAACAATATATCAAGAGGAAGTGTTTATGGTCACTTGATACATATTTGTCATCTGCCAGTATTTATACAACAGGCCAGGCGAAAAGAAAACATGAGAACGAATAGAAAGAATGAAATGGAGGGACAGATGGAGAAAAACAGATGGAGAGGAAAAAAAAAAAGAGACATCACAAGGTTGTCCATACAAAACGGCTGTTCTTTGATATTAATCACATGACCTGGGCTATTTGTCCCGCAAAAAATGGATGACAAATGTGATTACAATCTAGGCTACTGAAATGTAGCAGGGAAGTGAAAGCTTCAGGGACGACGAAACAAACACACATGAAAAAGAAATACCTCAAAATATAGATTTTTTTTAACTTTACTGATAGAGAAAGATGAGGGAATGCGATTAAAACTTCACCAAGAGTGGGAAAGAGATCTCAGAACAAATGACAAAGTTCAGAGCAACTAAATCCAAAGGGCAAATTCATTTCAGCAAATTCTTGCAGGCAGAAGGAGGCTTTTGGTTAGGGTTAGTCAAGGAAAACAAAGCCCTCTATTGGCGTTGGACTCCACAGTGTGGACAGGCAGGCAGAGTAGTCCAGTCTAATCCTTTGTACACAGGCCCACGCTGCATGCCAGAGTGTAAGTGGACTAAAACATCCCAGACACACAAGCCTATCTGTAACATCCATACAGGTGCAGATGAGGTTTCTTAATACTGCAGATTACCTTTCCAGCTTCACACAACAGAATCAATAGCTTTGGTGACGTGTCGTTTTTTTCCCCTCCGTTTTGACTACTATGAGGACAAAATGATTGTAAGGGTTTGCAATCTGACTGCATAATGCATCATCTGGGCCTGTGTGCATATAATATTAGTTTTTTTCCTGAGTATTTTATTTCAGTTTTTCCCAATGAGGAGAAATGAGCACACAGCGTTTTTTTTGTTTTGGTTTTTTTTTTACTTTACACGGACGCTCCAGTAACCTCAATTTGAAAATGTCTGAACTTTTCAGAAAGACACTGTTGTTACTAGTGCTCCTTTTCAGGGAACAAATCAGATGGGGATAGGACAGACAATGGAGGATGAGCTTGTTCTGGTTGTAGTTTACAGCCAGGTCCATATACAGTATATCTGTGCAGTAACACAAGTTTTGTAATGTTGTCTCTGTACACCACCACAGCAAAACAATCACAATGATTGAGGTGTACAGCTTCGGCTCTAATTCAAGGGGTTTAAACACACCACAAAACCAACCAAAGAGCTTTTAAAGGTAAAGAAATAGGATGTTCATCTGTGGTCAAGTCAGTCACCTGATCTCAACCTAATAGAGCAGCTTTTCAGTTACCGAAGTCTAAAGTGAGGGCAGAAAAACCCATAAATAACTGCAGCTGAAAGTCCTGGCAAAGCTATTCCAGGGAGGAAACTCAGCATTGAGTGATGTCTGTGGATTCCAGACTTCAGGTGGTTGTGGACCGGAAATGATTTTCATGCAAGTATTAAAAACGATCCTCATATGTAAAGTCTTTTTTATTAACCCAGTATTTTTATTAACCCTCTTGAATTAAAGCTATAAGTAAACACTTCAGTCACATCTCGACTGCTTCAAGTTCACTGTGGTCGTGTGCAAAGGTAAAACTACAAAATTCGTGTCACTGCCTGCGTACTTATGGACTTGACTGTAAATGGCGCTTTATATGTGACATGTACATTATCACAGCTTTCATCACCTTACACCTAGAAAGCAAGTCCTTCAGACAATGCATTTCCTGTGTGAATACATTTGACGCACTTTGACTTAAGTGAAGGATCCACTTGATGAAATACTCGCATTATTTTTGCAGTATTGATGCACCCCTGCTAAATATTTTAAAAAAGTTACCTTGCTGAGCATAGAGGCATTTCCTCTCTCCTTTCCAGGTTCAATACATCTTTTTCCCATCTCTTTGCCAAAAACCTGCAGTCAGCTTTTTATAAATTAATTTTTTTGTGGCATTATTTGCTTGGCTTTTTAAAATCTTTATGACCTTCTCATACAGGTATTCTCTAAATTGCTTACGTTGCCGTTTCACCATAGCTGCTTTTAAGGTTTGTGCCTCGCTGTGTGGCCATCAGAAAAAAGGAAACTAAACAAAAATTTCACAATAATTCATGTCCCATCCATTTTGTGGATAAATGTAGGTCTTCAATATGTAAATTAATGTGGAAATAAATATTTGATATTGTATTTTTCCTTCAAAATCTCACAGGGTTTCCTGCATATTAAGCGAGGACGAACCCCCTTCACATGTAAAAACTCTTCACCAGTTAATTTTCAGTCAAGACAATAATGCTGTAGCTTTATATTCCATTTTCTACGGATTATGGTTTCTTCTATAGTCCTCTTGAACCACCACTATAACGCATGTATGTGCACATGATTTAATTCAACTTGAGGCAACTTTGGTGCTGCTGTTATTATACATCTGCCTTGAATCTGGTTAAAACAGGTATGACACAGTCTGGGTCCATTATTTATTACAGCCCACACACTAGGTCAGTGTGCACACCAACAAAGCCATGTATAAAGACACTTAAGTATGCATGTAAACGCACACACAGAGAGCCCCTTGGCTATAGAACCACTCTCCTTGCCTCCAAAATAATATATGTTGTTTGTTTGCTGGATCTGTGCTTGCCAGCAGCATTACCCTGATGCAGCCAAGCGTAGCCTGCACTGGACACACACTCTGTCAACAGCAGTAAGCAAGCAGAGTACTACACTGCCAAAGATACGGGGCAACAAATCTATACCTCTCACAGAATAGGAAGGTGTGAAAGGAAGGGGGCATCCAGCTACAGTATATGATAGAATTTGATAAACAGCGGGGGTCAGCAGGCAGGTCAGCACACCATTAAGTTATTCTGACAATTTTGATCCATTGCACACAATACTGGGACGAGAAACTGGGCATCATTGAAGCTGGGCAGAAAAAAACTAGGCAAAAGGAAAAACTGGCAGGAAGCATAAAACAAACAGAGACGGCCTTTACTGCAGGAGATGAGAAGAGATAAGAGACATCAGAGGGAGAGTCTGCTTTATCAGAATGCAACGAGAAACCAGGAGGAGAAATGCACTCCCTCCAGGGAGAGGGGAGGAGATGGGATGGGATGGGCAATATGGAGCAGCAGAGCTGATGTAAATTGTATTGTAAATCACGCAGAGCTGTACTAATAGAAAATTAAACTGTAATATCTTATGACATATTGTAAGATTGTAATATTGCTCATGACAAAAACCTGTGCGTCATCTTTTCTGAGAAGACATGCCACAGAATACTAGGTAATAATGAAAAGGATGGGAATGGATGTACAGTTAATATGCTGCTCTTATATAACAGACTTTAATATAATGGGATAGTTTGGGATTTACAAGGGGAAACTAAGGCCTTTGTTTTAATTAATAGTTTAATTATCAGGCAGCTAATGGTTTTGTAAATATAACCAGTTAATAACTTGCAAGTGAGATCAATCATCTGATTTAGTTTTTGAAGCTAGAGAAACTTCCAATTCAGTCATTTGCATGCATGTCTCCATGTACAGTATGCACTCTGTGTGTGTGGGTTTATAGGGATAAGAGGACAGGCAAACAAAAAACCATCTCCATCAGATTTCTCTATGAAATAGAAAACTGACCTGGTATCAGCTCTTTGCTGTGCACACAGAGTTCATTTTCTGTAATCCAATGATCCTGATGTTTTGCAGAATGTGATGTTCACAAAGTAGCTGTGACAGGCTTGTAGAGTGTAGGTCAACAGTCCAGAATCAAAGCAAAACCACACAAAAGCTCTCCAGTCCCTGTAACACGCAAAACAGATTATGTAGGGGCAAATATTTTTTTGGCCTTTGTGTGCAAAAGGTAGGTCAAATGCCTATGGTTATGCATTCACTCAGACAGAGCAAAATTAAAACATGTGTGTTAATGGACGTGCATGTGGGCATGAACCCAATGAGGCAGAAAGGGTGCCAGTGGCCATTGAGGAAGGAGCATGTGTCCGGCATACACTACTGCTGTGTTGGGTCACAGATGTCACCTGCTCCAGCAGCCTGCCTCACCCCCCCCCTTCCCTCCGCCACTACTTGTAAACAGCCCCTCAATAGGATGAAATGCCAGTTGCCTTCAGTGTTCTATGTTCTTTGTTTATTTCTATAATGTTGATATCAAAGATATAAGTGAGATTCAAACATGGGTCACATAGTGGTCATTAGAGTTCAGTACAATCCGTCACGTTTAATGAGAGAAATGTTATCTACAGCTACTGGCTATGTGATGTTGCTATGGTCTTGCCAAGCACTGACAGTGCAAGTTAAACTGAATTAAACACTGCTGGCTGGTGGGTTGGTAGCCTTAAAACACAGCAAATTAGCCAGGAAAAAGCCTGGCAAAGATAGCACACTGAGATAATGTCAGCCGCAAGAACAAGTGTGAAACCGCCATCCCACAAAATAAATCAACTACATGACAAAGAGGTGTGTGTTTGTGTGTGCGTATGAATGTGTGTGTGGGTAAGACAAGTCTTTCAAAAGGAGCTTGCTTGCAATGGTGTGGTCATCTTTTTGAGAGAGCCTGAAATTCCTTTTGCACGCCTCACCACTTGTTTGCTTGAGCAGCCGAGAACGCTTTACCACAGGAATCCTCCATGGAGATTGTTGATGTGTGCTCCTCTCTCTCTCTCTGTTACACACCCACACACACACAAAATTGTGCCCACCCACACATCACTGACATTTCTTTTCGGAGCATCTTTAAATTACCACGCATATTAGTGAAGCACTGCCAAGACCCCTTTTTTATTATTCTTCTTAATCTTGTGCACGACGGGGTCAGCAGCTGCCCCTGCACCCCCCTATGCCTTTCCTCTCTCCTTCACTCTTCCGCCTCTGTCCTCTGCCGCTCCCCTCTCCTCTCTGCCAGCAGATACAGAAAAGTGGTTACACCCAGTGCCCCATGGGAGACCCTACTGCTCTGCCTCAACAGCTCAGGCAGGACAGCATGGCAGTCCTGCTACACGCCTGCCTCCTCTACCTACAGTTCCCGCCAACCCAGCCCACTTGCTACCAACTGTGACTTGCTTCCCACAAAACCAGCCAACACTATTGAACTGGCAGTTCTGCACGACTGTTAAATAGTATTAAAACACGTCCATGATTTTAATTAGCAATCTGGAATATATTCAGGTTTTTTTTTTTTTTTTTTAATATTTAGAGTTGTTGTACCAGTTTATATTTTGGGATAAATCATGCTCTGTGCTTTGGTCCTTTTCTTATAAAAGATGCAATTTCTACAGCTAGGGGTCTCTTGATCAAAACAGTAACAGAATACAGTTTACTGATGTTGTGAAGTAGTGTGGGATCACAGGAGCTGTGGTTTTCACTGCCAATGCTGATGAGAATGATTATCCCTTATCTGTCATTTAATGGACCAAATGACTGAAATAGCTGTAGGTAATGGTAGTAGTGACATGACAGTAGTGACAAATGAAAAAAAAAGGCAGTTCACAGAAAAAAATAATGGATATCATTGAATTTAAATGTAAGTGAATATTATTGGAAACATTCTATTTAATAAAAGCTCTATTAGACCTTTAATTACAGATCTTTAAGACTAGTCAGGCTCAGATATTGGGAGTCACTCACACTGAGCTGGATTTCAGTCAATGGGCATAAGCAGAAAGCGCAAAATACTTTTAGGTCTAAGTGCTTGAGTTTATTATTAAAGTAAAATTGACTATTTTTTAATGGTGAGGTGAAGGGATTTTTCAGTGTACATGTAGTCTTGTCAAACACTGGATATGTAATGTTTCTGGCTTCATTAAACCGTCAGAATGAAGGCTTTCTCCTTTTCAGATATAGGTCACTAGGTGTGCATTTCTGATAGGAGTTTAAGAAATGTCTAAGGGTACAAAATGGTTCACTCAAGTGGGAGGGCAGGGGCATGAGCGCAATGTGGGGGCCTGGTGGGCACTAACAGCCCATACTTCTAATCCCAGTTAAGACAAGCCCGGCAGGCGAGCCGACACAAAGGAGCTTGGTCCAGTGTTAGTGGAATTAAAGCAAAGCCTCTCCTCTGTTGTTATGCTAATCCACAAGACAATGATTATCTGCAGGGCAACGTTGCCACGGTGATAAACATGGCTCAAGAGTTCCTCAATTAGGGCGCCAATTGCCAGAGGAGAGCAAAGACCGAGTGAAGCGCATGATGCCGATATGAACGGAAAAGACAGAGCGCTGAAACTGTTTTGTTATTTCAACCGAACAGAAGGGTCAGCTTTCAAATAGAAGGGTAAGCTTACAGATAAAGTTTGACCCATAAAGCCTGACCTCTGCCAGACCTGACCCTCTGCAGTCTGCAAAGACTTTCCCCACTCCCTGGGACAAGCGCTTAAATAGTGAACATGTAATTAGCTCTCAAATGCAAACGGGGTATATTATTCAGTAGGAAGTATGGGGTACATTATGACTCTCAATGACATGTTCCCTGCTACGCATGTGGAATGATGATGAGTAAGTCTGCTGTATGGGGTTGCGGCTTGCCTCATTCATCCTCTAATGTGACAGCACGGAGCACCAGTTCAGGTAGTTGCACTGCTCTAGTTTTTGTTTAAACATCACGAGTTGGAGGACAACCATAACACTGGATTCATCTATAATAATCCTTCATTTACTCCACAAATCAAAGTGAGGAAGCAAAGCCCTCGCCGGGTGTTTAAAGCTCCTCACTGAGTTGATGTGCCAACTTCGATTCTTTGCTGTTGTCACAAGATCAAAGAAAAGTAAAAACCAGGCTAGGGGAGGCTGTTTTCTGTTTCTAGAGCAGCTTGTCACACAGCTATTTTACAGATGCATATTTGAAAACCTGGTAGTGTGGCTGACATCACACAAGTGTCTCCTCAATCCTTGTCAAAACTAGCTGTGGGCCACCGACATAGACAGACGGACTACATCCCTCTGGTTCAGTCTACCTTCATCCTGTCTCTCCAGTCCCCTGTCAGACCTTCCTGTTGTTTCCACAGGGAGTGTTTTAGCACTTTTCCGTGTGTGGTCAGTCAGCTGCTCTGGCTCTCTCCTTCGCTTCTCCCCTCACCCTCTGTCTGTCTTATATCTCCAACAGCATAATGGGTCTTGGACTGCTGTGTCATCTCATTGAGCCTTATTAGGGGCTCTTAAATCTGACTGGCATGTTGTTATTGCTCGACCACACCACAGCTAAAAGTGAGGAATGGGTCTGCCAAGTGAGCCCTTTAAAGTCCCTCATGCATTGGCAATGTGGAGTGGGGGGCAATGGGGGGGTGGTACTACAACAACATAAAAAGAGAGGGAGGTGAGAAGGTGACACAGTGTGATGCAACACCCCTGGGGTTTCATGACAGGTATGTTAGATGCAGGTATGGTCTCATGCTGGTTTGCCAAGGGCTTTGCCATAGGTGAATGCCAGTGCTGCCACTCTCAGCTCACAAATATGGAAGTGGGACACGCTACTCCCATGTTTCAATTAATGACTCTGGTGGGACGTAAGGGAAATCCACAAGAACGTAGAAGCTGCAGCAAATGTGCTACAAAACTTATAAAATGACAGAACAAATAGGAGGAATAAATCTGATTTGGAGCAAAGAACAGAGATCAGGTTTGAAAAAGAGGTCCTGTGGATTTCAAAGCTTTGCCAACCCAAACTAAGAAAGATCTTAGAGATACCGGACTTGCACAACTCCTGCATACAAGATGGGAGACATCACACAAGGAGGGACAACAAGGAAAAATACAATGAAAGCATGACACCTTCAGCATTAGAGGTCTTTCTACACTTTTGACTATCAGGGAATTTGGAAACCTAAAGAGCAATCATCAAAGAGGAACGGCAACTTAACGTCCTGTAAACCAAACCGAAAAAAGCCCCTAAGTCTTGCCAAGCTCTAGTCTCTGTAGCTGATATCCTATTCCTCCCCACATGAAGTCAGCAAAGCTATACATACTAGAGTGAACCCTTTATCTTCCACTTTAACTGTGCTGAAAGCAGTTTATGTCTTCTATAAGGTATAGTATAATATATATTTTGACTTGCTTCAGTGAAATGCATAATGGTACAACACTTACTATACTTTTCATTCTCACACTGAACTGATACACAGGATGTGGTTTGTTTGACAGGATTTGTTAAAGAATTTATATGTGAAGAACAAAAAAATGAGACAAAAGTAACAAACACCTGACAGAGACATCCACATTATTTATATGAAGTGCATCTGCAGACACCTGCAATCTGCACTGCATAGTGGCTGAAAATTTGTATTGACATTGCAGATAACAAAGGATGCAATACGTTTAATGCAACGCCTGCAACACGACCATTGTAAATTCATTTTATAACTCAATCAATAATTGAAACATTGGGAATGAGACTTTTCTGGCACAGAGAACTCCGTAATACCCAGAGATGCCATTAAGTAACAAGAGAATGGACATCTCAGAAGTCCAATGGGAGATATTCTCACAGACTTCCAAAGAGAAGCTGGAAAGGTTTCAAGACACATCTATCCATTTAATAGGCCCTTAACTTTTTTCTACAAAAGTAGTGCAACTGCAGTGTATGTCAAAATAATGCTGATATGATGCTTTGTCCACATTTTGCAGACCTATAGCTCTGTGGTATTCCCTTCTGTCTTTGGTGAGCAAATTGCACAGGTAAGATGTGATTAATGTCAACTTATTGCTGGATCACAGAGTAATCCACTCCTTAACACCACTGTGATCCCTCAGTTTGTACAATGAACATGCAGATATTTCTGCCTCTCTGGGATGTGAGCTCTGAACAAAAACTTCATAACTGTCCTTCTAAATACTGCTGTTAAATGTCTGGAGAAAGTCAAAATTTCATCCTGGTGAAACTGAAGTAAACCTAAAATATTCAGAAATTTCACAAAGAGTATATCTATTTAAAATTCCAGTCATGTGTTCCAGAAGACTACTGTCATACTTAGTAGATGTCCTCAATTAAATCCACCTCAGCCTCAAGAAGAGCTTTGATAAAAGAGCTTAAAAGAAACACCCACCCTCAGATATTATTACACCATCAATATGTGATGAACAATACATTCCAGGACTTATTTTGTGATTGCTACAATTACGATTTTGTTGTACCCACTTTCCCTCAACTTTCCGCATCTAATTCAACTTCAGTTAGTGATTTCCTATATTTCCCAGAGTGCTTTTCAGCAACCTCAAGAGAAAGGGCCTGACAAGCTCAATGAAACAAGCTATTCTATTCAGATGTGGGTATAGACCTACATACAGGATGAAAGCAATAGCAAACAAGTCAGGTTCTGCAATGTGGTTAGAACATGCAGTGTAAAGCTACACTGTATTCTGGCTTTTTCACCACTACACATGAGAACTCAAATGACATTAAAATTATGTGTAGAAACAAGGTTACTTATGAAAGCTGTTACCATACCATGTTTAGTATGTTATTTTTCGTTATGTCCTAATAGAATAATAGCAAGTAACATTAACTGATAACATTAGTATTATTAGTAATCCTATATTATCAAAGGGGAAGTGGACTGTCTGTATGTCTCAGGCATCACACAAAATCCGAAAATGGCTGACTGCTGCAGTTTGGCAAACTTCTGTATTTTTGGTCAAGGAAGATACTAGCGAAAACGGCAAGTTGGTAGGACCAATGATTTGGGAGATATTAGTAATTTTGGAATACAATGGCCTCCCAAACCCCAATCACACTGCTATGCCCAGAATCATAGAATCATCACTGAAGTGGGTTACCTAGCAACAGATAAAAAATAGGACCACGTTACCAATGTGTCTAATGTCATGTACAGAAACAGACATGCCACCTGAGAGGCTGTTCAACTGAAAATGCCAGTGGAATTCACCAAGAAAGTACAGAAAGTAAAAGAATGAACTGTATCAGAGGATCTAGAACCCGTGGTTCCCCACAGGTCACCACACTAGTACATTAGTGATGCAGCGGTACAGATTATCCACAGTTTGGTACGTTTTGCAGTTCTTGAGTCAAAGTTCACGGTACGGTTTGGATGCAGAGGCCGGCTGGAGCCCGGCTGTGCGCTGATGCTTTGATGTCTAGTTGATTCAGTAGCACATTAACAACTATGAAAATTAAAACTATACATTTTATTTAAATGTATCTTTCCTAAGGTTGCTCACATAAGAAAGCATAGTAGCAGGAAGCTTTCATGCTATTTTACAGTTCCTCTTATAAACATACTTAACAGTATACAGTCAAACACAATATTCAGTCAATGCTATTACTGATCTTTCAAGTATAACATAAGTGCTTTAAATGGGTGTGGCTTGCCTGTATTTTCTCCAACAACAGATAGAAACAACACAGCCCCTGCACAACTCCAGTCCAAACACCACAACATTAAAGTGTTTGCTCTAGTAGAAACCACATATTCAAGTAGAACTGAAGTAGACCACATGTAGTAAGTTACTGATAACCTGAACAAAACATTAGCTGCAATAAAAACCCATCTCACTCGGCTCAAAATCACATTAACTACACATAATAAATACATTTGAAATGCATCTGTATTCAGTGAAAATGCCACAGTGAGGTAGTAAAAGCACCACTGGGTATAAAAGTAGGCACTACCTAAAACAATAAAACGAATAAAACAAGAAATACAAATCAAAACTGGTCTGGAGGGAACACACCCTTATAACAAACAAAAGAATAAGCTTAATAGCTTTGATTAATTGCGCATTATGCTACTATGCACTGTGTTACTATGGTGCACCAAAGCCACAGATTTCAACCATGGATAGATAGTCTCCTAATCTTTATTATAGCTGCATTCCTTTTTCCTGGCTGTAATACGGTTCGCAGTTTCCTCCCTTTCCTCCATGTTTTGCTGTTTTGTATACCGGTAGCTTGTTATTGGCGATCGCGCCCTTAAACTGCGGTATTTCTTGTCACAGTTCGATTGACACAATCACAGTCCACCCCGCCCCCTGCACCCTGATGACAGCGCTCTCTCTCCTTGGTGTGTCAACACGCAACTGATAAAAGCTAGATTATAAAACATGCATTTCAAAACTAGCCTGACTGTTAACAACAATGCGGGACAGCTGTGAGCTGGGCTCGGAGCACAGCCTGCGTTGGGCTCCAGCCGGGCTCTGCGCCCGGCTCCAACCACTGACAGTAGAATTCCGTAAGTCAGTCATCTTGCAAAGCTCTAATATAAACGCGAGTTGTCCAGAAATGTCATTTGAAAATGACAAATGAGCCGTACCGCACTTAATGCTTGTATTGAACCGCTAGGGGCGTACTGATCGGTGCCATGGTACGACGTGTACTGCTGCACCCCATAGTACATATAATAAAATTACAAAGTTCTCTTAATATGAACATTTGGAAAATGTGGGAACGTTACAGCTTTTTTTTTTTTAATGCAGCTTCAAAGTTTGCACTTGGTATGAGGCAGCTTTTACTTTAATTCTGTACCACAGATGTTTGTGTCTGCAGTGTATGAATGGAGATGCTGTATATTCACAGTGTGACTGCTGCTTGATTGCTACCCTGCTGTCTTCCAGAGAACCATGCTGGGCCAGGTGACAGGATTCCTGCAATGGAAATCCAATCAGACCAATCCTCTACGATCCCCCACAATCTTTTCAGCCGCCGCCCTACACCACCAGCTATCGGTAACACAGACTGCCTATGCCACATACACTCACAATGGACTCTTTGATAGATATGGGGAAGGACACATGCACATTAACCGCCTCACCTCCTATGAACTTGGCACAGACATTGGGGGAAGCTCAGTGCTAAGCGAAACCATGCTTGTTATGAGGGCTCCACACTGTGCTTGGCCTTGCGTTCTGACCTCTCCATGGAGGGCACAGAGATTAATTTACCCTTTAGGGATCAATAGTGTAACAGCAAAAATCCACAAATGCTCCCCCAGCATGGCAAACAAACCCTCCAGGAAGCACAACTGGCACCAGTGACATAAATAGCCCCCTGCCTGCCAGGAAGATAATCAGGCCTTTCCTTGTGGTCCAGGTCCTACTTTCGAGGGGCCTAGGGCTGAAACCTCTCTGGACCTGTGTGGAGGTCACACGGTCACCCAATACTGGTCCATGCTGAATCAGATACTGTGGGTTAAATGGAGGCCATTCGATAGTCCTCATGTGTGTCGGTCGAGGTGGCGCGGCTGCTGGGAATTTGGGCTTCCTGTTGAAAATAGAATAATATCCACAAACCCCAAAGCAGAGGCAGGCCTGTCACACAACCGCTCTAACCAAGTGTGGGAAATGCACCCATTCTGTCAGATGAGTTCATACTCTGGTTCTTTTCTGTTACTATATGTGTGTCTTTGCGGGCATGTGCATTATATGTTCTGGCCAAAGACTGAATTTGGGCTATTGTCACTGTGATCCTAATGGCCAGCATCTGGCTCTCTTTTATTTTACTGGGATGGGCAGAGAAGGGGATGGAGGGCTGGGAGTGAGGTGGGTGATCTGACTACTTGTGCCTCAAGCAGCACAGCTGTCCCAATTACTACCTCTCTCTTCTCTCCTAATTTCCCCTCCGTACCCATCTGCCTCTTCTGCACTCTGAATCTCTGTCCTATCTATCTGTAGATGCCACTACTGTGGATCTCTACTTTCAGAAATCCCCTGTGCAAAACAGGACAGTCCAGAGACCAAAATACAAAGTCTCAATCCTTAGACACAGTGGGGGGCATAAGACCCCAAACAGTGCAGTATGTTGTCAAGCAGCTGAGCATTTTTAGTAACATCCCAGAATTCCTCCAGCCCTGCATGCCTACTCTGATCCTGGCCTGAGCTGTGGACTCAGAGGGGCTGACAAGGCTGTTTGATAGGCCATGGGCATTGAGCGTCAGGGGATTTGGTGGGTAGGTGGGCGGCTGGTTGGCAGAGGTGGGGATGTGGAGGAATGTTTGTGTCCCACAGTGAGTTCCTCAGCAACTTCTGATGAGCTAAAAATTCTCAGTGTGTCATACCCTTGTGAATTCACTTCCTCATGCAGAGGAACAATTCGCACAATGTTTCTTGTCCTAATACTGAGCATTCAAAGAAACACTGTTAAAAACTACAATCAACACAGACAGATAGACAGATACACAAAATAGGCACAAATTAATGCAAAGGCACACAGCAGGCCGTGCAACAAGGGACAGTTAAGTGCTTTTCTATTGAAAAGAAGAAAAAGGGGGAAGCAGAGAAGTGAAACGCTGCATGTGGATGGGTACATGCCTATTTCTGGACAGCTCCAATGAGCTGAGAAGAAATGTCGTAAGACCCACTTCCCAGCTCAGGCTGCTGCAGCAATAACTCCAAGATTCAGCAAAAGCAAGCCCACACAAGTGCAGTGTTTCCCCTACATCAACAAGACTTTCTTCCTGGAAACATAGCTTAAAAAGAGACTCATTAACATGTCTTAAAATATAAAATATGTAAT
>JAPQRQ010000017.1:5556481-5571510 GCA_037367365.1 Apogon talboti
TCACTTTGGAATTTCTACACATGTATGCCCTGTAAATGCTTGATTTATAAAGTCACAGTTGTCCTGAACTCAAATCAATGATTCCTTGTCACATACTATGGAACAATGTGATAGCACCTCAAGTTTCATTAATCATTTCAAAGCATAAATGTGGAACTCCAATTTCAGGGATCGCTATTTTGATCACAGCATCAGTTCGGCAATCCCAGCCCTACTTTTAACTAATTTGACTGGAGTCAGTGGGCGATTCATTCAAGATACACTGGCTGCTCTCTTCTGATGTGCTGTTTTCAGTCAGTGATGGCAGTTAAGATAAATGGCATGTTTGACACCCTTGAAAACAGTCAGACTCTAGGCGGTGATTGACAGCCAAAGTGCGCCGTATATGATCAGCATCAGATTCAGCTGAACTAATTCAAAGGATGGTTCAAAAATATGGGATTTTTTTTAAACTGTTTTTGTCTGGTTTGAAAACAGTGACATGATGATTAACTCGGATGCTTAAATATTAAAATATAATCAGGAAGTGCAAAATAAGCTGAGTTTTAAAAATACAAAGTGTTCACTCCTGCTTGCTGAATAAGAGGGCCACGTTTCCTCCATTGTTCAGGCTAAACACAAAACATCCTCTCTGATACAAGTGCACTGCAGGCTGGGCAGCCTTCTTGTAGGGCCAAACAGAGCTGGGTCAACAGACTCTTTGAGGTGCCCACTCAGTCCAGGGCAGGGTCACTGACTGGTCAAATCAACACTAACAGGAACAAGGCACACTCGGAGCAAACCCTCTTTCTGGACCCGAGACACAAAAATCCTCTAAACCCACCTCAGACAGCTGTGGTAAGACACAATGTGATCTAGATCTAGCCCTACACAAATCCAATCTGATGCCACATAGCTATTGGGTCTGGCTCTTGTTGTGGCTGTCTGGCTGCTTCTCTATTCAGAACTCCTCCATACACCCTGTCTTTACACATTCAGCCGAGTAAGACAGGTGGACAAGCAGCGAGACATTTAGACTGGCAGACAGGAGGGCAGACCTGCTGGGGCCTCTCTTCTTCTGCAGCCACAGAATGCTATCAGCATGGATCAGGCTAACCTGCTCAAGCTGAGCTTCACTAGCCTCACGCCCCAGCCCCGCTTTTCTCCATGGAAACCTGCCCCATACTCGCCCTGTGATTGGCTCATACAATCACTAGACAGACACTCTGTCTTACAACACAGATAATAATGGCCCTCCGGCAGGATGAGAGCAGGAGAAGAGTGATGGCAAAGAGGATTTTCCTACAGTTTTTGCCCTTTAGAAAGACTGCACTTTACAAAGATACCTGCGATGAGAGAGCACACGTATGTTGCTGCATAAAGTATGAGGTCACCTAGCTATACAGTCCCTACACTAATGAACATAAGTCAATGAACCAAGCCACAAATATCAGTGAGCTCAACAATTATCTCCTCATCTCCTCACTGATGGCTTCAAAAGCCTAGAGGTTAGAGGAACAGAAAAGGAACATGATCACCAGCCTTACAAGCAAAATGCCAGCCAAATGCCAAGACTGTCCATACAGAAATTGCCTGCTAAAGCTCATGCATAAAGCCGGCTATTCTTAATCTGTCGTGCCTTGACAGACCAAACTCAATTCTAGACCTCAGAAATGGGTGTGTGTCAATGCAGTCAAATTATTGTCTTTCCAGTCATTAAAACAAGAACAAACAAAAGCAAAAGCTTCTTTTCTGCAGCTTTTGCTCTATTTACAGTATTTGAATGAAACTGGTGAACAGAAATACCCTGCTTAGAGATTAACATTTCAATAAAACAATGGTACTGAATGAGCCTTCCTCTTTTGGTAGCATTGTTACTGGAGTTTCTTACAAGCGTTACTACATCTTGCATAGCCCCTTCACTTTAGTTTTCTTTGTGTTCATAGCATGAGGCCCCCAAACTGCAAACATGTCTTCAAAATGTTTTGCTTGTTTCCTCTATAGCTCTATTCAGGCTTCCCTTCTCATCTGTCAAACGTTTCCAGGGGAAAAAAAAAGGATATATCTGGGACAACAAGGGTGAAAAAAGCGGATGTATACACAGCACACTGAAGCCAATATCAAACATTATACACACACTGTACACTGAGCCAAAACACTGTGATGCTTGAAATTAGAATGGCTTTTCATGCAAACAGGGGCGCTTGCTGTGCAGGTGACAGGCTCGTATTGCAGACAGAAGTGAAATGAAAAACAAATCCAACTGCTATTTTAAATAAAACTCCACTTGGCAGTGGTTTGCTGCAGGAAACCAAACAAAAATGGTGCTTGCTATATGACATTTGTGCAGCGTTAACTACAGATAAAACTATGAAATGAGTCACCACCCATTTTTACTCACTGCACCGCATCTAACCTCTTTGGCAGAGCAACACTAATATGTTTAATGAACTCATTAGTCAAAAATGAAGACAGACAGTGGCATGAGGCATGGAGGGTGCAAGCACAAAGGGCACAGAGGAGAAGGAAATGAAGAGAACAGGAAAGGCAGAAAATGAATCTACCTCTCTAGAATGCACATTCTCCTGTATTATAGATGCAGTATCATGTGCTACAGTTGCAACCTTGTCCAATAAAATCAGCTCAACAAGCACAAACAACTTAGTCAGGGAGTTACTCTGCAAAAAGCATCAAACGTGCCAAGTCCATGTTTGAGAGTTAAGTGCTATCACTACTATTTGATTTAACTGCTTCATCAAAAATTACACACCCTGGCGTGAACTGATCTAATGTAATTATTTGCTGACATTAATGGGTCCCCCCCATGCCTGTGCCTATAGAATGTGAAAATGGCAAGGCCTAGATCAAAGTAAATTGATGCCAAAGGATGGGCTACCGCGTTTCATGTAAAATCATATGAACTGACAGTTTAGAACAGTTCATATTCAGAAGGGCATCTATCTGAAGCCACACAACCCCCCCCCACTGCAATCCAAGAAAGCGTTTCCTGCCACCGCATTCACTCGACTGCTGTCACTGCAATATATATGGCTGTTTACTTATTCATGAATGGATTAAGGCTACTAACTCAATCAATCTGCTTCCAGTTACCAAGGCTGACTTTATTAGATAACATTAATGATGCATTGGTTGTCCATAGGTGTTGAGTTTCTCTGTTGTCAGCAACTACAATTCAAATGAGAACACAATGGATATTGGCTCAAATGGATCGAAACTTGGGAATAATTGTGGCACTATACATCACTACAAACTAATAATTTATCGTTAGAACACGCACTGTCAAAGAAAGAAAAATCACTGGGGTGTAGGAGAGAAGTGAAATATGCCTTGTAATATCAGCCGTGGACATTAAGTAATATGAAATACAGCAGGGAAATGTGGAAAATACAACTCGGTGGTCACAAATCATTGTAGAGAAAACACAACACTGGACTTGTTTTCCACAAAAGCTGTCATATCAATAAGGATTCCCAATAACTTTGCTGCAATATTAAAGCCATCCATACTCCAATCGTAAGTGGATCTACTCATGGATGCTGGGGATCAGACTTAAAGCATTAGCAGCAATGATGAGACAGGAAACCCAGATCCACAGACAAACACTGTGGATGTGGCTGCTGTAGGTATAATTATCAGCTTTGTAAAGTAAGAAAGAGGATGGTGGAAGCAAAAAAAAAAAACATTACTGGGGTGATGTGATGAGGATAAAAGAGAAAGCGAAAAGAGAAGACCCTTTAATGTCATAATCACATATTATAGACCTTATTTACGCGTTAACCACACCTCCAGGTACTGAAAACAAACGCACGCCGGGGCTGTGGTGATTATTACAAAGCAATTTCTGATACTAGCAGCAGTGCACTGAGGCTGAAACACAGGCAGCTGCTTTGTCTACTCGCCACACATAAAACACAACGCAAGGAAAGGCACTCAAGGATACACACACTTGTCAAACACCCCCTTGTCATGAGTCTTTATTTTCTCGTCGTGGAGGTCAAATGAATTTCACTATTAATTTCACGGCCAGAACTCACGTAAACCCACGACAAATACACGCAAATACAAGACAGCTAGCTTGAAGGCTACTCGATTTTTAGCACTGTTGATGCGTTTACTGTAGCTCGAAAAAATGCAACATTAAACACATGTAAAGCCCACTCGTGGCAGTAGATAACCCCACGGGTTTATACATACACTGTGAACTGTTGTGGACATCCCTGCTTTGGTTCGCTTCAATGCGAATAAGCAACAAAGAAAGGCGCGGGTAAGTTTACGGTGATGTAACGTAGGGAAGTATCAACGGTGCATCTGTAAAACAACGGAAATATACGTTTAACGGTGCTGAAATAACGGCACTACAAATTCCTACCTACCGTGACCGCTATTTGGTCACCGACGCAGTCAACAGGCCGGGATGTAGCGGGGGAATCTATGGGCTGAGCACTGCCTCAGTAGCGTATACATTTCCGCCATGCAGCATAGTTTTTATCCCCTTACCTTGACATGTTCCACCGGCTTCCAGAGGCATCCGACCGGGGGGCTGCGGAGGCTCCGTCTGACGCAGCTGCAGCCGAGATTTGTCGCTCCTGGAAATTAAGGAGATATGTTGCAGCGGAAACAGGAACTAATGGAGCAGAGATCTCTGAATACGGCAGTCGAGGCTGCTCTGTGGGGATCTGCTGTGGATGGCCGGTGTCAACAACAACCTTGGAGGGGGACGACACCGCTTCCGGCCACAGCACATTTCAAAATAAGATGCTATCGCTAACAAACCAAAAAATAAGATAAAATTAAACTCAGAAATATTAAATGGCTGTAAAAATATCATTTTTTAAAATTTGTTAATATGCACAAATATTCGTAAGCTAATATGATAATACACAGTATAATACAGACATACTCCGAAAAAGTAGTTTTTAGTTTAAATGGCACATGGCTTTTTTTTTTTCTAAAACAGTTTAAGCTCATGTCTTGCATGAAATGTTGGCTAAAAATAAAATGTACCATTATTATTATTATTATTATTATTATTACTACTACTACTATTACATCATCGTCATGATAATCATATTTATAAGTATTACAATTATATAATAATTATAATTGATAACTATTCTTTTATATTACTATTATAATCACCTCTACTTATGCTAAACAAAGGCCCTACATATTGTTGTATTTTACTGCTATTTTTACTGTCTTTTCTCCTGCCATATTATCTTAATCTCAAGTATTAATGAGGCTTCAATCGCCTGCATTATGTTCGAATAAAGGTGTTGTGACTTTTGAAACTCTTCTAACACGAATAATCACAGACTCCAAATAAATCCCTGCTTTTCATTATATGGTTGATTTTGTGGGTGTCTTATTTTGAAGGAAGACTGGTCAGACTTCCTGTTTTTCCCTGACTCTTACAGTATGGCTTGACTGTGGCTGATGCAGACCCAAATGGGTGTCGGGTTGAGTGGAAGTTGCAGTGCGCACACCAGCGTCAGTTTGTTGCATTGCAGTCGTGCTGAGAGAGGCACGGTGCGTTTACATGCACCTTAACAAACAGGTTACCCTGAGATTCCACTTCACGCTGCGAGTGGGAGAGTGGGGTCACACGCACATGTAGTTGAACCTGAGTAACCCCCAGACGCTGACACTGTGCCAGACCCTCAGAGTGGCACAACAGCCTGATGGTATTTATCCAAAGTGATCATGCCTGACGAGCTGAGTCTCACTTGCATCTTATCCCCTCTAAGGTTACCCATCTGAAATGTTCCTCCATATATACAACACAGTTAATTCTCATCAGACTGAAAAGAGAAACCAAATAGCTTTCACATCCAATGATTTTTATCATGCTTGAAAAATAGCTAGTGGGAAAATGTCCAGACTGAGAGAGCAAACTTTCCTGTAGTTTTTTTCAGCTCCTAGAGAAAATCAAAGCCATACCTCTTTTTTAAATGGTGACAAATTTCCCTAACTGATGAGAACATTTAACAGCTGTCACACAGAAAGGTCTTTATCATTTGTATAGCTGGCACAAAGTTGGCATCAAGGGGGAACTTATTGCCTGTGGAGGCAAAACTGGCCGATAAACCAGTGAAACTAACCGCAGTGAGTGCATTTCCACTTGTGATAAGCACAGGGGTGTTGTTGGCCACGCAATATCATTAAAGATATGTCACGCATCAGTCAGTGTAATACCATGACCACAAAGAAAAAAGAAAAAAACAAAGAATCCAACAGTGAAAGCATTTTCCTCATATCTGTTGCATTTGCGCAAAGTAGTTTAAAAGAAAATGGTTTACAGAGATGTCTGCAGGCTATTCTGATTTAACACATTATTTTTTAAAAGACCCACTGTTTCCAATGCTTTAAAGTACCAGAAACAAAATTTGACTAATCCTCATTGTGTCTGAGGCAGAAATGAATCAGAACCTAACTCTGCCCATCAGCTTTTTGGCATGTAGATTGCTTGATAATGCCAAAATGATGTCGTTCAACTGCTTATCTCATTCATTTTCATTTGTAAATAGTACACATATAGATAAGCAGTCTAAAATATAGACAAAACTGCAGCTGAATATACTGCATTTGATCAAGCTTTCTGTTTGTGCAGATGTGCTTATTAACTCATCAATTTTTTTTTATATTTCATGACATTACTCTTTGTTCAGTGAAGACTTTAACAGAGAATCAACAAAGAAATATTTTCCACTGCTTTTCATGTTGGATTTCTCATGTGCCATGAGGAGAGGTATAGCTGCTACTTAGTGTGCTTAAATTGTAATTGAGGTGCAACAGAGGCTGTTTTTGTGTGTGTGTGTGTGTGTGTGTGTGTGTGTGTGTACGGATGGCTGCTGTGAAATAGTAAACAGGCTTCAGGTTGTAATTTGCTGCCCTTGAACATGTAATTTACTGTAACACTCTGTGTGAACTGTATGCGGATGTTTTTTTGTATCCCTCTTTTCAGTGTCAGTTGAGAATTAAATTGCTAAATCAAATTCATAATACCCATAGGCTTTTCAGTTGTTGCTTCTCTGTCTATCTTTGAAAAATATCCAGCATGCCTCAGAGAGGTCTCACTCCTGTGGTGAAAAGCTGAATCACAATAACAACCCCCACCTTCAGTACATACATATTTTCCATCTTAGTAAGTCGCTCTGACGCTAAGATTGATGCAGTAGCACCCCCATGTGGCTTAAATGTTACATTACACCCTCGGCTGGTAATAAACCAGTCTGAGGTATGTTCCTGGTAATGGAGACATTAGTTCAAAGGGAGAATATGACTCAGAAGACCTTTCAGTTTCATTTCATCAACCAGCTTTGTATCATACCCACCAAAGTGACTCATGTTTATGGTTCAAAGGGTCACATCTATTCGTCAGAGGAACAGATGTATGCAAAACGGTGACTGTACAGGCAGTGATGCAGAGAAATACAAGCCCCCCAACACACACATACACACACACACATACACTCAACCCAAACCCACTTCCATCACCCTCCCAACCACAAACATAATGAAATACTGTCAGTCGGCCACAGTATCATCATCACTTCTCAGCGGGCGGAGGCAGGTCGATCACTCCTGACCTTTTTGTCTGTCCTGACCTTTTCAGATTGAGTGACTGAGGTAGAGTTTCTGAAGGAGAAGGTGTGATATCTGTTCACCGGAAGGGAAAACTAGTCGAGAATAAGTGGTGGATATGGAACACCGGGTGTCAAATGTTACCTTATGTATGCCGGTGTAGCCTCGAAATGAATAGCGGTGTCATTGTTGGGGTAAGGAAGCGAGACATTCAGAGGTGTGTAACCAGGCCAACACAGATTAATATGAGGTTTTACTTTGAATACCATGACATTCATCTCAGACAATCCATCCTTTTAGAATGTTGTTGCTTTATTCATTTGTAACACTGAAAAATGCACAAACACTTGAAAACTGCAAGGACACCGAGAGCACACGCTGAGGAACTCTTCATTCTTTTTACACCGTTATTTAACAACCAACAAATGACAAATCATGTCTGTGATTTATCAGTTCTCACTGTTGCTTAGGGGAAGCGGCTATCAATATGGTAACAAAGGTCTCGGTCTTATTTTTCTTATTTGTTTAACTGTTATCACTCTAAGTTAGCATGAGACACTACAGAAGAAAGAAAAAAATAAATAAATCAGCCTCTTAGCATTTTTATGAATGTGCTTAGAAATGAAAGGGGTTTGTCCTTGGCCCATGTCCTTCCCCTCCACCAGCTTTTGACAGTTAGACAGATGGACAAACAGAGCGGATGGACAAACACAAGTGATAACATAACCTTGGTAGAAGTAATTATGAAGAATGATTATGAGTAATGAAGGAGACAAGACAACACTGTAAATATAACACATGGATTATGGGGTTTCATTTCTGCTAAGGAGGGTATGAGATCCAGTTTGTCAACAGAATTACTTAAAACTACTGTACAAATTTTCACGGGCATGGAATGCGCTGCAAAATACAATTTCTGAGACCCCATTCTTCTGTATTTGTTTTTTTTGATAAATACAAATAAATACTTTTGATTGAGAATGATTTAGGTAGTTATAGGAAGGTGATGTTATAGCTTTTGAGAGAAATGAGTTTTGAATAGTGCTGTTATGTGCTTCATTTTCTTCTTATGTTGCTTTTATTTATTACATGTGCTGCCTTTAGGACCAGGGTTCACTGGAAGAAGAGATCTCCTATCACAATGGAAAGAAAAAAAATCTTTTTTGTGGCAGTGTATGGACCAAGGACAAGTCACTTCAATGTTGAATCACCCATAAAAAAGCAGCCCTTCCTTTAACGCTGGAAAGCAATGAATGCCCAGGTTAACTAGGTGCTAAGACCTTACCAGTTTTCATAAAAAGTAACCGGTGGCACTGATTCAAAAATAAATGAATAAATAACAAAAGAGGAAAAAGCCAGTGGTTTGTAGTTTGTTGGTAGTTTGTTAAAATGTGAAATGAGAATAAGACTGGACTACTGGCTTTGGTGGAGGTCTGTGCTCTCTGGGTGACCCCCAGCTTTTGGAACATTTGGGTGGTTACGAACAGCAAGATCTTTTAAGACAGATCCATTTACATAAATCACATAGATTAGATTAGGGGGATTAGTCCAAGGTTGAATACCCAGAAGAGTGGAGTGTCAGTGGTTTGGAATATTAAGCATAACCGAACTGTATGCTTGTACTATTGGCAGTTGGCATTTAGATGAACTTCTACATCAGGGATAGCAGTATTACTCATGCAGCCTGTACGTTTTATTCCCATCTTATTAAAATGAAGCTGAATTCCAAGACTTTTAGTTTTTTTCACCAATGATGAATTAAAGCTTTCCAATTTGACAAATTCTGCGTTTTTTTTGTTTTTTTTTTGACACCACTGCATTCTCTACATTGTAGTGGGTTGGACATCATTAACTATTCGTAGACAAAAACATTGGTTTATGTTCATCTATAAAGCTCTGCTGGGTAAATTCCCAGAATACCTCAGTACTCTTCTTTCTGTCTGTGCCATCTACATGCCTCCAAGGGGTTGTTTTTGACTGTTCCCTGAATTCTGACAGACTTTGGAAAAACTGCATTCTCCCACCATGCACAATGGTCATGGAATAATCTTAAAAAAAAACCTCTTAAACTGCAAACATTCATCTCTATTAATGATTTTAAAAGTATCATGGAGAATGAAGTGAAGGAGGAATGTCACTGTTTTTCTTGAGGCCACTATGGTTGAATAATTGTTATTCTGTTTTATTGTTCATCATGTATCATGTATGTGTTTTATATACTTTTCATTCATTCATTCATTCATTCATACTTTTGACTTTGTATGGCTGCTACCTTCATCCTTTACAAAAGCGATTTCTAATCTCAATACTCTGGGACTTCCAGGTTAATTGTATAAATAAATGTGCTGTAACATCAGTGACATTAATAGGAGGCCTTTCTGGCTTTTCTGAAAACTATCCCAAACTGAGCTTCTCAACATGTTGACAGGTGATCAACCAGAGTCATTTGTGAGACTTTTGTGCATTATGCGCTGGGATTAAAAGAACACAGGGACTGATTGGCTTGGCACAAAGTTCCAAATCAATAAAGTAACTTATAATGAATTTTTGGATGAGGTCAGAACCAGTAAAACCTCCAAAGCTGATGATGTGAGTGGCACAGAATAAATTGCTCATCTATGGCTGTAACATTATTCTGATTTGTTTAATTGTGTGCATAGTAAAGCGTCAGGTCGCCTTCACTCTAAGTATTTAAGCGAGGTCTGATGATGTGTCAGAAGCTCAGTAACAAACACGTCTCATCAGTAAATCAGTACCGCTTTTTAACCTTAGCTCCACCTCTATTGTTTTGTGTGAAACTCCCGATGACACAAAGCAACTCGGTAATTTCTCTTTTTAACTGAACTCTTTGAACTGAACTAAACAAATCAAACTTACAAAGAGTTTCAATTAATAACAGCAGCCATCGAGGCCTTGTTACCCACAAGATGAATTATGTTATAATGATATGCAAATCTGCTGTTTTATTTGCAACATCCACCACTAAAGATATAAATTTAAATAAACCGTTTCAGTTATTCCAAAAATCAATTGCCTTTTATTTAATGAGGCTTTTTCACATCTCCATGTTGTACAAGATTTGTTATGTTGCAGTCATTCGGGAATCACGGGTATCACATGAATTAATTGCTGTGAATTGCTGCGAAATTGCTTATGAAGGTCATGTCAGACCATGATGAATCATGACCTTATTCAAGGTTTTGTTTCCATGATGGGAAAAAATGCTTTGGGATTAAAAAAGGATCTGTTTACACTTGAGGTTGAAACAGCTTTGTTAAATACATGCAATCTCAGTTTTACCACAAATTCAGTGTTATACATATTCCCTCTGTTATGTCAGTTAGCCCACATATTTTAACTCTTCTTCTCAAATGCTCAAAAGCTTACATTCAAGTTGACAATGCTTCCAAATAATATGGATGTTTTCACAAATAGATCAGAATCATGTCTTTTGATACCATATTTTGACTGTCAGCTGGCAGTTTGGGATCCGCCTTCAGATCCAGTGTCCTTTTGCTCATCGTCATGGGAAAAAGTAAAGAAAACAGCCAACAGACCCTAGGGGAAAAAAAACAAAAACACACACACAGACTTCAACAGGTCTACTTTCACCTTTGGAGAAATGTCCAAATGTCTAAAGCCCTAAGGTCTACACAAACAAGAGTACACAAATATAAACCCCAACAGGCCCTCGCGGCCATTGAATCACTCAGGAAGCTGACATGCGCCGACCTCTGATGAATAGATTTTGGTGTGGCAGGTTCAAAGCATCTCGGAACAACTGTCAAACATATGAGGTATCTGGAGCAAAAATATCTATATCCTCAGTAAAGATAGTGCTTTGTCATCCGAACCCGAAAGGCTTTTCCCAAGGAGCAGTTGTACCATTTGGTAAAAAAGTCATGTTGTAATTCTTGTGGTACTGTCCACAATAATGTGATTTATAGCTGCTATCTGAGTCCATTTAGTTAGTTTTGATGAGGAGATTGCTCATCATTTTGACCCAGTTAAGGTTGCCTGGATTGTCAGATAAAAAAAAAAAAAAAAAAAAAAGAAATTTGATTTAAAAAAACCAATTTTGTGCTTTAATATTTTCAAAACAAATGAAATAATTATTATATTTATGAAAGCAATTAAAGTAAAAAAAAAAATCAATGCTGCTATTAATACTTCTAATGTTAATCTAATATTCTTATCTGTATTTAACATCAATGTTAAATTAAAGGAGTCTGTGCACCCAGCCATCCAAAAATAAGGTTAGAAGCAGTTTAACTTCAGGCACAAGAAATATTTTAATCCTGTCATGTTCCAGGGCCACTGTCTAGCTTTAGGCTCCCTGAGTCACTTCCCCTAAATTCAAGCAAAGGAGATTATAATGTGTTCTCATTTAGTGCTATTACAAGCTGTCACAAAACATATCAGGATCTTATCAGCGAACTCTCAACCTCTGGAATTTGTGCTTCAGTAGTTTAGTTGTTTTTAACGCAATTTTGTTAAAGAGCAAATGCTCATAAGTAAATTACTACCAGTTTTTTGAACACAAGATGGCAGTGTAATATCACATCTGCAAACTGCTGGTACTAAACCCTGAAAGTGCCACAGCAACATCTATATATTAATCTGTATATTAAAATCACACTGAATTCTGTACTGCATATGTGGATTATACTCTAATGTGTACAGGTACATTAAATTAACAATAAATAGATTATGGCGCCCTGGGATAAGGTAGGTAAGCCTGAACTGGAGCATAATATGAGCATATACTATGAGTGTATACTGGGAACAGATATCACCTTTAGTGAATCTCAAGGCCAAAATAAATTAAAAAAAAATGCAGAAGCAAAACAGCTGTAGGTACATAGGAAAAAAAAAGGCCCCAACAACAAATTATATCACTGCATTTATTTAGGCAACAGCCCCACCTCAGCAGTGCTGCCTCCAGGGATATGCAAATGTCCCTGGTGGTTAAACTGATCGAGGAAAGGAAGTTACACCCATCTGGTCTATTTTAAAATAAACGTTTTAATTAAAGAAGGTTCTGTCATGCTTGTGACGCTCCCAGCAGGTGTCACTGCAGCCTCCACCCTGTGCTAAGAACCCAGACTCCACACACTCCTGCTCCAAATGCAGTTACCCACCATTCCACCATGATCAGCCACTCATCGATGTCCAGTGAAACTATAGTCACTGTCCACGTCATCGTCATCGTCATCGTCATCATCATCATCATCATCATCATCATGATGATCATCATAATCATCATCATTGTGTTACAATCAACACAAGCACCTTTTTGGCACTGATCTAATAGTGTTGCAATGATTTAAAGGATTCCCCAACTATGGGATGATTAATATTCATAGAATCAAAAAATAAATAAAAATAGATAGAAAAAAATAGACAGCAGGACATAAAATTTACAGTAACATGACACAAGATAAACAGGAAAGGAAAAGGAAAATAGGGCATTTAAATTGAAGCGATGCAGAAAAACAGGTAAATAATACTACAGTTAACAACAGTTAAGCAAACCTGTTCATATATGTAGAAATGAATAATTAGAGAAATAAAAGTTTAATAATTAAGATACAAGACATGGTATATTTTGGGCAGTTTGATCTCATTTTAGTCAGATGCAGGCAGACATGTTCAGTGCTTTCAGGTGTTGAAGGTCTTAATCAGGGATAGTGAAGGTGCAACTTAAACAGGTTGCCAACTTTCATTAAATGTTAAAGAGCAGTCTCTTAAAGTAGATGTAATATGTTCAAGCAGAGCATAATGAAGAGTATCCCTGCTCAAATATGTCTGGTCAAAGGGGTCAGAAATGGCCTGAATTATGATTAGACCGAAGATTTGGGTTTTTTTTCTGTTAAGCGGAGGCTCAGAGGAGCGTTATAACTAGACTCAGTTTGCATTGATGAAACTGATGCTGGAATGGATCGGACTAGAGCAAATGCATTAAGGATGATGTGCCGACAGCGTCTATCTCTGGGCAAATTTTTATTTTTTTTACTCAGACTTGTAATAGATTCAAGTGTCAATTTTACATCTAGTTATTCCATGTGAGCAAATAGAAGATGAGTGGACACATCCCCCCCCCCTCGTCCGCATGTAAATCGTTCCCCCATAAGGGTCGACTAACTCCCAAGGAACTGATACAGATGCACTGGATTAATTCATAAAGTTGAGATATGATTCTTCCGGGAGAGGGAGCGATCTCTGACATGCATTGGAAGATGTTGAATTTTGTAGAGGTGGGAATTTGGGGATGGGGTTGTGGAGGAAGCTGCAGGCTTGGAGGTAGCAAAGTAGTTTAAAAAGACGATGTTTCCACCAACTGCTCTAAGAATGTAAAAGTGCCAAAGGTTCAAAAGCTATCCTTTGACCATAGGGCAAATCCACTGTCAATAATTAATAAGGGGAGGAATGCATGGTATGGATTGGAATAGATAAAATACAAGCTCTTCCTAAAGCCATACATAACCCAGATGACTGCAAAAGGAAGGTGGAATTTCTGGTGTTGGAATAAATGGATGTGGAGGAGTACTTCTGTGCTCTTGATCATAGTTACAACAGTCAATGTGAGTTTTCTTTTCTGTCTTGAGCTTCAATAAAATCGATGTAAATCTGCTGAATCGCTCTCCGTCCAAAACTGTATGATTTAAGGTGTGAAGTGCTGAAGTGGTTTAATCCGGCCCCAGAGATAGCACTTGTTTGGGCACTCTCAGTCCATACTAAACCACAACCTCTCACATAGTCATGTATAGAGATTTCGAAGAGTATTGCATAAAATCTGAATCATTGTGACAGGAAAACTGGACAAATTCTATAACATTTGGCAGCTATTAGATAATCTTGCCTAACTTCACAAAACCCGACCCAGTTCCATGGTCCACAGTGGGCCGTGGACTGCTTTCATGAGCTTTAGTGTTGGAATGTAACACTCTAGTGATGCATCAATACACAAAGTTACCCATAAAATTGGAATAACTTTATTTTGAGACATATTCGTCTTTATACACATCAGTAATCACCTTCGACCAGGTGCAATGATTACATTCCGATTCCCAGTTACACTTTCACTATCATTTCCATATTATATGTTTTTATATTAATATGGAAAATCTCATTGTGAACAATCAGGTGTGCTCTTTCCGGCTCAAAAAAAAGTAAACTACCATGATTGTAGGTGTTTAAAGTGTAAAACAGAAACAGAATCCATTTCTTTGTGTTGTGTTTGTAGAGATGTGAGGTTAGTGCTGCAGACAATGATAATGATGATACTAACGTAAACATGAGCATTTGATTTTACTGTGGTCCTATTATTAAAGTTGTTTTAGCACCCCCTAGAGGCAGGACTTATAATATCTTAGATAGATAGATAGATAGATAGATAGATAGATAGATAGATAGATAGATAGATAGATAGATAGATAGATAGA
>JAPQRQ010000017.1:5573155-5584526 GCA_037367365.1 Apogon talboti
CAAAGCAGGTACACTCACTGTTCATGCAGAGGTGGACCTTACAGACCCTGTAGACCACAATGGACCTGAGATTGTTGTCTCACTGTCCTCACTGGAACTGTTGCTGTCACTGTCTTGTAATGTGATGCGGAAATGACCCAAACTAGTCACTTGCCCGATAAAGGGTAAAGAGGAAAAACTTTTCTGCATGTGACCGAACACTTCAGAAAGTACCTTGATGGGAATTTGGCTATTGCAGAGATTAATATTAAAAAAAAAAAAACAAGCTGTCCAAATAAAGCAAGGTGACATGCTCTCCAGAGTTTCTTATTATAGTAGTTATTCTGGAGTTTCAACAAAAAGGTGAGGGATTCAAAGACTTTTGTGAAGAGCAGTGGACACGGTGAACAGTTTTGCCTGAAGGGGAGGTAATCTGAGGTCATGTGTTAGAGCAATGCTCACACAGGCATATCCAGGTTACAAACCTCTCATTGAAGCTAAGTTTTTCTAGTGCATATTTGTTTTTATTTCATATTGAGCTAGTGGTCAAGTGAAATTTCCCTGAGGGGGTAAATAAAGCACATCTTGTCTCATCTTTTTTTGGATCAGCCCATTCCATGCAGTCAAATACTTCCTCTGCATCCACTGACATGACCACAGGCTACAGTATTTTAAACAGACTGGAAATGTGAAACGGCATTGGATACAAACTGAACTAAGTGGTTAATTAATCAGCTCGCTGGCAAAACAGATTAATTCGCAAAAATATTAAGAATCATGTAACTCTATGAGATGTTACTGCATAGTCATAGTCAAGATTTCATCCTTTTGTCAGTTTTCTATCATTTCAACTTCTGTACAAACATTTTCCCACTATTAACAGCTTTGACATTTTTCACTGTTTGTTGGCTCAACAGTGAACCAACATCATTCAACGGAAAAATAATCAGTAGTATATGCTTTTTGTCAATAAAAATAATAGCTACTTTCAGTCTTAATTGGAAACAACTGAACTTCTACCAGTCATCTGTATTATGTAAATGAAAGGCAACTCCATAAACTTGCTTTGTAGCCTGTCAGACATTACACCAGTCATAAGGGAGGTGTCATTAATTCTACTGATGTGATGACTTCCCAGCATTAGTTCACTTTTCATTATACACTTCTCAGCACTTCTAATTCCCCTCATAGTGTGATTCACACATTCATTTCTCATAAAGAAGCATGGTTTTTGCTTTACAGAGTGGATGCAGTGAATGACTATACTTTCTCAAAATACTCAAGGTCAATAAGTTGAAGTATTTTAAATTACGCTGGAAGATTTCAAGGTTTATGACATGTGATTTAAAGTGCTCTCTCCCTGCAGTGAAACTGACATCTGCTCTTGGATTGTTCTACATGTACCACTTCATGGTCGGTGGTGGTAGTAGTACCTGTGTTTACTGTTTCGAGCAACGTTAAACGACTCGGGCTCCCCCATCTGTGGCAACGCCTGACATTTAGACTTAATGAGGAAGTAAAGCTGTGCAACCCTGAAACTCATCAGTAGCTACACTTAGGTTGAAAATGTCAACCATTTGACTACACTGTAAAACAAGCTTGCAAGGTCAACCTCTGTACATAAAGGCACTCCCCAAATCACGTACTGTACTGTGCAAGAGAGAGATTGTGCTAAAGCACCGTCACATACTCAGCGTGTCAAGTGGAGATTTAAATTGAATCTTGGTGGTTGAGACTGTCACAAATCTGCAGCCGTTAAAGAATGTGCTGAAGAGGAGCTGGCTGAGTGACTATTCTAATTTGTGAGATAGTGGGTTATCTGGGAGATCTCTTGCTGTAAATGGGAGGTGCAGCAGCAGTGAATGGTTGGAGAGATACCATTTATATTGTGTGCAAGTGCATGTGTGGTAGGTATCTACATGCCTGGGCAGAGTATGTGTTTATTTCCATGAGGTGAAATTGGACTATATTTGGTAAAGTGAGTGTAGAGGAGTTACACAGAGTGACAGATGAATGGACTTCATTATTCATACAGCCCAATTTGAGCTTAAGGGAGCTGGACCAATAAAAATAATAGCATCATAGCCTATAAATAATGGCAACTGCAATTTTTTCTTTTTCTTTTAGTGCAAAAAACTCAAATTAAATGAGGAAAATATTTCCATTTACAAACTAGCCTTTCATAAAAAAAGGGGAATAACCTAAAAAAAATAAAATAAATAAAATTCTCAAGCAAAATAAGTGCAACATTAACATTATTATGCCTCAACTTATTGCTTATACGTGTGCATTGCTGATCAGATCTACAAAAGGCACAAAAGATTTAGTAACAGGTATAGCATTGTTAAAATTCTGGAGTTTGGAGCTAAAATGAGTTTGACACCCTTGACTATTAATATCTTCAGTGTTATTTTTGCACTTCACAGTTTGGAACCGTCGTTAGGTTGGTTTTGGGCCATTGGTTGTATATTTGACACCCCTTTAAGGTATAATATGTATTATTTCTACATTCATGTTTCTTTTATTTTTTGTACACTTACATTAATGTTTCCAAATATGTTTGCTATTAGATTATGTTTCATTTAGTCACCTGTCAATGGTGTTGATATTGTTAAAATGTCTTTAGGTTATTTCATTAGAATCTAATGGTTTTAGATGAATATATATGTCTTTTGTATATTTTTCTGTAAACATGCTGCTTGAGTAAAGTCAAACAGATTTGCATTGATAATATCAACAAAAACAACAGCTCCATAATCCTGCCATCCTTCAAGATGTCATCAGACTAACCTGCCTCCTCAATTCTCAGGTTGTAGCTCTTTGATTACTCGCCTCACGTCTAAGTTCCTCCCACCAGAAATCCGAGCAGAGGAGACGAGGTGAGGACCCGAGGAATTTAATAAAATGAGACATCCTTGCCTCAGAGCTGTCATTTTAAATAGATGTCAGTTAAGTACGACATGTGTAACAGCTGCATCACCTTATTTGATACCATGTACCGCTGTATGTTATGATTTCTGTCAAAGGAGTGTATACATAAACTTGTGATTAACTTTTAGTTCAGTATGGGAAGACATGGGAATAAATTAGTTCTGAACTTACTCCCACTAATCTTCCAATATGTAAATGAAGGCGTCACATGATTTCTTTTCCGTAGAATGTTGAATTGTTTTCTCCTATATTTCCACTTTTCTGTTTTTCCTCTTTTTTCTTCTTCTGCTGTATATGATTGAAATAAATCTCAATTTCAATTTCATAGTTTATCATTATGTGTCAATAGGCAATGCATAGATTTCATGTCATGTCTAGTTTAATTATGCATTTGATCATTTTAATTAACTAAAACAACTTAAGATTGAAGATCATTTTCATTTTTAAAATCTGGTTTGTATAATCAAGATGTGTGAAACACCTCTCCTACACACGGCGGGTCCTTGGTCCTCCGTGTGCATTTTAGGGAATCGAGATATCCTTCAAGGTGACATGCTGATATCAATTTCCTGGCCTCGGTTGAGGACCGAGGAGTCAAAGACGTGAAGAGAACAGCCTTATGCATTTTGTTATTGTTTTGGCCCCTTGCGGCTGAAATGACAGATGCAACCACCAAAATTAAAATGAGATCGTCCTACACATATGACAGAGGAACAAGTGTAATATTAGACATTATGAGAGATACTATGAATCTACTGGGATTATTGAGAAACACACTATTGAAACTTTACTACTGATATACACCTCTGGAAAAAATTAAGAGACCACTGCAGTTCTTTCTAAAATCAGCACCTCTACATGTGATCAAGAGGAAGATGGATGGTCACAAGCATCAAACACAGCTGAGCTGCTTGAATTTTTGCACCAGGAGTGGCTTAAAGTCACCCAACAGCAATATGAAAGACTGGTGGAGAGCATGCCAAGACGCATGAAAGCTGTGATTAAAAATCAAGGTTATCCCATCAAATATTGATTTCTGAACTCTTCCTAAGTTAACACATTTGTATTGTGTTGTTTAAAAATGAATATGAATTAGTTTTACTTGCATTAGTTGAGGTCTGAAAACCCTGCATCTTTTTTTGTTAGTTTGACCTTTTGTCAATTTTTGCAAATAACTGCTCTAAATGACAACGTTTTTACTTGGAATTTGGGAGAAATGTTGTCAGCAGTTTATAAAATAAAACAAAAATGTTCATTTTACTCAAACACATATCTATAAATAGTAAAATCAGAGAAACTGATAATTTGCAGTGGTCTCTTAATTTTTTCCAGAGCTGTACATGTTTATGACCCAGCGAATCAGATACACTGATGTATATCGTGTTTACTTTTACACAAATAAGTACACGAGTAAGACTATTGTGCAAAAGTACGTCCTAGGTCATTATTAGGTTTGGAGGTTTAGTAAAGTTCTAATAACCACATATAAGCATTTTTCAGTCTCTGTGTTAAGATCCAATCTGGATATATGTGAAGTATGTACAGCAGTAAAAACAAATGTTTCAGGGAGAAAACAGCTGCTATAAACCAAAGTGGTAGTATTTAGTGTGACCTCCCATGTGTTTAGTTCAAACAATATAAGATTTATTGCATTAATTTATACCAGACTGTCAGATGTTTCTAGTTGTTTGTACTGCTTTTTGTCATGAGGTCAAGGGTCATACTAAATACTGACTTTTACCTTTAGAACCCATTTAGTTCATGTTTTGTGTCTCTTAAAGGCTGTGCATATATATCCTGTATTTTCTTGTTGGATCTGAAGAAAAGAGAATGAGAAATAAACATGTATACTCATTTCAACCCTCTTAAAACCACAAAACTTAAGGTGGCTTAAGAGTTTTTGCGCAGTACTGTATAATGAGAAAAAGGAAGGAAAGGAGACATTCATTTGAAAATATAAACATGTTCATGAAATCCTTTCCACAAAAGTTTTAAAATTAACAGAATGTCTTACTAATGTTAAACTGCATGTAAATGTAACCGTGGTTTGTTTAAGAAAAAACTCCATAGGGTACATTTAAAGGCAGTACAGAAACAATATTAAAAGTCCATGCTTTTACAAAATGCCTACTTTAATCTAGACAACCAGACACAATTCATTTGGACTACACCATTCATTGCACCAGACCTCCTCACCTTATTTGTGCAGCTTGGCCAAATGACCAGCTGAGCCTGAACCGAAAGAAAATTAACTAAAACAGCAATTGATTTTCTTCTAGCCGAGTACACAGACCGATGGATAAAGCTACCCACCAATAAAACCTTCCCCGGCTTATCACACAGACCATTCAGCAACGTTAAAACACACTCAGACGGTTAAGAAAAACACACCTTACAGGTTTAGAGAAGAGGAGACAGCTGCTGTATCAACGGCCTGGTGGCCACGTATTTCGTTATTCCCTGCTATCTGCCTTCTATTAATGATAACACACCCAGAGTGACAAGCATGGATGCAACCGTGGCCATGCTGGCTTCAGTCTGTTTACCAGCAGGATGGGAGACAGGGCCTCTCTCCCGCTGATAGTTGTGTTAAAGAGGACACAAAGCACAAATAATGACAAACCGCCCACAGAAATGCAGCATTTTAAAAACAGATTAACACAACTTGGCCATTTATATGTGATATAATTGAAGCAAGAACAGAAGAGAAAGAAACAAATGCATTACTTCTACTGATAACGGTCAAACTGTGATAAACACACACACACACACACACACACACACACACACACACACACCTACACACACTTTCCTCCACCATGAAAAACAAATTCCTGGTTCCAAATCACCGTGACTCAGCAGAATAGTGAGAGTATGTGCTGTAAGCGTATGCAAAGTCAGTGGAGGATGAAGCTGTAAAGATGTCGATGGCGGCCGTCATTGCACCAGCCTCGTTTGGCAAGGGCGTCTCCTCCCTCTGACGGTCGAAAGAGAGACTACTCAATAAAGCTGGATGGCAATCTGGAGCCTAAATTGAGCCACGTCCCAGTCCTTGACAAGACGAATTCACTTAATAATGAGAGCATTTGGAATTTATGGGTGATGGTGAGGTGAGCACCATCCTTCAGTGGGCACAGGCTCTTAACTATGGCCAAAGCCATGGTTTGGGGCCTTTTCTGTGGATGTTCGCAGTCATACATCCAGTATATTTTCACTTCTGTCTGTACCGCTCAGTGATTACTATTCCTCCAATGACGCCTGTCCTGCTCTATATTTGCAGATCACAGCAGGACGTCTCTGTTGCCAACAATACGGGGCTGCAGAAGTATGTAGATGGTTTTGGCAGAGGAATAACTCCTCTGTGCTTTCTCACATAACATTCCATTAGAAAAGTGGAATAGGCAGAGTATGCAGCTATTTCTTTGCTAAATATATTCAAACGCTGATTTTACCCTGAGGAAATGCTTTTGGCCTGGAAAATTCTGTGTTCACACCCTTTAAAAAAAAACCGTTTTCCACCTCTGGGAGTGGTTTCTTACCATGGTAGAATGGTTAAAGGACAGATGTCTGGCAGATACGTGTTTACAGCTTCATGCAGTCGTACCCATAAGGGGCTTTGTAAAGAGGCTGGGGCTTTCAGAGAGTTGTGCAACAAATCCGAAGGGTCCTGAGATGAAAAGCAAGACAGAATTCTTGGAAAACAGCTATTTTGTAGCAAAAAACAGTGTATTTTCCCACCAGCTCTAGTGTAAAGGTGTTGACCTTAAGGCATTTAAGTCCAAAGTTGTTGATGACTGCACTATGACTGTGGCTGTATTTTTGCCAAAAAATTGTAACATTTCCACCACATGACCTTCGATCAGCACCTGGCTCAATGCAGAAACCATGGTCTAAATTTAATTCTATGGACTTCATTCTATCCTCGAAAAGTCCCTGCTGGAATCAGTGGTACTTTTTGACAGTTCAGGAACTTTGGGGGTTATTCTTCGAGTGCAGTCTGTTGTTTCTAATTATGTTTCCGGCTGCTCAGTGCTTAGAGCATTTTATCTTAGACACATCTTAAAAAGCTGTATATAATTATTATTATTATTATTATTATTATTATTATTATAAGAAACCATGAGACAGATGGACTGACAACAAAGTCTAGGCCTTATTGAACATTTATGGTACTGATGGAATCCAGAGGGACTTGCTGCGTACAAAAATAGCATCTAAAAAAACTTTTCTCATGTCAGGGAACTGTCTTTGACCAGAAATGGACAACCAAAGGTCTGTAAAAATGAAGAAAAAAACCCCACACACAATAACATTAAAGATGGACTGTTCTTTCCCTTCCTTTTTAAATATCTATTTATTTTTATTTATGACACAGCTCCTTGTAAGAGTAGAGTTCATTGATATTTGCCATCTTCTTTTTGAAGCTGTACTTCTTGAATAAGGCATTGACGGTAATGGGTTTCAGTGGGTGTAAATGAGTTTTCAGTAGAAGTTGTATGGAGGAAGAAAACTTTAGAGTCAGAAGGTGTTATCCTTTGTTCATTGGGGCTTTAAAGGAGAATTTTAAGCTACATTTTGTCTCACCTCTAATTTGCTGAGTAATTATTTTGTGTCATTAAGTGTTTTAATTCTTTACAACAGAGTTATAGCACTAAAAGTTTTGGGTTCTTTAGGTGTAAATCTAACTTAAAAGACTTTTAGTGCAACAAACAACACAGAGCATCTCACTAAGTCAGATTTAGAGTAGTTGGTGGGCAAGTTTTCTCAAGAGAGCCAACTAACTTTGGAAAGGCCCAGGCTAGCCGTTTCCTCCCGTCTTCAGGCTCTTTACGAAACCACTGAGAACATGTTCTCACTGAAACTTATTTACTTTCCCCCTCCTTCTCTCACAAAGAAAGTAAATAAGCAGATATCCCAGAATATGAAAGCATAACTTCAGGATTTCATCAGTCGTGAATAGTTTGAACTTCGGCTCGGAGGCAATACATTTCAAAGTTGAAGGAAAACATTTCACGACCAGATGCTTATTTTTTTATTGCGTTATTTTGAGGAAAGATTTTAATATTGAGGCGAGAGGAGGAAAATGGGACGGCACAGCAGGATTCTTCAATCATTACAGCAGCCTGGTCACACGGAATTCATGTTCACAAGTGAGAGGGGCATCTTCGTAGTCATCAGTGCCCAGCAGGCTCATTTCCTGTACAACTTCACCCCAGACGGCTTATAGACAAGGCCTTGAACTGTATACTGTATAACTCATGCATGAAACTAGTGAAATGAAAAGGGAAAATAACACCAAACGCATGCATATATATTGATATGATATGCATGTGTTGAATAATTCTGTTGTGAATACACAGTGTTTCATTATAACACACTATAGATTGGAGTCCTGTTTACGACTGCAGTTCGAAGTTGCAGCTCTTTTTTTTTGTTTTTTTTTTTGGCCCAGCTAAGTGCAGCTCACCCTGCCTTAACCATTGTAAATGAGTTCTCGCTCACAAAGGAAGGCTGCCCTGTCGCTTGGCCTCGCCGGGCCCCGCCTCGCTCCACTGGCCCCTGGACTCGCCACTCAAAGCCTCCTTTTTCCATTTTCCAATGCGGCCACAAGCCAGCTGGCTTTATTGGAGTTTTTAAAAGCTCTAGCCTCAAACATTCATCCTGTGTCTCAACACGTTCGAGACAGTTTCCCTTTTCCTCTCTGCCTCACTTCATCTTCATTTCTCGCCCACCTCCTTCTCTGTTTGCTGCGGACTCTCTCCTCCTTTCAAAACTTTTTTTCCCTTTTCCCCTTGTTCTCCTTTTTTTTTCCTTTAATCCTTCAACTTATCCCCAGAGTTCACTCCGGTGGTTCAGTTTGGCCTAGCTTTTTCTAAACCCCTCTCATACAGACAATCAACACTGCCAGCACAAATGTTAGATTCAGCCATATTAAATTCTCCTCCCTCCTTTTTTGCACAGGAGCAAAGTCCTCTGAGTACCGAGGGCCTGCTCTCATCTACTAAGATTTAATTTAGGTTTCGTAAAAGTGACACAAACACACACTGTCATTGGATTTGTGTCGAATGAAAACCTGAACCTAGGAACACTGGCCTCTATGTACTTCCTGTTCTTTATTATTATTATTCTAGCAGTATGTCCCGGGGCAAAATTACGGTCAGTGACTTTGTGCACTACTCCAAAAAAATAATTACAACGGACAATTGGAGAAGCCACAATCAGCAGCAGATGAGGTGCATTAGACACAGTTATTCTTTCAATTTGACTCAGTTCTGTGCTTTTATTAGTATGCGTGCTCACATTTTCACATTCATTAACTCCCTTGAGAGTTTACTCTTATGGATCACACGGACGGGGAGTTTTTCTTTTGATTTCGACCTAATTACCACTGGAACTTGAAAGTGACATAAGGACACAGTTTGAGTCATAGAGCCGTATACGTACAAACAAAACTCTCGCCAAATGAGACAGGATATGTCCCCAGTAGAATTGCTTAGCGGTGTATTTCTATATCATTAGTGGGGAATATGTCCAAATTCTGCACAGAGGCATGTCATTTTCCCCTTGCCTAGGGAAATGAGCACATCTGTGGGGGGTTCGAGGCTCTCGGCGAGGAAAACAATGCGGCATCTGTGTTCTTGGAGATGCATATCCGCAACAAATAGGGGCCCGCTTCAAAACCCCACTGAATCCCATAAAAAGAGAGACAAATTGGAATGCCATTTGTAAGATAAATTGGGGTGATAATTCAGCGGGAAATTATCTAAATGCAAGTATGACTCAGAGCTTTGTAACTAATTTGGACCCTTACGCTATCAGTGATATTACACTGAGATAAATGGTTGCTATGGTTGCTTTTCAGCTCACCATATTGTTTGTTTCCTTGTGAGCGAGCAGTCGTTTCGTACCCTGACACTAAAGTGAACTTATGCTTAGCGAGAGTAGATTGTTAGCACAAAATGCCCTCTATTAATTTTTACATGTCACTGTTTCAGTTGGGTTTGATTATCGTTGGAATCTTTTCATTATTTCATTTTTCAAGTCACGTTCATCATTAGCGAAATCACATTTCCCATTACACCATTTATCTCCATTGATGAACTTTCTCCTGTTTATCACTACAAACCAATTTATCCTTATCACACAACAAAAGTATGGAAAATAACAATACTTTTTTTTTTGCATAATACACACATCAACATCCTCTTTCAGAATATTACACATAATATGAAAAATGATGAGTTTACCTCATTAAGTTATCAGCTTACATTGCAGGCAGGAAAATAAATCTACTCTTTAATCGCTATGTAATGTGTTATGTCATCTTAGTCCCACACATCATGTAGTCTCATATGACAATATAGTATAATAGCTCAGACTAAATGACTTAAAAATAGCAGAGAAGAGAACACCTGCTCTCACTTCTCTGCTGAAATACTCGGTGTCAAATCCCCAAAATACCAAAGTGGTGCACTGCAGTTAAATAAATAAAGTATGTATGCAAATAAACCTCCATGAGCCAGACAAACATGAGTTCTTAGAATATCCTCATCTGGGTTTCTAGTTTTAAAAACCATATTGAAAACCTTCTTCTTCATTATATTTCCCCACTTCATCAAACAGGTAATGATCGTCAGCCCCTGAGCGATCATCATCATCACTAACACCGCTGTTACATTAGTATTATTACATCGTCATCATTCTCCGCCTCATCATCATCGCTGTATTTGCCGTTGACATCGTTACCACCTCCGTCACTACCACTGTCATCTTCAACATGAGCATCCACAGCTACATAGTTAACCTCTTCCCTTCATTGCTTCGCCATCATCATCATAAAACACTCCAATTCAATTAAACCAAACTGCTGACATGAGTAAGAGAATATCATTTGAAGCTGACCAAAGGGCAAATGCTCACTTACCTTTAGTAATGTCTAACCATAGGGATGCTCATCCAGAGTTTCTGTGACACTAGGGATAGCAATCGAGAACCACTTCGGTTGAAACCTAGTTCCAAATTATCTGATCTGTTGCAATTGTATGCCGTCAAGCGTATCATTTCATTTCATCACCTTTTTGCGGACACTTTTTCTTTTTTTTTGGAAAACTGCATTGAAAGTCACCAGCATCTTCTATGTGCGCTCTGCTGGAAACTTGCAATGAAGAGTCATTGTAGAGAAGGAATGGAGCGAAGAAAGGTGTTCTTCGTGTAAAAAATGATAAACTAAAGGGTTTCATGCAAACCAAAAGTAGATCAGAAGCCATGGTTGTCATACAATTTTATGGCTATATACATACATGATCATTGGACGATTATATTAAAGCATCACTACATCAGCTTGTGCTGTTCAAAAATCAATGATGATGGATATGGATGATGATGATGATGATGATGAGGATGATGATGATGAGGATGATGATGAGGAGGAGGAGGATGAGGATGGGGATGAGGATGATGA
>JAPQRQ010000017.1:5594770-5605627 GCA_037367365.1 Apogon talboti
CCTCTGAACGTCCAAATGGGTCATATCTGATGACCATGAAAAGATGACAAACTGCATTTTACACCAATTATTTACAACAGGTATTAAACATGTTAAATCAGTAGATGGTTTTGGTCACTGGTTACTGTACTTTTGGGTTTATGGGTTGATGGCCCACTCTCATAGAGTAGGTAATTAGTGGATAAACCCTCTGTGACATCACCCATTGGTTTGTGAACTGTGATTCTGAAGCTATGCAACATGACTGTCAGGTTCAGGTTACTTGATGAACCTGAACCTGAACCACCTTCATTTTATGGAGACAAATGATTTACAACTAATTACCAAGAGTTGGAGAACAGTGAGGTTTGCATGCAGAGCCTCCTAAATACACCAACCACATACTAACAGTGTGATAATTAATGCCGTCAAGTAATTTCTGCTTCTTCATCATTTTTATGCACATACACTTCTGTGTAATGTCAAACTTGTGAAATATATACACGCTTCTAACAGCTACCTGAGCTAATTATCAGACTAGCTGACAGATCATTTAATTATACATGATTTAATGCTAACATCAGCTAATGCAGTTAAAATGTGTCTGTTATTCTAATTAAGGACCAATAAGCTTCACCGCAGAATCCTCAGATGGCGTTGTTATGTAACTTCTTATACTACATCAGAGCTGCCAGTGAGGGAGAAAAATAGGTTTTATTCAATAAACAAGAGGTTTGAATGTCTGACTCAGCAGCAAAGCTATCACTAGCTGTCAATCAAAGCCTGCACACCAGACACTCATAATCTCACCTGTCAATCACAGTGGCCACTTATTATATTATGCATAACCTCAGGCTTTAATAAAATCTAAACAGGTGAGGTATGGGAAAACTCACCCCTGTAAATTGTCACCAAGGGAGAAATCTGTTTTAGACACCCAAATTACACATGTCCATTTTAACATGAAGGTCTATGGGGACAGTCAAGTTAATGCCCATTCTAACACTCCCATATTTACTTCACTTTTCAGCTTCCCTTTTAAGAGGTTATCTATTCTTAGTAGTCCTAATTGCTCTTTCGATTTTTACTTTTATTATCGCTGACTCACATATATTTGATCTTCTCAACATCTTAAGCATGTTTTTATGAGGTTTTATTCAGTTTTATTGTGGGTTGTTGGCTTTGTTTCTTGGCTGCCACTACCAAACACTTTCTGCAACACATTGTGCTTCCGTACGGAATTAAATGTGTTATACAAATAAAATTTAACTTGCTAAACTTGTGCTGTTACATAAAAAAAAAAAAGTCAGGAAATCAGGCAGTGCAAGACAAATGTCAAGGAAATCTACAAACAAGGTTAGATTTATCCTCTGGGAGCTGTGGTCCAGTACAAGTTTGTCCAATTTACATACTGATACTGTCATTCCAGCAAAAGGCAAATGTCTGGTTAGATAAATAAAAAGAAACAGACATGGAAACTGTGCAGTGACATTTGTCTGAAAAACACACCTAATTAAAGCATCAACTTAGGGAAAGAAAAAAAAATCGAAAAAAGAAGTTGATCTGAAGTTGATTGAACAGCTATTGTTCTGCAGACTCCCAGGAGGGGAGGAAGCGCTGGCAGCTTTGCCAGTTTGGTTTTCGGTTTCTCTCCACAGGATTACAAGCTGATATTGGCAGGGTGGATCGGTCTCTGTTTTAGTGCCATTACTATTTTTACCCTCCATCCATTAAAGTTCCCTCACTCTCCGGTGGCTTCTGGGATAACAGATTCTATCCCCGAGTTGCAGCTGTAGCATCTGCATTCAAGCCTTTGTATAGTTTCCATCCACCTGTTTTCGCTGCCAAAGTACACGCACACGTTCACTATTAGTATTAAAAGTGTATTTTTACAATGCTCTCCATGTTCCGTGATTTAAATAGATGTTCTGCTGAATAAATCATTCAAACTTGTTTTCCCTCTGCTGTTGAGATTTTGGAGGTCTTTCTTTGTCTCTATCTTCGTCCCACCGGTTTGGTGCTTCATGTTGCCTGCAACAATATTCTTTGATCCTAGATAATCCTTACTGTTTTTTTCTGTTCAAACTCTACCTCCTCCATTGATCCTTCCTTTTTTTCCCTGCATCTTCTGCTTTCCTTTCATGACATTCCTCCTGCTGCCACCATGTCACCTCTAACTCTTGTCTTTTGCTTCAGTTTTCAGGAAAAGACAATGAAATGGGTCAGAATTAACTTAATACCAGTGATTAAAATTTACATGCATTAATATATATATATATATATATATATGTAGTTGCTAATATGCTGGTATATTAACCCACAAAGACCCAATGCTGCTTTTGTGGCAATAATAAAATGATTTTTTTCTGTATATTTAACCTTTCTGAAGCGATTTCTCACCATTTATTGTAATATTATCCTCTGTGTATTAACATTTTTTAGTGAAAATCTGGTATTTTCCTATATTTAATTCACTGATCATGTAGGTGTTTATAAGAGCTCAGATTAAAGTTGAGGGTTATTATATGAGTTAGAAAGAAAACTGAAGAAAAAGTGACCATATAAACGAGTGTCTCCATCTTCTGTTATTTATCCAACTCCATGGATTTTACTGGTGAATCAATGTTGTAGAGGATGACTGTGTTTCCACGGTAACTACAGAGCCTCTGAACGTCCAAATGGGTCATATCTGATGACCATGAAAAGATGAAAAACTGTATTTTGCACCAATTATTTACATGTATTGATAGAATTAGTGGATCAACAGGTATTAAACAAGTTTGATCAGTAGATGGTTTTGGTCAGTGGTGGCTGTTTGGGTCTTTATGAGTTTAAAATGGTAGATATTCACTTGTCATTTTGTCAATTATGGTTAGGAGAACAGTGTAAATATTTAGGTATAGAATTTATTTTGGGACCTTAACAGAGACTGATGTAGACAAATATATGCCATGTGATTTGCCTGGAGTCCTCCACGGTTTCTAAAGTGTAACGAGGTGTCCTCACATCTCAGAATGTCCCTTATTGGCTCTGACTTGCTTTCTGAAAACACACTTTTGGTGTAGCCTGCATTCTGACCCTCTAACACGTACACACCACCTGATTACACTTGCTCAGACCAAATGACTCTCATGCTTCCTCTAGGCCAATAAGCCGCTGAAAGCCACAAATGATGCAGTTGTAATGCTTCACACGCATGGTGTCCAACTAGTTGTCTTTCTTTCATCCTCTGGGTTTCCCGACAGTTGAAAACACGTTATGTCGCATTGCATCATCTAATGGCTGCAGCCCACTTTGGCAATGCCTTAGAGACAAACAGAGAATGCAAGGACTACAAGGCCAGGCTCAGGGAGGGCATGTAATTAAAATTTCCGCTTTTTTTCGGACGAAACATAGGTGACTGCTGGGAAATAAAAAAAAAAAAAAATGGTGCTTTTTGATCATGTTCAGACTGCTGCTCGGTATGATTACTTATGGGGCTTTCAACCACGACATGACAATGGCACCCCTCTGTTCTCAAACCCATTATTTGTGCTGTACTAGAACGCTTTATCGCTGCGTAAAACCTGAACTTTGACAGTTAGAAATGAGGCCTCCAACCAGGCATAGAAGGCAGAATGGAAGAAGAGCTAATGGTGTGTGTCTGAAATCCCTGAATTGTACAACACAAGTTTGCATTTGCATTGAGACCTAGAGAGGAAAGTAACATCTTTGGAAGCAGGTTCCCATTGAAGTAACTATTTCAGGTAGCTTGTTGTAGGAAGTCAACGTATGTGTATGTAAACAAAGCTTAGGTTTCCCCTTCAGTAGCTCTACAGACCTATTGAGGTTTCTTAATACAGGTAATGAGGTGATTTTCTCCCTCTACACATGTTGAAAACCCTGCCTTTTCTATTCGGCACTCATTGATTCTCAAGAACACTGCACTGAACTCAATGGCAAATGCAGAGGAAATTGTGTTGTGTTTGAAAGGGCCATTAGAAAACACAAGGCAGTCGTGATGTAACACATCATTAACCGCCAGAGAGTGTTGCATCCAAGGTCCATACCATGTGACCCACATAGTTACCTCTTCAATCAAGGAAAGTCTATTGTGTGGCGTTAACCCTTTGCCCAAGTCGCCGACCTTACTACCGCCCACACATGACTCCTGAATTTGCAGTAAGACACATTTATAAAAGGAAATTACACTTGCCTGCATGTTAGCATCAGAGACAATTTAGAAACAAGGAGGAGACATTTATCTGTGTCTGGTTAGGGTTAGGGCTAAGGAGAGGGGTGAATGTGAGCAGAGATTAACACAGATTCTTTGCAGAGCTTTTTTTTTTTTTTCAAAATCCACATTTCTTCTAATCGTTATTGCACTAAAACAAGAACTACAGGATCCCGAGGGGTCAGAGGTCAGCTAATGTTGAGCACTATTTTTCCTACTCATTGAAATAATAAACTTCATTAAGCATGGTGAAACTAAATCATTTTATACTCTTGTTAGTGGAAAAATAGCTGACTTAATATTTTTAATGAGATGTTTAATGTAAGCCTATGGGAGGCAGGGCTTTTTGGAGCCAAAGTCAACCCTAGTGGCTGTCGATGGTATTACACTTTTGAGATACTGTCGCATTGGCTTTACTTTTGAGCCAAAGTCCTTGTGGTTCTTAAACAAGTGCAGAACTATAGTAACAATAAAAAAATAGAAATAGTGCCAAAATAAAATTAGTGTGCTGCAGGTATAGATAATTTCTCAAAAGCCCTGAATCATTCATTAATTCACTTATAACCACTTAATCATCATTAATCAGGGGTGCTGGAGCCTATCCCAGCTACCAATAGGGAAAGGTTGGGTACACTCTGGACATGTCAACAGTTCATCACTGGGCTGACACACAACCATTCCCTCTCACATTCACACCTATGGGTGATTTAGATGAATAAATTCACCAGTTAAGATGCATGTCATTTGACGGTGATAGTAACCACATAGAAAACAGAGGAAATCCAAACTCTGTACAGTGCTTTAGACTTTGAAAACTGACTTCAACATATTTGTCCTCATTCTGACTGAGCTGACAAACTGCTACTGCTTTGCTAGCTACCATTAACTACGGCTTAATAGCTAATGATATCAAATTCACTGTTTGATAGAAAAAAGAATCTTACATTTCAAAACTACTAAACAAAGGTAACTTTAGTCTTTCCATCAGGCCCCTATGGAGGAGAAATACAGTATATGCACACCAAAACTCCTTCGTATCCAGATACAGCGGCGCCCTCTCGCCTTCCGAATCCTCCACGGAGTAAACACCACCAAACCCACCCTCATTTCCAGAGATGTTGTCATGAATATTCATCAAAGCCGAAGCCCAGAGGGGAGACTCATTTTGTGGACTGCAGGAATTGGCCACTTCATCTTCAGGAACAACGTTCAGTTTATTCAGGTCTGGCTGGGGTTATTTATTTTTTTCCTTCCTCTCCTCCTGTGTCAGCCTAACTGCAGTGATGAACTTGCATTAACTAAGATTTACTATAGTGAAAATGTGCCTTGTGTGTGGGTGTACACATTTGTTGTCAGTGAGGGTATATTTGTTTACGCGCCTCCAATGCGAGCATCTGGACTCGACTGTGTACGTATTGTCTGTGTGGTGTCTGCTCTCGAGTGTGTGCCCCCGGGTTGGAGCTGTTATATATGTGCTTAGCATCCGTGGTGTAGAAATATACATTATACATGAAAGAAGTATTGAGTTTGGATTGACAGCAAACAGCATCAGCAGTGAATTTAGATGGAAGCGAGTCAGGAAACAAAGAAAAAAAACAACTTGGAAAATCTACACTGGTTAGTATCAATGTAAATCAAATTAAAGCTGGAGTCCTTGGTAGTTTTTTTGATGTCACAGGGGGAAAAAAACAGAATTATGTTTCACCATATTGTAATTCAAGAGGAAATACCATGGGTAAGAGAATTAAATGCATACCTGATAGCCATAAAGCAGGCCATGAAACAAGGTACACTTATATACCAGCTTTTTTATTCGGGTTGAGAGAAGAGATTTGCAGAAATTACATGAATATTATGAAATTCTAGTGATTTTCCCTCTGATTTCCACTCTCACAGCTTTGATGCTTGAACCACTTTGCAGCTTAGGGGAAATAAAGGCAGCAAGTATTTGCAAACTTGCCAAGTCTATTGTGGATTTTCTGCAAAAAGTGGACTTGTAACTTTTGAGTGTGTGCTGGTATTGGTGAGGTACAATGGGACAATTGGGAGAAGCCCTCTGAAGAATAATCCTTGCCTACAGCATCCAGTTCAGATCAGATCAGAACGAAATGCAGCTCAGGTACTTTTCTCTTTGCTTCCTTTTTCCTGCTTTCGAACGGTGTTTACTAGCAGCCGGTCTTTGTGCCTGTTAGCATTGCAAAGTTATCACCACTCAAGACTGCTGACATGAGAGGAAAGCAAAAATCTGTAAAAGTCAACTCGGTTTTGACAGGCAAAGAATAAAAGGATGAAACAACAAAGGGGGGGTGTTCTGATTTGTTTCAGCAGTTATCTGGAAATAACATGGGTTGAAGAAGAACTTATTAGAAAAGTGGAGAGCGAAACAGATTGCACAGCAGACTCTTTTTTTTGTAATCTTTTTTTTTCCCACCTTGCCCTGGCTCGACTTCTGCGTCTGTGGGGCAACCTCCCCTGGGCGGATTGATGTGCGAGTTCAGCAGGGGCTGTTGAACACTGCTGGGGTGCATTTATCTCACATCTTTCTGGTACCACCTGACCGCGCTCCGACACACTACAGCATCAGTGCAGAAGTCTCGCTTTCTGGCCTGTGAGATTTTAAACTGCGTTGTTAGATTTACCTGAAGATCTAGCAGTTCAGTGTCAGTACAACCTGCAGGTATAGTCTAGTCTTATTCAGCGATTTGATTTTCTGTAGGTGTCGCAGTGGCAAAAAAGCCTGTGAACACACTTAAGCATAAAACAACATTACATAGCTCAATGGAGCGTTAATGACAGCACTTATACCAATTACTTTGTAGCAGAAAGTCTCTGAACAATGGCAGCTTCTGTGCAATCCTCCCACCTAGAATCATTACTTCAGCACCCTCATTCCATACTAATATTAACGAGCACCACACTAATTGCAGGTCCATTCTGAGGTACTTCTTCCTGAGTGTGTGGGAAATCCAATAACCGTCATGTTATAAAATCCGCACTTTTATCAAATATTATTCACACTCTCAGCTCATCTGCCCAGGTAAAAAAAAAAAAGAAAAAAAGAAAAAAAAAAGGGCTCACGGGTCTTCTTTCCGGTGCTTAGCAACGACATCTTTTTTGGGTTGTTTTCCCACCTCCTACTCCCTTTGTCATCTTGCCTCACCGTTTAAAAAAAAAAAAAATTCTGATTCCCATCGCCTCCCCAATCTCTCCATAAATTGGATGGCAGGCAATTAAGTGAGTTGTCGGAGGGCTCGCTGACAGCAATTACAAGGTGTGTAGGAATTCATGTGGAGACACGACGCCCTGCACTTTTGATTTCTAGATGGATGTCTCTCTCCCTCCCTCTCTCTCTCTCTCTCTCATCTGCGGCAGCAAATAAGTTCAGAGAAGAGGGAGGTAGAAAAGTGAAGAAGTAAAAAGGTTCAGCAAGGGGTGATAAAGATGAGGCGAGGGATGGAAATAGGGAAAAAAAAAGAAAAAAGAATGAAAATAAGAAGGGTGTTAAAAAGAGTGTGGAAAGGTGGAACAGGAGATACTGAGAAAAACAAAAGACAGAGGGGTAGGGTGTGGAGAGGAGAGATAGGAAATTGATCAAAGCCCAGTCAGAGTTTTGTCAAAGACTGCAGGGCAAACTGGAAAGAAACGAGAGATAACCTCCACACGTGCACTCTAAGACGAGCACGCTTTGTAAAAACACAAACAAAGGCTCCTATAGAAATGTGGGCACGCATGGGTTTCCTCCATCAGTCATATAAGGGGTAAAGGGGATAGTTAAGGAGACTCCACAAATATTTGGCCTCTCCCACGCACACTGCAAAGGCCTTTTTTCGGAGCTAATGGAACTTTTCATTTGAATCTAAGCCTTTTGAGAATCTCACTCTGAAGAGAACATTTCCTTTATTTACTGAATCATCTCATACAGACTCAGCTTTGCCTGAGAAAACCCACATCGCTCTCAGTGTTATCCTTTGAAAATCACCATTCATCTATTAGAAAGAAACAAAGTAAAAGCAGTAATCTGTTCATTGTCACCTCATTAGTGCTACTTTTTAAAAACTCCATCTCAAGGTTTGCGAAGAAAGACGGACGAGCCCCGTTCACTCTGTCCCAACGGGTTTAGATTATGAAACACATCAGAGGATTAAAGGAGCTAATTGATATTTGTTTTCTGTCCATTTGGAGCCGTGTCAAAGACCAGCTAACGCTTTCATTACCATGTAAATCATGCCGCGTTTTTAATTTCAGTAATAGCAGCAAAGTTCCTGGTTCATTAACACTGCCCTTGTGGCACGGCCCGCGATTGATGGAGTCAAGGCCGACTCAGTGACAGTTGATAAGAGAACAAAACTCTCACACCGTCTCCTACCGGGACACCAATGCATGCTTTTCATTTTTCTTATTTTGCTCTTGAATAATAGATGCAAACACATACATACAGAGGCGCACACCCACAAACACTTTAAATGATTTACCTTCAATTCACTGGTGAATAATATATACATATATAAAAAAACCAGTGTAAAAGCATGTCAACAAACTAAAAGCAATGTACCAACCTTAACATCTGCTTAGCTGGAACAGCACCATTAAGACACATATAAATAAATACAGTACGCTCTATTTAGCCTGAGTGCTCAATGCATTTCACCCCCAAATATGATAAAGTTAAATGTAGAATTAAATTAATGTGTACAATGAATAGATGAAGTGAACACTGGCAGGTAGAGCCGGGCAATAGATTAACCCATAAAGACCCAGTGGTACTTTTATGTCAGTTCCCAAATGAATTTTCTCTATATTTAACCTTTCTTAAGTGATTTATCACCATTTATTTTTATATTATCCTCTTTATTTTGAGTTTTTTTAGTATAAACCATGTATTTTCCTATATTTAACTTACTGATCATGTAGATGTTCATAAAATGTCAGAGTAAATTCAAAGGTTATTATATAAAAACTGAGAAAAGTGAAGAAAAAAAGGCCTTTTTTTAGCAACGAAATCATTAACGGAATGTCAAGTGTCTCCATCCACTGTACATGTACGGATAGGATTAGTGGATCAACAGGTATTAAACAGTTTACATTAGTAGATGGTTTTGGCTGCTAGTGGCTGTTTGGGTCTTTAAGGTTTAAATTAATTTGATTCTGTTTATGTCTTTAATTATGAAAAAAAGGCTAAATCCTAAGTACATCCCTCTTATGAATTCTGTGTTTCTAATTCTAAAACAAACAAAACAAAAATGTACTGAAAAAAGGTTACATTTTTACATGTTATAAGCATTTAAATCTTTGCAAATATTACTTTTGATATTGTTGTGTGTTATTGCATATCTGCAGTTCTGATAAACTGTTACTGAGAAAAATGAAAACAAAAAGAAAGCTAATTAAAACTGTAAATTGTCAGTGATACTGGAAAAACTCTGTTCAGGTAACCTTTTAATCCCCTTCCAACACAAACTGAAAAAAAAAAAAAAAAGAAAACTAAGATAATCAAAAATAACCTTCTGGTTGAGAAAGGCTTGGTGTGTTTTCAAGGCTCTATGCATGTTTTTCAAGCAGTAGCATAAGGGTCAATAAAACTTAAAGAAAGTATTCCATGTGGTAATGACCGAGCCTCCTCTTTAATTTATTTAGAGACTGTACGGCATACAAGCAGTCTAAAGGTCAAAGATTTCTGCCTTATTACATGCTTCCTTTAGAGAAAATCTCTGTGGCATAATGAAATGTGCTATGAGGTGAACTCTTCTGTTTGTTTACTGTACATATTTCTGCAAAGTCAAAAAGTAATGTCATGACTGTCACAGTTTCATGGTGTTATTTGAGGAAGCAGTAGAAGACTTAAATGTAAAAATGTCAATATGTGATAAATATTGCGGCCTTGGAAGGCAAGAACAGGTAACTGATGCAGTGCTGGCTTGTACAGTTATCAAATGTAAGTACATCATTTTATTTCACTTCATTATTAACCTCAAGTTGACTTCCTGTGTTAGATTATACAGAAATAAAAGTGAACTCAGTGTGCCAGTCATCAGGGTCATGATCATGCACTCTATAGCTGTTGATACTGTGCACTCAGAGTAAAAAAAAAAAACAAAAAAAACAACAACAACAAAAAACTTGATTTCCAAACTCCATAAGAAATTGAATCTAGCGCCAAATTTATCATTCTACTAAAGAAATTACCTGCAACAGATTAAATTACTTCAAATGCAAATGGCCAAAATGTTTTGCATGAAATGAATAATATGATTCAAATCAACATAGTAATTTTTCCCATTACACACATCCATTAAAACTAAATTTCCAAATATTTCTTAAAGACTTTCTCTGCATAATAATCGGCATAATCTGGCATCTGAAAGCAATCTTCCCAACATGTATTATCACTGATCCTAAGTCTCCTGTGTACTTTTATAATGATATAAAAGTCTCATCGTGTCTAATTCACCTGATGGGAGTAACTTGTGTGTATTTGTTTCTTGTGCAAGGACACGCAGACAAAACGTGGAAGATGGATTCAGTGAGTCGCAGTTAATTCAACCTGCCACTGACCTTAACCAGGAAGTGACGCTCTGGGGTACGAGTTGGAAAGAAGAGAGAGAGAGAGAGAGAGAGAGAGAGAGAGAGAGAGAGAGAGAGAGAGAGAGAGAGAGAGAGAGAGAGAG
>JAPQRQ010000017.1:5615294-5630886 GCA_037367365.1 Apogon talboti
AGGAGACACGGCACGGAGGAGATTGATTAACAATGGTCTACAGTCCCTTAGCCAATCAGGACGCAGAACACAATGCGCGTTCATACGCTGTAAAAAAAAAAAAAAGCATTCAAAATTGCACTAAAAAAATCTGCGAAACAGCGAGGCTGCAAAAGGTGAACCGTGTTATAGTGAGGGACAACTGTACAGGGGTTTTAAACCGCTAATACACTCTGACTTCACAGAAACATTGACTCAAATATTTAAGCTAATTGCCAACTAATTGATTATTTTGTATCTAGGGAAACGGGACATATTCTGATCCCCTGCATGTGTAGGGCAGAGGTCAAAACGGAACAGCCTTTTAGAATAATACATGTGTTATAATCATTACGCCTCCCCTCAAGCCAAACTACCCAGTAAAAATAACCCTTGTCGATAGTCCCTGGCCAGGCTACAGTATATGAACCCATTCAGAGTAATGATCACTGAGCTGTAGCGCACCAGAAACATTGCTGTGTTCAAACACAGAGCCCAGAGGCATCAGGCAGCAGGCCTGCGCTCCGGCTGCACTCATCCACTTTGCCTCTCTGGGTCCAAGAATCAGAGATTGTCAAGTAATTAGATACTGCACGCTGGCATGATGTGTGTCCTTTCTGATTATTATCTGGACACCCGTTGACAGGCTGATTAATGTCTGGGCACAGTGCTCCCTTTGTTCCGTGCTTTATTTGCGACTTTGTTGACTCTTTCCCGCTCTCGATTGCGTCTTTGGTTAATCTCTGAGAGCGTTTCATGCACGAAATATGGCTGCTTCATTGTTTTTAATTAAAAACACATTTTGCTCAATTTCCCCTCATTACCACATACAGCGAGTAAAAGAGGAGAGGCGCCGTTTTGTAAGGAAGACCTTTCTGCTCAAGGGTGTCAATTTGTGGTGATTTAAAACTACTTTTGGATTAATGGGCAGAAAACAACATTAGAGGCTTTTTATGAGGTGCTTAAGGGACAAATGGTCTGCTGTTCCTAAACTGTCCTATCATTTAGTGGGGAGATAGTCCTTGAAGTACCTCAGCAGGGAACTACAAGACCTCGCAACAAAACCTTGAAACTGCGTCCGCTGAGAGAGAGCTTCAATGTCAGCTGCGTCTTATGAATTAAAATTCTTGAAATTAAAATCCAATAGACGCTGTAATTGATCATCCCTCACTGACCTAAAAAAACCTCAGCGCCGCTCTCAGCATAAGTGAATGAGACAGTCAGATACCCAGTGAGGAGTAGTCAGGATGAAAATCAATAGGTCTCAGCATCTATTACCAGCAAAGGAGATGGAGTGAGTCGAGAGACAGACAGGAGTGAGGGACACAGACAGCTCAACAAGACGCCGATACCCGAGGCAATGAGGCTGACAAGAACGCGGCCAGGAAGCAGAAAGGAGGGGCGGGTAATGAACGCATGTACTGAGATGTGGAGGGATATAGCGAAGCCAGTGGAAAATGTGCTTCCATCTACTCACCTTGCAAGTTCAAATGGGTATTACACTTGCCAAACCTTGAGCTGAGGTGAAGTACAACAGGGGATACTATTGATTTTACAAGCTCTCTACATCTCTACAAAGGATAGTAGAAACAACCCCCGGCTAAATTCATAATTAGAATCATTTTGAGCCAGTCCTGAAGTTAAACGTGTTTTCCAAGTAACCATAATGTCCAGTCTTTCCATCTGTTCGTGTTACAACATGCATTAGTTGTACCCCAATTTGTCCTATTGCGATGTTCAAGGAACAAGATGGAGGGAGTTTGGTCAGGTGACTGTTTAGGTTTCATGGCAGTCAGAAAATCTGTTAGGATCTAGGGCCTTTTATTCATAGGTTTGTTAGTTATGTGATAAGATCTAAAAGGAGTAAAATGATTGCTTAGTGAGACTAGTGGCAGCTTGAGGTATAGCATTTGTATAAGTCTGTTGTGCAGCTAACCACACCTGCACTCGTCTCTCTTTCTGTCTTTATGTCATCAAAAGTTAACAAGTGGTGACAGGCACAACAAACCCCGCCCCTTGCACGTATTGTGGTTTATTTTGGCATTGATTCAGCTGATGTCATGTCCATGCATGTGCTGATGTCAGCATATCAATTTCCTCTATATATGTGCCAAGTTTGAAGTAAATTGAAACCATATTGATGTTTTTATAGACATTTGAAATTTCGCCCATTACAAGTAAATGGAAAGAAAAAAAGATTTAAAAAATTCATTAAAAATTCGAACTTTGACCTACTTTTCCCAAAATGTAATCACATCTATTCTGGGTCACTGGTAATCTATAAACCCAATGTGGTATGAATTGAACCAATAGTTTTGCTGCTATACCATGAAATTTGCTCTGTTGTCCCACATGACTAATGCTGCCATCACTGGTTTCACCTTGCTTCATCTTGGTACGGCATGGCTTGGTATGACGGCCAGAATGTTGCTCTTCAACTGCAGGTTTAGTATGACCTCACTAGATGGTTATCATAGCAACGCAGCATTTAAGTGACATGATATAATTCGGAATAAGCAGGGAAATAAACACTGCTGTGGTAGTACTCCACCAGGGAAGCAGCTGATGATAATGCTATACTTGTAGGCGAGCCGAATGCCATGGTTACTCAACCAGCCAATGGCGTTTTGATTCACAGGTGACTTGAGTTGAGCTGACATGGCCACATCAATGTCTAAATGTCTAAAAGATTCTTGTTGTGAGTCTTCAGTCTGAATCCAAACGTGTCCTGTAGGGCTGCCTCTCCGCCACTGTTTGACCATCAACCAAGAAAATCTGCAGATCCGTCAACCCATTCTGCTTAAGTATCAAGGACGTGTTGAACATTCTCATGTATGGAGAGAGTGAAAATGAGAGGTTTTGCAAGTTGAAAAAGTATTTTGCATTGAACAGCTCTGGTTAGTAGGAATTTCTGGACTGTTTTTAATTTCCCTGGAGGAGTAGCCCCACTGAAAATGGGGGTAGAGGACGGGAGAAAGGTGAAGAATTCATTCATTTGTACATCTTATGGGACTTTCTGTGTCTGGAAGCTGGTAAAAAAAAAAAACTAGATCCTTTCTATCTACCTTGTGAGCCTGCTAATGAGGGTTGTAAGTGGAGATAATGTGAGTTTTAGCCCAAAATTAGTCCTCTACAACTAATCACACAAAATTACTGTACTTGACTTTACACCTTCCATAATTTGCATATAAAATAGCCGCTTTTGGAAGATGCAATATATACTATATACTTATTTTAATTCCCCTGACATTCAGTTTTTAATACTAATTCCCCTAAAAGAAAAATTACCATTTTCCACAGTGTCTTTCATTAGCATATAAATTGATTATTGGTATGTTCCACCCACTCATTTATGTAGTTTCTGTATTTTGTGAATACAGTCGTTTGCATTATTTTCTGAATTGAGTAATGCATCTTGAATTTTTAAAAAAAGTTTATTTCAAGTCCTGTGAGACTGATCCATATTAGCAAATGCGCAGGTTTAACCGGTCAAAAATGTCCAGCTGTAGAACATTCAGGAGCCTTTATTCTGTCTGACATTTCCGGAGAGTTGTTTTTGAGTCTGCGGTGCCCCGGGTTCCCCATCATTAATCCGGTGTATACTTTGAGGTGGATAACAAGGGATTGCGAGTCGCTTGAGAGACTGAATATTCCCTGGAGATGTAGCTGAAGAGAACAGGTGATCTACAAAAGGTCAGAGGTGCATCCAAAAGGTCATCTCCCTCACAGGCTCTGTTTACTCCCACTGGTCTGTACAACAGTTCGGTGACAGCCGGTACACGCCTGCTGCAGCCTCTGAGGTCAGACTGAGGCTACTATATGCACCGTTGCGTAGACATAAGCCCACCTGCGTACTCTTGTGTGTGCTGCCATATCTCCTTTAAGTCTGGACTGTGGCTTCTTGTGTCCGTGCATGTGTGTGTGTGCGTGTTCTGCTGTCTGTGCCTGTTTATCCCACTGCCTCTGTAGCCATGTATGTGCAGCAGGCGAAATTTCTGCCTGCACAGCGACTCGGGCGTTGTGCTCTTTCCAGCTTCCTCATCAGCATTCTGTCTTCCTCTCTCCTGCCATCTCCGTCGGTGACCACCGGTGTGTGTTGCTGACATTTCTGGCAGCCCGAGGACAAAAACCACACATCTAGCTGATGTGTCACCCCACTATCAGGGAAAAGGTGAGCGTCTGTTATTATTTTTGTATGTTTCACTCTTACCCAAACACAGCATCCTTTTATTTGACAAAATCCCTGTTGAGTTTCCTTATCAGGAGGCGACAAATACAACTGTAACAGTCAAATACTGGCATGTTTAGGTCTGTTAGGAATGATCAGCCAGGCATGACATCAACAAAATCTGACTTAAATGTTTCTATGGCAACTAAAACACGGTGCAATGACATTTAAATCAAGGCTACTCTTTATTAGCCATCCTTATGTTTTTTGTTTTTTTTTTTTTTTTTAATTCTAGGAGACAACAGAGAAATTGAAAAGGGCCAACAGGCCTTCAGCCTCCACAGTGCATGGAGTCTATCAGCGCTCAATATTAAGTCTAGCTGTAATTTGTCAGCAGCATGAAGCTCATCAGAATAGCTGGATCCACTCATTACTTCCCTTTAGACTATTTCATTTCCGATTTGAACCTCATTTGTCTCTCAAAATTCCAGATGCTCTCTTGGGGTTTGTCTTTTAAAACAAGGAAGCAGACTGATTGCTTTTTAAACAAGATGATATGGAGGTAGTGGAGTATTTAAGCAGTCCATTTGTCATGACACAACATTCTGTTCACCTCACCGTAAATATTGAAAGGCTGCATCCAATATTTTTAACCAGGCAGACAGCAGCAGTAATAACATTCAGCTGTAATACTCCCAACCGGAGGAAGTTAATACACCACAGAGTCAAACACGGCAGTTATTTTTCTCACTCTGCGCATCTCCTCATTTCCTGTCTTCTCATCTCAACTTGTTTTATTCTCTTTATTCTCCTTTCCTTTTTCTACTTTGCTCAACTCGTTCCCACTAAATCTATGATTCAGTCGCTGAAATCATCCTCTTTCATTTCTATTTCTGGGTGCTTCTCTCTTTTCACTCAAGGTGCATGTGGGGAGCGATGAATGGGAAGGTTATCGGGAGCGAGCTGAAATGGAACCGTCTCTTCAGATTAAGATGCGTGCCACTATGGAACGTGCGGCGAATGAGAAAATATTTTAAGGTTGAGTTGGCGGAGGGGGGCAAATGGTGTTTACGTGAGGTGTGGAGGCAGTTGGATTGAGGGCAACACCGCGAAACATCGACAGTGATTCAGCTGTAATTTCTGCCACTTTATCCATTTGAGCCTGAAACCTTTTGTTTACTCCGACTTCAGCGCTCTGTTGAGTCAACCGCTAAATGTCAAGAACTAGAATTGAAAAGAAGCATTTCACACTCTTCAAAGCACAAGGTGGGCTATTTGGTCGTGAGGGTAGCATAATCGAGATGGGATCATGGGGGGTGATTTCAACAACGAAAACAGCAAACAAAACACTTGAAGATAAAGGACTGGGGTCAGCTGCGGTTGAGTCGAAGTTTTGTTGACTTACTCTCATCAAATGTTTCCTTAAATTCCAGATAAAAGCCATCATTTTGTTCAGTGAAATAATCTGCTTCATTTGCTCCCCAATGAACGGCACCTTTTCATTATTCACAGAAACAGAAGACATGACTTTCCATCAGCAGTGGCGGTGAAAACATCTCCCATGATCCAAAGCTATTTCATGACACCACAAACTAGTCGTTTTGTTATTAGGCTCCTTTGAAATCAACTGCGCTTCACCTGGAAAGAAGACGAGAGCAGGCAGCAGCAGCGAGAGGAGGAGTTCAAAGTCAGCTGTCAAGTCCGACAGTTTGTGTTCCAGACCTTACAGACTGTGGAAGTTTGTCTGAAACTACGCGGTATTCATTTGTCGCAGGCTGATTTTATTTTTCACTCAAAAGTTCTGTGATTAGAAAGTCATTGTGTGAAAATTCATGTCGAGGAAATGCCTTTCAAAATGATGCATATCTGAGAGAAAATGAAAATAAATCCACAGTCAAAAAGATGTCAAAAACTACAGCGGCAATTACAGATATATAGTTTCCATCGCTGTCTGACATTACTTATAAGACGCTGTTCTAATATTTAAAGTATATAATATATAATATATAAGTTGTCTGCACTGATCTGTAATGTGTCTGAAAACATAGTAGTTGAACATATTTCAGCTGACACTTTGCAAATGTGGACTTTTTCCTTTTCTGGATGGAAAAAGATTTTGATATAACATTTTGATATAGGAGAAATTCTGTGACACTATCAGTAAGACTCCATGAAGTTATTAAGACTATACAAGTCAAAACGGGTTCTGGTCATCTCTGGGCAAAACTGAAGTTTCTGTCCAACAATCTTTGATAATCAGCTGCCGAACGCTTCCCATCATGCACTGGGCTCCTTCAGTAGCCACCTGTGTCCTTGATGAAGTTGCTCAGATATCTCACCAGCATCCGTTGTATGGCAGTCATCAATCCTCAAATCGACGCAGGTCTGTCTTATCTTGAAAGACTTCATCAAGTGTTGATTTAAAGAGCCCAAGTGACAGAAAAAGAAGAAATGAATGAATCTAGTTTCTTGTCCAAAAACACTAAATTGGTCTTTTATCTCAGCTTCTCAATGGTAGCTACCGCCATGCATCCTCCAGCTGTTCTAAAATTTGCATCCTTAATCAATGTCTCATTTATCAACGTCTTGACTATTTATTTCCCCATTAAGTCGCTCCTGACCAGTCACAGTTGCAAATACTTAGGCGTCCAAGCTAGCAGACACCAGCCCCAAAACTGTTAACTCCAGTATGGATGCTCATGGCCCATCTGTTCAGGTTACTTCCCCGCTGCTTCCTCAGGGAAAAAGTGGTTCCATGAAAAGCCAAATTCAGACTGCCACCTGGTTAATGAGAGAATATAGAGGAATGATTCATGGCACCTGGATACAGGCTATTGCTCTTTGACTTACTGTGGCACTCCAGGGCTGACTGACTGATGGATTCGAAGGCCCGACATAAGAAAAATAACAACAGAAATCTCACCTCTGCAATAAATTGTTTGCTAATGGATTTGGACAATGTGCCACAGGAATTTATGACATGTGGGCCCTCATTTGTTGGAGCGGGGTGATATTGCAGATGACATTAAATGCGTCCGGCTGCAGCTACAGCTCACATTAATCATACTCTGAGAGTCAGGACCTGTCAGGCCAGATTAGGAAGGGAGCAGAGCTAGCTTCATTACATGGAGCCTACACTTCATCACTCTTGGGTCATGCAAGATCACAGAAAGTTAAGTGTGAGAGTGCGGTCTTTATGTGTTGGTGCAAATACTTACAACTATCCCATCCCATCCCATAACAGCACAACGGTGCACGTCTATGTTTTTCCTTTCCGTCTGTGTGTGCCCGTGATAAACCGTGACAGGTGTTGAGCTGTTGTGACAGAAGTGGCTGGGTGGGTTCAGACTGTGATTGGTCATGGCCGGTGAAACGCGGGGAACGCTATCGACTCCAGCAGTTAGCCATAGACCATCAGCGGGGTGACCTTAGCGGCACTCTGTAAATTTCACAGCTGTTTTTCGGGTGTCATAAAGATTATACTTAAACACAAAATAGCAGCTGATAAACAGTGATGCCTCATAAACTTCTAAGCATCTGATAAAGCCCTTGCTGCAAGCAGGACACATTTGCTACAAAAAAAATCGTATCCCCCGATCATGAGGCTGTACTTTTTTTTTTTCTTTTTTTTAATAGAGTTAAACTTCAGTGAGAGTGACTCCAGGCAAAATAGAGTATTGGAGCTTGTGGTTTTATTCTTCTCTGATACTAGAAGTAGCGTCTCAGCTACAACATGCAGCCTCAATTTTGGAGATAAAAGTCTTTAAAGAGTTATGGCAGACACAACAGGTTCTAGAAAGGCTTCTGCAGGTTTCAACAACTTAAAATTAAGAATTTTTAAGCCTATTATGAATGGAATTTAAGGTCTTTTTTGGGTCTATACTGGCAAAACAGCCCACTTATGTCTTTCCTGGTGTTAGCAGACTGATATTTAGTTGCTATGTGTACAGTCCTCCTCAGAGAACTTCTGTTTTTAACACTGGCAGAGATTCAAACACTGTCTCTTCACTCACCGGTTGCTCGGGCAGAGAATGTCACACTGGGGCCGGACTTTGACTTGATGTGAATATAGAATAGTTTTTGTTGCAGGCATTTGTTGGATGTTTACAGCAGATTTATGCTTGTCTGAGTTCCCATGCGACTGCAATGCATTTATACCATAAGATCCTAATTTGAGCACTTTCTTGCACAAGGCGCAGAGTGCAACAGGCGTCAGACTTGTTGTTTGCAGCCAAATACTAAATTCTGATCTCATGCCAGATCCTTTGAGTGTACATTTAGCCATATTAGACATAAAGTTAATTGTATATGATTACAAAATAATGATTATCTCCCCATTGGCTGGGAGTGCTCAGGTAAATTCTGACCAGGTTGCACAGATTGCATATTCCAATTATCAGATCTGTGTCATAGTTTTGTTAAGGGGTGGTCAATACACATTTTTTTCTAACAACATATGTCAAAGGTGCATAATCTGTAACATTTCTTGGCTTTGGAGACACACACAGCTGTAGCAGACTGACGATAAATCAGAAAAAAGAGCAAAAAGCCATATCACCCTCCATACACCCTTTTGGTGTGGTTGAATGGAGCTGCCAGTTGTGCAGAAGCCCAGAAATTGTCCTGAACACAGCAAAACAAGAAGGAATCAATCAAATACAGAAGGGAGTGTGCAGCAAAACACACCAAAACATGCTTCTAGTGGTTCAAAAGTGATGGCTTATCATAAGAATATTTTTGCTTTGTTTTTTTTTTACTGAAAATGTTACATATTGTGATTTTAAGGACCCACTGAATGCTAGGAGGAAGTATACAAAAAAGAGATAATTGGAAGAGAATAATGGAGCAAGTGTGACAGACGACAAAGGGCGGTAGATGAAAAAAATTCAAATCCATCTTTCAAAGGTGCAAAGCATCATCCTCTTTTACTTGAAGTTTTTACTTATGTATATCAAAGCGTGTTGTTCAAATAGACTCTTACAATCAATGAGCCATTCATGTCCTCAAACATCAAAAATTACTGTAAAGCAATGGGATGCATGGGTGCCCTCCTCCTGTGTCGCCAAGATGATTCAGCAGTGGGAGCTGACAGATTGGAGGAATAATGAACAGCAGCATGCTGGGTGAACGCTGGTGTAAGCACATGGCTTCTTTAGCTCTTCAAACCCCTGTATGCCTACTACAGCAGTGGCAGTCCATCTTTCCTCCTTCTCTGCTCCTGCTGTTCCTGGAATTGTAGACACTCATGCAGAGGAGCTCTTTGAGCAAGTACGGCAAAACAAACAGGTTTCAAAACTTCTTCTCCTTTAGTGGCCCCTGGTGACTTTATCGCCTTTGTGTGATCAGGGCGTCTTCCTTGTTCTGTCACATTTTTCTTTACTTATTAATCCATCTCTGTCTCTTTGTGGCTTTGATGCTGCTAACGGCAGAGCTGCCCTGATTCTGTCACCAAAGCCGTTCTAAAGGTGGTGTACAGTCATCATGAGCGGGACTACAAGGGCTTTGGAGAACCCCGGTGGGGAGATGAGAGGGAGTAAAAGAGCTGAGAGTCCACACAAATGATTTTCTGAGCAACATGAAATCTCTGAGGGCAACCTTTCAACCATGTCCAGGTACTTTAACTGACAATTTGTCAGTTAAAGTACAGTACAGCTCGACTGGGCCATTTGGAGCAATGAGACAGATTTCTGGGATGTCAAGATAATACACACACTTGTAACACACACATACACTGCCTTTAGTCAGAATACAGGACCAACGTACATTAGTGTATTAGGCATTTCACCTCAGCTTGAAGCCTTCTGTTACCCCCCCGCAGAGGGAACAGGCTTCATGTTTGCAATTCCAGTGGTAGAAAGCAAGATGGAAGTCTGACAGGATGGAGAGCATGTAAGAAAATGTTCAGCAGGATTGCAGGAAATATGTTTCTGAAAGGGACATAAATTCACCCACCAGGTAGCATTAGCCTAAACCATTACTTACAGCTGACAGCATATCCTGTCACGGCATCCTGGAACATGAAACTGCAGTTTGTATAACAATGACACACACCTTCATGTTTGTGCATGTTATCTGACTAAACATAGGAATAATTTATGAGACCAAGTTGTAAATGATTAATAGAGATTATTTGCTTGTTTTGCTCACTGTTGACAGACAAGTAGCCTCTGGCTGCAGCTATGTATGCCATTTCTCTTCCAAACAAACTGAAAGGCTATTTCAGAGATGGCGGCTATCCCAGTTGTAAATTACTTTGGAGTGGAGTCAAGGGTGAATATGTACTTTTGAGTATGTATGTGTGTCTATATATATGTGGAGGTGTATTAAGGATACATCTATCCATCATTTAAGCCATCACTGGGGTTAAGATAATTTTGAAAAGTGCTAACATTACTAGTAATGACAGTGGAAGACAGAACTTCAGAGAGTGTTAGTTGAATGCATTTACTCAGTATGTGAATAAGCTGTTTGCCTCTATTTGCAGCGTGTTTTGCAGAATACAAACAAGTCATTTGATATGATAAGCGAGAGCTGCTGCATTTGATTTTCCTTTTTGTGCCTCTGCTCTTCTCTCTGGAGCCGCTATCATAAGCTTTTCACATAGATAGAGAGGTATGTAGCTTATAAGAGTCCTATGGGTATACGCGGATTAAATCGCATCAAATACCTAAAAGACAAGCTGTTCAAGTCTGTGAGTTGATGAAAATTCTAATACTTTTAAAGTTAGGAAAAATCTTTTGGTTTATGGAAATGCCATACAATGTAGGTTTGAGTGATTCAAGTTATTTAAGTTTGATCCTGAGACGTTACTTCTTGTTCAGCTTACAAAAATAACAAGGGACGGCGTATGCCTGTGGCAGTAATTCTGATGGATGGAAACTACATCTTGTGTCAAAATGTCAGGTGTAATTTTTTTGTAGTGTCATGTCAATGTACATAAAACAAAAATTTAATCAGTTAACTATCTTCTCTTGTTACTACAGAATTGCATAGGCACATCTAAGCAAACAGTGTACATAATACTCAGGTGCACAGTGTCTGCAATTCCAATCCATCTGTTCTCACAGTAAAGGGCTGTATTTAGGATCCAAAATAATGACCTTTATTTTAAACTGTAAACAATAAGGTGACAGAAAACTTCCTTTTAATTAAGAGACAGACAAACCCGCAGTAGTTTACCATCATCTGTTTACTTCTCCCTGTTTGCCAGTATCATCATGGCTGAGTCTCCTGTCGCCTCCATTGATGAGTCCATGCCTGCTGTGGACATTTTAACTGGCCTTTCTGATCCAGCCCCCGGAGCCACAAACCATTTGCTTGTGTTTGTCTAAACTGCCTGGAAATGCCAGCAAATGATGGCAGTTCTTTTCAGTTTTGTGAATCAAAACACACCAAACCCAATTTCTAATTCTTGGGAATTTAAAGGCTTCACTGCAAAATATCAGAGCTGACCATATTTTGTCTTTACATGTTTTCAATTGGTTCAGCAATACTTTTGACCTTGGTATCGAGATCGAGATGGATTGCACTGAATGTGCAGTTTTCTCTGTGTGAGTCTTTTACTCTCCTTTCATATTGGACGACCTATGATTTTAAGATCAGGGAGTAAAAAACAACAGGAACTGAAGATGACCTTTTCTATTTATGTGACTATGCAAGTTTACCTACTATCATGTTATTATGTCAACTATGTACAGAACAGCTTGTACATTCACCTAGTTTCCATCTGAAAGAGGCTTCTAATGGAATGGATGCTGCATATGAGTGACAAATGTACTCTGAAGTGCCTACAGATTTACAGAGTGACTGGAGTATGTTGATCTTTGGGCATTATTACAGTTGTCTTGGTCAGGCACTGGATGTTGCTGCATGGCTTCTCACTGTATGCATAAAAAATAAAATACATGAAAAGCTTTAGTCTAACTTGGTTCAGAAGTTCTGTTGGTCTGGTCGTCATGATATTTTCCCCACGTATTACCTTGATAACAGTAACTATGTGAAGAATTAAGCCTTAGAACGTGTTGTGCTAACCTTCGGCTACATTACTCAGTAGCTGAAAGAGAAGAATGACCTCCGGGAATGGATTCAGTTCACTCAAAATACTCACTGTCAGATCACTAACACACTTTTACAGAACAGCACAACAACAGATAGAAAGGTTTTCTGCAGGAAAACAGCAACTCTTCTACTCTTCATCATAAACAAGAATCCACCTCCTCATCTCATCGACTGCTGTAGTATCCTCTATGCTCCTTTTCAAGCCTCGGCCTCCTTTACTGCTGCTTGTGCTACAAAAGAAGCTACCAAAGACCATTGAAAACCACAGTGTTACTACAGTTTCAGCTGCAGCTCAATAACCTTGGAGCCAGGTGAACCAAGATAAGAGGCCCTACAGATCCAACTGGCAAGCCCCCCCCCCCCATTCATTCACAGAGGGGTGCCAAACAGAACCAAAATGAAGCAAATTATGAAGATGTTCTGAATGCCAGAAGGTTTGAGCCAACTTTTAAATGGCCTTTAACCACAAAGGGCAACTGAAGATTCACTTGCTCCTTCATTACATTCTTAGGTAAGATGTCCTGCTTACGTAATTCACTGTTGACAGCATTCTGCTTATCACAGCTATTACAGCTGCAGTGATATTTACCACAGCCAAGGCTGCATACTGCTTCTCACAGTAAGTTTATTCACACAAACACCTCAGCTGTTCTTTGGAACTTTCACTGGTCCCTTTTACTTACACAGCCTCTTCAAAACTTAAAGTCAGCACCAGACAAAACTGAAAATCACTTGTTGTCACTTGTCAATATGTCTACTTTTACTTTTCTGTGGTTTATAAGACAAAATATGTCCCCTATTCATGCTCTCCACAAGTCTCCTGGAATAACAAAAAGTGCCATTTCAGTCATTGTAGGATAATACTGAGGAATAGCCTCATTTTGTGAGACGATGGTGGCCTTTATGGTCTGTGTGGTTTCATACTCGAAAGAAATTTAGTCCTGGAGTTTTTGTTAAAGAAACTTTAACAGAAAAGAATTCTAACATTTGAAACTTCTGAAACTATATTCATCCTTTATCTATAACCACAGCACTGTGGGGAATAAGAGAGAGATGACAGAAAACCAGAGGACTGGGCATAAAACACATCATCTTGCATTTAAAAAAAAAAAAAGAAAAAAATTTACCTTGTTTTTCAGTCTTAGTACAATAGTCATCTGTCAGCACACTGAATGTGAAGAGAAAGATTTGGATGAATGTTTCACACCATTCCTTTTTTTTTGTTATAACAATGAAGAGATCTGTGGTTTTGTGGAATTCATTAGTGTCTTTTGTCCATGTTTTACCAATTCAATATATCTTTTAAAAGTTTCTTATTTTGCTCAAAGCTGTAGCAGTTTTACTCTTGTCAGAAGCAAACACAAAGTAATGAAAAGTGACCACAAATAAATAATTTAGCAATGAAGGGATCCGATATTCACTTGCCTATCATCTATTAATAATATTACTTCCTACATTTACAATAAGAAGTCATTTTTTGCAGTGGATTCAAAAAATAAGGGAATAATGTAGCCTAACAAATACATGTCCTCTGCTCTTCCTTTAACATAGAAAATACCGTAAAATAGAAGATTAAGTAGGACAGAGATATAACTCATAAGATTAACCCTTAAGAGGAAGGTGTTGTCAAAGTCTTCAAAACCTGGAGCAAGTGCAGTAAAGGGGAAGGCTCATTCACACTGTACCAGCATCAACTGCCGGAGGCTCCAACATCACTGACCTGACCAGGAACGAGTTTGCGATTCCAGCCAGAAGCAGGATGGAAAGACTCTCTTTCCGGTCGTAGGAGTGAGACCCTGAATATCGAGGAGCCTAGAAGACAAAATAGTCACTGTTGAAGGAGCCAAAACAGTAGGAAATTATATTTTCTCCATGAACTGAACAGTGGCAGTAGTTCTGAACACAAGTAGGACAGCCGCCATTGTGGGTTGCATCTTCTGCAGCTAGGGAGAGTTAATTTTTTACTGTTATTGTTTTTGGTTTGATTTGTTTCTTTGTTAACACTTTAGCAGCAAAACTGTTGGTTGAATTCATACCAAACTGGGTTTATAGATTGCCAGTGAACCAGAATAGATGTGATTACATTTTGGAAAAAGTAGGTCAAAATTTAAATTTTTTGTGAATTTTTAAAATCTTTTTTTCCCCCCCATTTACTTATAATGGGCTAAATTTCAAATGTCTATAAGAACATCAATTTTGTTTCAATTTACTTCAAACTTGGCACATATATAGAGGTAATTAACATGCTGACATTAGCACACGCATAGACATGATGACATCAGCTGGATCGATGCCAAAATGAGCTACAATATGTACAAGGGGCAGGGTTTGTTGTGCCTGGCACCACTTATTATTCTTTTTATTTAACTTTTAATTTTGGTTTTCATTTATAGAAGTTGAAAAGCATTGTATGAGTAAATATATGACTTAAAATGTGATTTTTAAAGGTCACAAATTGTAAAAAGCCACTTTTTAAAGACTCTTTTTTTACCTGCAAATCACCATTTTTGTTTATAAATGTTATCATTTATTTATTAACTACTAATTTTCTTTTAGTTTTTATCAACTGTAAATTAGCCCATAAAAATGTTCTGGGATCTGATCCAAAGCGGTGTCATCTACATATACAGTTTTGTTAATGGCAGGACAGTGGGCCGTAAAGTTCAGATTGTGCAAAGCTCCAGGTTACAGGTCATTAAGTTTACATAGAGGAAAAGAGGCCACTGGTATGGTTCAGGTCTCTTACAAGGAGAGGGCAGCCACAGGCTATGTTGCATTAGAGCCGCAATTAACTGTGTTAATATGTAGTGGATCCTCCCCTCATTCAGTTTTCTGACAGCCGGCAGTGGTAATGACCCCCATTAACCCAGCCACTGTACCTGCCTCTCAGCTCATATCAATAACCAGCTGGCCCTCAGACTGCACAGTAACGACGACAGACAAAGTCATAGCTGCAAAAAGTATGATATTCAAGTGTGGTGAGAAAAAAAAACAAGTTAATGTCTCATGTATGCTCAAATACTTTCTAAATTAGAAAACAGGCTCATGAACCCTGCAGGCCACGACACACAAATGAATGTTTTAATTTTGTCTCTACAAGGCAAAACTGAAAATCAACGCTACACCCACTGGCAGGAACAGATGGAAAATAGGAGTGCAGGGATACTTAAGCAAAGACAATTGTACAAATGTTTGTAGAATAACTGCTGTATCATGCCCTGCTGAAACCAGAAAGACAGACGCAAGCACCTTTTTTTTCTTGAGTATAAGTAAATGTGGTGTTTTATTTGTTAATGTACTTTTGTTACTTGATTTGGATTTTCAGCTAAAAGTTACAGGTTTACAGTT
>JAPQRQ010000017.1:5633250-5651416 GCA_037367365.1 Apogon talboti
AGCTAAAATTAATTTGGCTCAAAATGCGTTTTTATTCAGCCAAAAATATGGATAAAAAGGCATGACGTGTTCCTGCTGACCTGTGTGTACACACACTGACTGCTTTTACAGCTGAATTATACATCTGACATCCTCCTGATTCACAACAGTCATAACAGTCAGACAGCTGAACTCCTGTACAAAATAAACCTATAAGCTGCAGGCACGAGTGAGTGAGAAAGGGGCAGACGCAGAACAAAAAGCAGGTTGGCGGGCTGGACTGACATTCTGGGAATTGGTGCCCAGAACACAAGCCAGTGGACGGCAGATCAGAGGAAACGGGCGGCCAGTGAAGTGGGAATCGCTCTCTTTTAACCCTTCAACGTTGCTTTCCCTTCGTCTTTTCTGCTCTTTCATACCCCTGCTTGTTTACCGTGTTTGTTTGGATTTTCTGTTTTTTTTTGTTTTTGTTTTTTTTTTTAGATTTTGCCATCTCTTTACTCTACCTTTTATTTGACCACCTAGCTAGAATATTGACATCTGGCTTTTTAAAAGGAGCCACTTTGGTGTCTAAAAGCCCGAAAAATAACCCAGAAAACCTAGAAACATGGCTGTTGTGTCAATTGTTTCCTCATTTGCTGCTCCCATTTGGCCACATGAAATGTCTGAAAACTGATGATTTTCTGCTTGTTCTCTGAAACAGGTGACTGCAATCAGATAAGATGAAGGACTAGCGGGCAGAACTGATTGTTGTTTATGCCTAATAAGCTCTTTCAAACTGGCACAATGGAGGGGATTTGGTCCTTGACCCACTTAATTAAAATACTGGTGGAGATGTAACACAATAATGGCTTTGAAGTTAAACACAACAGTCCTATTCATGTTCCCATTAGCATTCCTTTCTCACCAGCTTCATTGCGCTTACCAAGGACTATGCAATAACACAGATTCTGCCACATACTGATTAAACAACATAGAAAATAACTTTTTGAGTAACTAACTGCATCTGATACCTATTCAGTGGTGTAATATCCGTCAGTGTGCGAAAACGCCTCCTTGTGTGAGAAGTATCGGGTGGGGCAATGTTTCTTTTAATAGTGAAAAGCTGTAATGGGTGGAAATGAGAGAGGGACTTGAAGTCGCAGCTGGGTGACAGGACTGGGCTTCAGTGCAGATGGATTGTCTTCTGACAGACAGAGGCCGGCCCTCTACCTCTCTTCTTCACAGATAAATAATAGGATGAAGGAATGAGCAAAGACAGCCAGGAGAGAACGAGTCTCTACTCAAAGAGCAACGCCATTTATCAGTGTCAGAGCAGACAGCTTATGTTAGCCAAACAACACAAACACACAAAGTGCACACATGCAAGTAATAGCTGAAAGCAACAGACAATGATGTATGTTGAGTTTAGATTTTTGTGGAAAAATGACACCAGTTTGAATTGATTTTCACTCAGGTTTCACACCGCACAGAAGGAGGAAAGAAAAAAATAGTTTTTTTCAGAAAATAGTTCTGTTTTTTTTTTTTTACCAGGAAGAAAAATAACCTTGTCAAGCAACATGCTTCATAAGATTCATTATAAAAAAAAACTCTGAAAGAATATTTCTCATTTTGCCTTAATAAGATATTCAAGTCCATACTGAGTGAGATGTATCCAGTAACAAGCTAAAACAATGGTTTGGGTAATATCCCTGGAGAGGAAATCTTGTTATTTTAAGATTGAGACCACTGGTACAAACATTGTACGTCTTAAATAACTCTGTGTTAATTGCTTGTAATGAATATAATTTAGTTAAATGTGGCAATTTCTCCCATTTGTTCCATGGTCTTTTGTGGTTAGCCTTTTATTCTAGTTTTAAAAAACAGAGCCAAGTTAAATTTGTCGACTGAATTGGCAGATTTTGCTGCTTTTTGCTTAGTAGGGCTGTTTTTCCACCACATGCTGCACACATCTCGGATTTCTTTGTGTTTCCTGCTGGAAGAACATATTCCAACCATTAAAAGTTTAAACTATCTTCTGCTGCAACAAGCACGACTCTGTGAATGTTGGGGTAAAAGAGAGTGTAGTCGAGCGAGAAAAATTGGAAGAAAAACGCTGCCCATTCTTCTTTGAACTAAGCTCGAAAAAATAAGTTAAACTGCGGCGTTTGCACTGGAAAATTAAGTTTGAAAACCAAATATCGAACACAGACCAGTACACGCTGCATGTCCGCTCATAACTCAATTATACAGTCATGTATTCATACAAATGGGGTCAGGCATTTGGATACATATATTTATACTTTTCTGCTGAAATAGGCCAGAAAAACAAGGGATCCAAAAGAATACCCTCACACGCATATCGGTCTCACTGAGCTGCACACACTAAAGAAAAGAAACTTTGATATTACTCAACAATGAGAACAGCATGGCCTCACATATGGAAGACCATGCTGTACTCCCTCCCACACAAACATGTCAGCCTTATCTTGTGACAATGTGATCGAAATTTGCGGTTTCCGTCCGCAGTCGCTAATGCCTATAATGCAATACTTAGCGTTCCGATCACTCAAAACTCAAGTAAATCTGACGGGCGTTGAGCGTGACCTCTTGTACAGCACACGGAGTCTGATGACGAAAGTCTTTTCTCAATATGTGTGACAGCTCAATCCTGTGTGACACACTCCTGTCTCGTTGTCTTTATATGTCTACCTCCCCGGGCAACCGGCTGACAGCTCGGCGGCAGCTACAAAAAAAGCACAGCAACCCCGCTCTGTCACAGGAATACAGCAGCCACTCCTTCCAGAAAACACAGAGCAGGATTGAGAGACAGCAAGTGGAGACAGGAGGGAAAAAGAGGAGAGTGTACAGACGTATTGTGCTGAAAGTAGAAATAGAAATTTAAGGAGGGTCACCATTTATCATCCAGACAGCGTTTTCCATCCTGTTACACACTTCTTTAACTTTGTGAGGTGGGTAACGGACATTGTCGGACGAGTTTAAGAAATTTCAAGCGGCGCTGAAAGTGGGAGGTGAATTTTCGAGGTGGTATTACTGCACACAGAGTCGATGGAAACACAGGCTTGCATTGGTTTGCGTCATCCCAATGCAAGTGTCAGTGACTTATTGATCAAGAAACACACTCAGAAATGTTAAGAAGTCAGACACAGTTTGTAAAGCTAATATAACAACCGACCACGTCTGCCCATCTGACTTTGTCATTCTCCTGTAATACAGTGTCAGTGTTACCAGGCTCTAAAGCTGCAGTGCTTGGTGTTTTTTTTTGTTTTTTTTAACGTCGCTGTGCTAAAACTGTCTGAGAAGACGTGAGAACTTTGCATCTACCGTTTCCCAGCGTGTTCAAGCCGTAGAAAATCTATCATGTGAAGCAGATTTTGTCTAATATCAGGTGTTTTCAGACAAGCATGACTGGGGGCATTTATTCAGTACCAAATAACATCTGTTACACAACAAATGCACTAAGACTACAAAGAATCCAAATTTGCCTACAACGTGACAACTTTTCAGTCTTTTTTCAGGCTAATTGCTTGTTTGTTGTCGTTAATATGATTTCCATTTCCATGAATGCAGCTTGCAGATTATCTTTCTGTTCGATTATACATTCAGTGCACATGCCGGTCCCATTCAGTGAAATACTTGAACTCAAACAAACATTTAATTACTGATTGCTGATCGGATCATTAAACATAGCCTGGACGTGACTCTGCTGCTTTGTGTTTCAACATGGATGCTTGGAAAAATGGATTTGCTTTTCCGTAACAGTATGAAACTGCATTAGCTTGTTTATCTTTATGTTCAGTCATTGATTTGGACTGAGAGGAGAGAGCTGCAGAATGTATTTTCAAGCTGTTGCATCTTTTTGTCACATGGTTTTGGCTCATTCTTTTTTATTTGACTGGTTGGATGTAGCTTTTTGCTAACAGCTAATTTTTGCATTTGTTATCTAGATCAAGCATTCAATACACTTACACACCAACTACGTGTACATGCATACTAATGTTAAACTAATATTGCATTATTCAGAATAAGACATAAAACCAAAGTCAATACATGTCATGAAAAAAACATATTGTGTAAGATTATTTCCAATTATTCCTTATTCCTAATGTATTCCTAAGCATTTTTCTGATAAAGACCTGTGGGATATGCTAAAATCCTATAGGTTTTAGGGCTATTCTTTAGGCATATAGGCGTACATTCACATGAGGGTTTTATCAGCAGTTTGCAACACAGCCTCTTAACTCTGTGCCTTCCATACAAACCATCACGCCAACTGTCTGCAAAGCTGCGGTAGGGATGCACGCCAAAAAGAAAAGCACACATTCCTAATCGGAGGAGGAAACGGATGTACGTCTTAACATTGTGAAAGACTTAAATATCAACAGGTTTTGGACACTGTATGCGCATACATCATAGCAGATCTTCTCAAGAAGGAGGCTGTGCTGGCATTGTTGAACAAGTCACACATTAATTAGGCTACGTTCAGACAGCAGGTCTTAATACACAATTTGGATTTTTTGGTGAAATGTTTTTTTGTGTGCTCGTTCATATGACACATTAACCTCCTAGGACCCACTGTCCACGTATGAGGACAAGAAATTCACAGCTTTACACAAAAACATTAAAAAAAAAAACAACTGTCCACCTCAAATGACATTCCATAAAACATTTTTAAGAATGCATCTGAAAAAACTGTTGCATCATGATGTTTACAATATAAGCAATTATTTAATTAAAAACCCTGTGGGGCTCCTGGGTCTTAGGGGGTTAAATGTGACTTCTGTCAGTTTTGAGTATGAACTTAATGTGACCCTGAAGTGACCCGCAAAAGAGGTCCTGACGTAACACGTGACCACACAGGCACGCACTGGGTACAGAAGTAAATGTGTTTTTTCCTGCTGCTCCTCCTCCTGGGACGCACAATTGTGATTTTTGTCGCATTTCAATGATCTAAAGGTCGGATAAACACGACCTGGCCGTTCAGACTGAAGTCGCACTGCAAAATATCAGATACGTATTGGATTTAGGACCACATATGAACGTGGCCTGGGTCAGATTTGAAAAAAAAAAAAAAAAAAAATCGTATTTGTGCCTTTCAAACTGTCTTTAACAGATCGGATACAGGTCACATATGGGCAAAAAAAAAATTTGGGTCACATTTGCCTGCAGTCTGAACGTAGCCTTAGATTATACATAGTTTTATTTAAACAGGAATACCAGTGATATATTCATTTTAATTAACCGTTATATTTTTCAGAGTTATTTTCAACAGGATTATTTTCTGCATGTAAATATGGTCATTGTCTCTGTAGCACGCTTTAACCAGCAGCAGTTTTGACGTTGTTTTGCTGCAAGCTATTTTAGTATTTTTCAGACCTTAGAGTTCAATACACTGTTAAGTTTAAAGACTCTGTCAGCTAGTTGTTAAATCTCCAAGGCTGTTTCACTGACACCCTCTGCTGTTTTAAAGTCTGAGCCAGCTGTTGTGTTAACTTCCCCTCAAACTCTAAAACTTTTGTGACCTCCATTTATCTTTGCCAATGATGTCTGCCTGCGTTCGCTTGTGTTATTAGTTAAAACTCTTTTTTCAGTTGTTGTCACAGATGCCATAGTAATTAGACCTAATCACTATTTGACCTTGTTAAAACGGGTATTTGCATGTTTTAAACGCTGCACTTAAGTGGAACATGACAACATTTTAAATACTGATATTCTTTTTGATTAGTTTTCTTTGAAGTTGTTTTTCTCATTTTAAAAACACATGCATACACTGTTCACACCTAAATAGTGCTCATAATAGGTGCCAATATTCCTTGTCAGTATGTGCTAATGTTACCGTGTGAGAAAATGAAGCTGGCACACAATTTCGATGAAAAACGCCACAGGAGTGTGTGATTTTCTATATGCCACATGCGTTTGAGTCAGTATTTAAATACGTCCCTGGAATTAAAACACCTTGTGTCTTTTTTTTTGACTCAGTACATCATCATTTCAGCAGACCTGGTTGGATGAAAATCCAGCTTATGTGAATCAGCAGTGAGTGGGATTCACTACAGGCAGTAATAGCATGGAGAGGATTTGATTGAGCAATAGGGAAGAACAGAGGGTCAATGACACTTCTGTAAAAGACCAACAAGGACTTGGGGTTCAGAGAAGCATCGTGAAGAACTGTGCCTCTTCAAACACTAAAAGGGCTTATTGGCAGGTTGCTGTCGTTCAGCAGGAGGGAGAGTGGTTTAGACACGCTGCTGGACGGACCCAGCAGTGTCGCAGTCGTTCACAATCTGATTTCTGGGTCCCAGTTCAGGAAAGTGTCCAATTGGGATTCACTTATGAAATGCCTGGTCATAACAAGAGAGGCTGAGGCTTCTATCAGAGGCAGACAGACTCATGTTTGTGGTTGGAGTCCAAACCCGGACCCGTTTCTGCTCAAAGGACCGGAGGAATTCAAGGCACTGGCAGTATAGATCAGTGTCTTTAGGATTTTCATACACTTGTGACTGGCATGAAACAAAAAAGGGGAATGTCAGAGAAAACTGATGAGGAGAAGAGAGAATACTAAAGTGGCTGAGACCAAAACAAAATCTGTTGAGACTTGTCGCACATTCTGATACCAAAAGACAGCAGTTAAGTGATACATCGTTGCACAAAACAGTGTTTTTTAACCATAAATAAATGTGCTTCAGTGCAATACATTGCAATACACCCAGAGACATCAATGTGCAGATATGAAAAAGGCTTGGCTGTAAAAGTGTCATTCATTTCCTTGATGTGCATAAAACTCACATGCAGAAAAAAAAATATTTCTCTATGAATATAAAATACAATAAATACCAATAATTTAGACATACTGCATGAATTTATGTACTTACTGATTTTATAAAAAAACCCAAAAACTCTGTACCATGGTCCTGACAGAGCCATGAGAGAAGCAAGAGTAAGAATTATGGATAAGCTGATGGATGGGAGAGCAATGGATAGATGTGACTGAATTGTTGATTTAAGCACATCATATGGAGTTTGGATAGATACAGAGATGTAAAAGGAGGGAGAGTGTGCAATGAGTAAAGACACGACAGTCATGAAAATTCTTGCATCACAGCTGGAACCCCGTCAGTGCCAACAGATAAGGCATTTTCAAACGACCCCGACGGAGCCAGTGGGGGGAGAGAATCAAAGGAGCGAGATGAGTTGTTAGATGAGACGAGGTCAAGGAGATGGGCACGACTTCGATGTATGGCTTAGAAATTTTAAACCTGGCACATTTTTAAGACGTTTAGTCAGCTTCTACTGGAACGTTTATATGAAACCTGTCATTCAGGAAAAGAAGGATGCTCACAGAAAACTCTCCACAAAGCAAAAGCACTCCTTTTCCAAAGTGGATATCTAAAGCAAAGCCGTTCAGTTTCAGCCTCTGGCATCTTTTCGCAAGGAATTTGTTCGAAGTGTGAGTTCAGGCTCGCAGGCTAGTTCAAAAATAGCACAGACCATCAAAAAAATCCAAGCAACACAGGGTCTTGTCGCTACTGAACACCACTTATCCTGACTTAATGCCATGTTGAGCCTTGTCAAGCACCTTTAGTCCTTGTCTGAGTGTCTCAGGGGCTGTGATTGGAGTGTCAGGCCGAAGCACAGCACAGCACTCCATAAGTGGCTATCTGGTGCTTCATTTGGGAACACTTAAGACTCTCCCTCCGCTAATTACGTAGCTCTAATTAGCTTGCGGGTTAGATTCAGTAAATGCCTAATTGTCTATTGACATTATGCAATGAGCTGCAACAAAACCCTCTATCTCAGTTACCGTATCGCCTCAGCAGCAAAAAAATATAGACCGCTGAAAGTGTCAGTCTTTCGTTTTTGAGGAGCGTTCACAAACACGGGCACACGCTGGAAAAAGAATGCGAATATTCATAGTCAGTATTCCAATCATGACTTTTCAAAGTCAGCAAAGATGTGAAAGACTCATGTCTGTCAGAGTTAGCCTGAAATATTGTCTGTCTTTTTTTTTTCTTTTTTCTTTCGGGCTCCCTCTCCGTCTCTGCCTTTGTTCCTTTATCAAATTTAAATTAAATGAGCTTTACTGGGATGAAATGCCTGTGTTTGAGACAACAACAATAACAATACATAGTTAATAATGAACGATACTGAATTGCCACCAGACAAAGACGTAACAAGACATAAAAATGATTAACAATAACAGAGACGCGCTCAGTGGTTCTGCAACACAAGCCCGGATCCCATGAGCCTTTCTTGGATCCTCAAAAACTCACATTTTCCATATAGACAAAGAATATAGATGTAAGCATCTGCAAACTCAGTTTAGCTTTGGGATTAGGCACACATTCAATACTTGTGAATGTATTCTAAAAAGCCTTAGTTGGAATGAGCAGTAACACACCAACAATGGTAAACGGTGCATAATATTTGCCGTTTTCATTAATTCAGCTCTTTTACTTTGCAGAGGGACTATTTGAAGCATCAGCAATGGCACACAGGATGGTTTCCTTCCCAAAAAATAGTGATTATGGTCATTACAATACCAACTGACAGGACAAGACACTGTAGATGTATGCAAAGCATTTTGTGTAGTTATGACAATATCTGCCAGTGCTGTGAGTTTGTAACCTTTAATGTTGGTACATACAGGAAGGAAAACAACTCAAATTCATTTAGGGAATACATTCTCCTAAAACAAACTCTCTCAGGCCTCTAGACAATTACCAAACCACCATGCAGTGTAGGGGAGTCACTTTCTCCTAATGGTGTTACAGAATGAAATTGTAAAATAATTATAATAAGTAAATGTAATGTGTTACAGTTGCTCAGCTAAGGGAAAAAAAACAACAACATGTAATCAAATCACAGTTACTGGTGAAAATGTCGGTCATTATGTTAGAATGGTAAAGAAATATATGTAGCATTTATTACATTGCTGTGTATCCTCTCGCTGTTGTAGCTGCCCTCAGGTCTAGGCTGACTGCATTCATTTGGCAGCATGTGATTAATTGATGAGCGATATTTTTGATTGGTTCTTTTGTCTGAATTTTCCCCACCTCCAATCAGATCAATACTCGGTGCTCTAAGCAACATGAGCTGGCCACGAGCAGTCGACCAGACGGACGGAAACAAAAACACCCCTCACTGCTGCAAATTCAACAACATTTTCAATAATATAATGTTGAATTCAATACATCGAATACATTTTTACAATAAGCAGTGTTGAGTTCTATTGTGATGTTTATGGTATAACCTTAAATAAATGTTATCAAGGCTTTTCAGGTTTACTGCTGTCCATATTAAATACATATGAAAGTATGTTATATCAACAATTCTCAATTGTTCTCCCCACCTCCTTAGTACCTAAGTTTATAAAAAAATGCAATGGATTGTACTAGTGGTTGTAATTTACACTTCCAACATCAAAATAAAACAAAATAATGAATGAACAACCAACTAATTAACAAAAAAACCAAATGCTAACTTACCCAATCTCATTTAACACTGTGTTGCATTTTTTAGGTCATGTATTTTATATCAGTGACATTGTTTTCATCTTCTAGAGAACACCCAACTTTTATTTTAATCAGAAAAATTACTTCACCTATTATTGCCATTTATTTTCCTTGCACAATAAAAACTGCTCTATGACTCATCTGTGGTTGTGACCCTATGTTTTGTAAAGACATTAGAAAAAGTGTTGTTATATTGTGTTGTTAAGTAAATAGAATATTTACATTAATTATGACATTTTCACAGGTTAACTAGCGATCTGTAACCTATTACATTCCAAGGGTAACCTTCACAACACTGGGCCTGATTTATTACCTTATTTATTAATCCAGAGAACAAATCCTGGCAAAACATCTTTTACGTGAATGAAAAATGTGGGGATTTGCTGTCACTTCCTGTAGGCTAAAAGCATTTGCCGATGATTTAGTGTTACTGAAACATTTAAGCATTTCAAGTTCCAAACACGCATACCACCCAGTGCTGATTCAGGATGCTTTAACAGCGTCGTTTATATTACTGCTGCGACTCAGTGAGTTGCTCTGAACACCTCCCAAAGGGCACCGTTGCAGAACACCTTAAACATAACAGTGACATTTCTAAGTCTACAGTTTCATCACATCCAGTTATCTAACTTTTCTCTCATGAGTCTTTTATAACTATGCATTACAGAAATGTGTGAATACTTTGAATATAATGCAGCAGACTGACTTTATTCACGTAGGTTTTCTCACATGAACCCCGTGACCCTGATATTTCTCGAGCTACACTCTATGAGCATTAAGGCTATAATTCAGAAAGCCCTAAAGAATATTTTTTAACAGTAAAATAATGCAAGGAAGCTGTGAATGAATTTCAGTGGGAGTTGCAGAGGAGCAGATTGAAGCGATACAGTAATGCGCTGACTCAACTGTTACGTGACAGTAGTTAACATAAGCTCCTATATATGTCCCTTTCACACATTGCCAGCTTTTAGACACACTCCGGTTTGGCGCTAATACTCAAAAAGATGAATATTCTGTGTCTGGTGGGAGAAATCTGGTGAAATCGGACCGAACTCTATGAAAGTAATGGACGCTGAAAACCGATGAAGTCCACCGGTAAGACTTTCTGCTTTTAAATGCGTTTTTAAAACACAGTAAAAAAAAAAAAAAAAAAAAGGTGAAATGCAAAAAGGTGAAACCACTGACATTTGAAGTAATTTGCAGTGAATCATAAAACAACTGTTTCCCACCCCGCAATCTGCCTTTTCCACTTGTGTGTTTCATCAAAGATTATTTAAATGAGATGTAGATGCAAATCTGAATCTTCAGTCACATTAATTAACACATTTGTACTTACATTAATTATGACAGAGGATAATATCATATTAAACACATACAGCAGCTACTCTGTACTAACATCTCGAGTGCATTAGGGGCTTTCATTGCCACGCAGTACAAAAGAATATTTGATTGGCGTTTCATCGCAAACCTTATTTACTTGTTGCTTTACATTTCAGTGTGTGTCCCTCTGTGCGCAGGGTGAATGACAAGGAGGTTTCATGTGAGGAGAGTTTTGCCTGGATACAGTTCTTCTGACTGCGTTATTATTAATTCATGTGTGTTTATGAATCTTATTGCAGCACTTCTTTTTTTTTTTCAAAAGCGTCTGACTGACTTGCCATGTGTGTACATGCCCACTGACACACGTGCTAGTGTGTGTGTGCGCGCATGCGCTTGTTCGTATTAGTTTTCTGGTATCTCTAGAGGCCAAAACAACACTTGTGCTAAAACACAAACAGCAGCCCTGCAGAACCCAGAGGAGAATTTCATTGCCGTAGGTATTTTTCAAGGTGTTGTGCAGCCGCTGAGACCGAGGTTTTCTGTTGGTTTGAACGTATGTTAGTATGCATTCATATGTGTGTACAGTACTGTGCATGCATGCAGACTAATGCAAGTTTCTGACTGCATAGAACAAAAATAAATAAAAAAAAGATTCATATGCATGCAGTCTGAGGTTATAAATCTGTGTCAAGAGGTTATAAAGCCACATGTGTTTTGTCACAGTTTGTCAGGTTGTACTCATGTCACCCACCCTCAGGCAGTACCTGCTGGTCATTCTGGTCAATCTCAGAACTGACAGTTTTTCTTTTATAGCAAGTACAAACTCTTCAGCACAGAGCAGCAGCACACAGGAGAGAGTTTCTTGCAAGGCGAGAGGTGTATTAAGTTCAAAAATGTGCCCTGTAGCCTTAGTTTTTTCACTGGAGAACATACACCTAGAAACATTTGCTTCACCGAGGCCCCTTACTTTAAACTATGGTAATAATTCAAAGTAATTACCAGCATGAGATGTCTGAAAACTCCCTTTAAAGCAGCCTCACATCAGCTCTCACACATAATTACTGTAAGCACTCAAGGTAAGCTGCATTAATACTGGCAGGGAAATAAAGAACATGCGCACATATGCATACTGATTACATTCATATATAAATACAGTCCTTTGTATATGCTGTGTTGATTCTTTATGCCCAGACAGGCAGTAAATGGTTGAGTAAAGCTCCAGTATTGGCAGCAGGTATGGCAGCTGCATGTCAAAGGGGTTGCCATGGTGACTGGGCATCGTCGGCTCAGCCATTCGCTCCCTCCCTCTCCGTCTCTCTCTCTCTCTCTCTCCCTCTCTTTTTCTCACTTTATCTCTTTCACTCACTTTTTTGCTGCTAGTTATTTTGTCTCATACCAGTGGACAGCTTCATGCGGCTGTCGTAGCCCGGTGGACCCAGCCGACAAAAGCACCGAGGCATTCTTTAAGTCATTTAAGGAGCACCGTGACGCTCATTATTAATGTACTACAACAACATGTCTCTGTCCCGTCCCTTGTCTGAGGAGACATCGGCGGGAAAACATCACTGGTTCTGGCATCGTGCCTTCATGTACTGATGGCTTTTTCTATCAGAGCGCCATAATTGGGTGGGAAAAAAAAAGACCAGAGCAAGCCCAGAGCAAATAATCACATCCTGACAAGAGAAATTATCATGTTCAGTGGCAAAGCTGAGCAGTTGTGAGCCTCAGACACAAATGTCACACCGCTTTCTGCTCCTCTGCCTTACATGCTGAGGTCATCAAGAGCTTCTCCGTTAATTGCTTTGCCACGGACTTTGTGACTCCCAGAGGGTGCATTGCCCCTTTAAACCCTCCTGAGATCACGGCCAGCACAGCTCTCTATATCCTCAGAGACTTAGGCTGGTTTTCTGACTAAACCTTCTTCCTACATCTGAGCTGGCCCTAAACCTCTCCTTTTATGCAAACGCTTACCCTTCCTTCACTGTATTCACAGGCCTGTCATTAATGCTGCTTACTATGGTCTTTAACCCACTCGTTAACACAGTCGATTAGCGCAGAGAAGCTAAGACGGGCTGGGACGGTGGCAGAGCATAATGGCTAAATGTCAGCCATATTCTGTCTGCAGTGTGAGCTTGTAATGAGAGTGAGGGAGCTCTGAAAATAGGAGCTATTGCTTGTAATGGGAGTCTCACGCAATGACTCAATGGCTTCTTTGTCTTGCTGAACTCCCATACAGGAGCAGTGACACACACACGCTGAGGCTTAGATAGATAGACACAATATACACACACGGGCAAAGCTTTAATTTTCACTTGGTGCTGGAGACACAGACACAGAAAGTCACACAGAACATTAAAATTGTACACGCATTCATTTAGTAAGTACCCCCCCCACACACGCATGGAAATGTAAAAAACACAAAACACATATTTGAAGGAATATAAACCATATTATACACAGTCCCCTCACAACATGAAATTAACTCAGCTTACATAATCTTTCCAATTTCTTTTCTTTCGTGGGGACGCATTGTGCTAAGAGACGTCTTTCTCTCTTCTACAAATGAGGCTGTGGCTTACGGAGGAAAACGGAAAAGGTATAAAGAGTGGTGGCAGAAAGTGTTTTGGAGCAGACTTTGTGAAGCCGCCAGTGAGCATTTTGCCATCCCTCCCATGTAGCTAGTGTTTACAGACAGCCCAGTGTGTACTGAAACAGTCCTCCGTGCCTGGGAGACATAATTTGCGCCTTGAGGACCCACTACATAAAATGTTTGGAAATGTGATAGGATGTTTCAAAGCACCAACAAAATCAGGCCCTTTGAATAGCTGCCCGGAGGATTAACGTCAGATCTACCAACAGACTATGGCCTTTATCGAAAATATCCCCGCAGTATTTTTAGCCGTGGTGGCCCAATTGAGTTTCAGAATCAGACTCTTATACCATATGAATTACTGGTCCATAAAAATGTACTCTACACTACTGCTTTTCATGTCCTGAACTTTTACCTCACCTTCTACAGCTTTTCAGGGCTGCAAGGATAAGCAGCTTGTTTTTGCATTAAATTATTAATGGCTGCTTTGTTTGGTTGCATCCCAATGGAAGAAACAGACAATATGCTGAGTCTCCTTAGTTAAAAAAATATTCCATTAAGTCTTTTATCAACCAAGGACTTATGTCAGTGGTAAATTATCCTGAATAAAAGATAGCATACAAGGACAGGAGATCATTAACAATGACATCAATATTAAAAACTTCCAGTTGGAATGCTAAGTTTCTTGCTTTTACTTCAAGTTAATGCTACTAATTTACTAAATTACCAGCACTTAAAACACGATACAGTGTTAATCACATAAACCACATAATAACCAATGTGCTGTAAACATGACACACATCTCATTTGTCAGATTAAATTGAGCTATTTTCCAACCTCATCTTTTTTTTTGGTTTCTCTGCTTATTGTGTGTTTCTTTGGTCTAAAAAGTACAAAAGCATTAAAAACATCCAACCCTCGGCTCTCATTGGTCTATTTATAAGTGAGTACATGCGGCTCAGTGCCAGCACGTACAACCACAATGTATGTTTCTCTTGTTAGAGACAAAAGCGTTTCAGGTTTGGAAGCCTATGTTAGTGTTTAATGTGATCCACTGGGATGCCTTATTTTTTCAGATACAACTACTTCATTGCACCTAATGTGTGTGCCAGAAAAGTTTTTATGTATTCCAAAGTTTTGACCTATACCATATGCACATTTATATTGTTTTCTATTTGAGCTTGCCAAATTCCTGTGCAGATGAATGGATAGCATAAAGAATATACAATTACATAATCATAATATCTAAACAAAAACAAACAGCTAGAATATTTCATCCTATCATTACGACGGCTTGTGGACTTAGAGATTTTCTACATTTTCGGATCTTTACATGCATATTTCACCCAGCAGAATGCATGTTTCACAGGGTTATCCAACAGCTGACTCAGAAAAGAGGTCGCTGTCTGGGATCATCCAAGAAGCCACTGTTAACATCACATACTGCAAAATACAAGCTGATATTCATGACCATCTTGTCTCTTTAACCTCCATTCATATTAGTCATGAAGTGTTTTGCCAGGAGGTACAACCAGAATGTGTGTTTTCCTCCTCAGAGACAACAGCATGCAGAGCAGGAAACCTATGTTTTCATGTTTATTATGGTGGCTTATTCTGTTGAATAGGAGTCGTTAATCATGTCCAAAGTGTGTGCCAGAAAAGTTCATTCATACATATTTAATTCCATTTTATATGAGGCTGCCAAATTCCCACACATACGAATGGTGCTAGGATAATAAGTATGCCTCTTTAAGATAGAATAAAGAATATAGTTGGTTTTGTAAAAGCTCAGCATGACACATTTAAACACCTTCTAACCAGTGAGATGATGGAAAGTGCTTTTTTTGTGCTCAGGTGACAAAGCTATTTCAACCATAGCAACCGGGCCAAAATTACTGCTTAGCTCAGTGCTGATTGTGAGGCTTGGCTAAAGCTGAGACGCGATAAAATGTTCTACCTTTCCACCACCGTCTGAAACATCTCCAGCCCATCATGCTTGTCCAGGGAAAGCATCCACGCGGCGGACGGGAACCTGCCAAATTCCCTTCGTAGCAACGAGCAGACAGGTGCGGGACAATGAGAAGCACAAAGAAGAAAAGAAATGGAATTGCTGCATGTCCAGTATCAAATGGCTCATTTTGTCGAAATTTTGTGGAGTTTGTACCCAGGGAGGTTACCAGATTCCTTGGACACAAACCCCTGCTTGGCGCCCTTTATACTCAGCTGGACATATTCTCAAGGTTCAGTCATCACACCTGCTTGCACAGCTGCTACACTTGGTAAACATGAAGCAGTAAGCTTGTCTCTCCTGGGGGCTTCCACATCAGACTAGGACCTTGACTACAGTACTTGTCCTTCACTATTTCTGAATTTTTGGCCACGTTCTACCTAAAATTGAATAAATCAAGTTGCTCACATGCTAGTTTTTTGGTTTTTTTTTTCACAGTGCATTCAGTCTGAAAGAATATGTTCAGGGACACTTAACATTCACCCTTAAATTGTTGCTTATTCAAATTCACATCAGAATCATATTAGCTCTTCATGACACATTATAAGTCGGTTATTAAATGGCGTATTCTGCATGGTCATGTTCTACAACAATGGGATCATTAAAGGTGAAAAATGGAAGATTTGTGCATGCTTGTCTATTTACTATACTATAAGTTTGTGTTGGAGCCAGATTTGAGGAGGTGCTCAGTTTTTGACACAGACTGACAACATTTCAAAGCTAACCGTCGCTAGTGTTTCCATACTGTTGCACTGAAGCACTGAGGAGCAAGTGTAAAGATTTCAACGCCTATACATAGAAAACAGTGTATTGTGGCTGCTGTCAAGGAAAGCAGGCAAACAGCACTAGCTCAGTAATGCATTCAGAAAACATCACAAAACGCCCACCTCCCAGAATAAAACCAATCTTTAAGGAAAAAGGTACACAAGTGTCTGTGCATATTCAATGTGGAACCTTTAAAGGGGCAATGTGTAGTAGTTCTTATGTCAAATATTCAACGGTAATGTAAAAAGTATCGCTAGAGTGGAAAGAATAGAGTTATGATGTTACATCCAAAATGTAAATATACTACATTGATGACATAAACTGAATTTATTCACATATACAGTCCGATGTGTCATAGTGAGGTTTTTTTTTTTTTTTTTTACTAAATATACCACTAGAGAGAGTAGAATGAGACAAAGTGATAACATTAGAGGTATTGTTTTCACTACTGGACACTGCAGGAAAAGAATGAAGCTGGACATTAGTTTAATGAATCAAGCACTTGTTCTTTTACACTGGTGAGTGTGTTATGTTTTCTGACATTTGTTGATACAGGGCTCAAACTAATCCGTGATAGTTCTGATCTTTTATCAGTGCAGCTATTTAACGATCCAAGCTCTATGAAAAACAAAGGTGATATGTAATTCTACTGAGTACTTTTGTGTCTTAAATCACAGCTAACTACTGTAATATATTGGTTTATGCAGAACGTTAAGTACTTTGACTGGCTGTCTGAGTTTCATTTGAGGAAGGATACTTGACGATATAATAATACAGATGTGTGTGAACAATGAGGTATAAAACTTTATTCATCGACTGATACGTGGATGTGGATTTAATCCGTTGGTTGTTTTTGGTAGTCGTACTCTGGCTCAAGACTTGTAGAGAACGTGGAATATCAATACTACATATAATCCCTTTAAAGTCTTCCTTAAATAACCTCTTAATTTCGACTTGTTGATAGTAAGCTGTTGCACATGAATCAGGATTTTAATATTTTTTTCTCAGTATGGGTCTGAAAGTCAATAGTAACCACAGACTGAAAGAAGTGGATGCAGATGTGATATCACTCACTGCTTTTCAAAGTACCATTTTGAAGCTTTAATTTGCATTTTGGTCAAAACTATCTTGGCATTTTAGTGCTATTGGATGAGACGGAGCAGCAGGGGGTGATGGTGAGCTGAGGCTAATGCTAACTTAATAAAACATTTCCATAAAAAAACAACTTATTTTAAGGTCCTTTTAAGGTAACATACTAACCACAACAATAGAACTGTCTGAGAGGAAAAAAATCCATTACATTCAATAAATAGAAGCTCTGAAAGACTCTGCGGGAGAGCAATTTGTCAAACACACCTTTCAATCAAACCCCATGAAGGAATGTCAAAGCCTTCGATTAGCTCTGAAATCTTATTAACAGAGGAATAATTTACAAAAGGATCATCACTACAGTTATTAAAGGGTCCAAATAAAATGTATGAAACCAGAATCAAAAAGAAATGAATAAATACTTGCTCAGTATTTTCAAAAGGATGTCCCTTGATAGTACGGTAACAATATTCATTCTCCCTTTATAGCACTTCTGGCACTTAACAATTATCATCTATTCTTAAGTGGCAAAGCACCAAAATGTAAGTGTTAATAACGTCCAAGTTTTTGTAACTCAATATGTGATTCCAATTTTAAAGTCAGGGCCCCATCTGTCTAGTCTATCAAGAGTTACTCTGATCTCATCAGTCCATAAAACCTTTGAACAATGTGTCTTCAGATATTTCTTGACATTCAGCCTCTCTCACCTTTACCATGTCTCTGAGCACTGAACATCTTGTACTTCTGGACACTCCAGGCAGGTTTCAGTTCTTGAATATATAGTATAGTCTAGTATAGTATAGTATAGTAAGCCTATAGTGTAGTGTAGTATAGTATAGTATAGTATGGTGTAGTATAGTAGGCCTATAGTATAGTATAGTATAGTATAGCACAGTGTAGTAT
>JAPQRQ010000017.1:5663941-5676441 GCA_037367365.1 Apogon talboti
TATACTTTCCTTTTTCCTGCCACTGCTCACTACCTGGTGCTGGTTTAATATCGTCAAGCAGTGCGAAAAAAAAAAATTCTATGGAGGCAACAAAGTCCCTTACTCTCTGAGTGGAGATGAGGAGTGTCATCTTTCAGTAATAAAATAATTAAAAATGGTGAGTGATGAAATGACTGACATATTTAATTTCCTATTACTCTCATCTTCCACTGGTGGAAATAAGGTAGATAAGGAAAGTCTGTAATTGAATGTTAGCATTTCATAGTGGTACAAAAACCACAAACCTGATTAGCACCACGGCCAAATTAATTCAATGTTAAATTAGTTACAGGAATGTTAGCTGAAAGTGCAGCTTGTGTTTAAACATCGCAGCTATAAAATTAGCAAATAGTAAGCACTAACCAGGCTAAGAGTGTGATTTAAATAACCCAATTTATTTGTGTTCCATGTAAATTCCATATCCTGAACATGATCAGCAGTGGAATAAGACTCATAACCAGGATACCAGTGCACAGAAACACAATCAATGAGAGGCACGGTTTCCTGGTTTTAAGGATGCTTCAGAGTATTGTTCAGCTGCGAACAGATTTCAGTTAAATTTTCTTGGAAAAGATGAATAGAAACCCATTATATTGCCTACCCCACCTGCCAGCACCTATTTCAAAATCTCTCTTTCCAACAGCAGCAGCAACAGCAGCATAGCTTGATTTCTGCAAATTAATGGTTGCACGCTGCCTTCATGAACGCCTGCCCCCTTCATCAAATTCTAATGACAGGATTGTGAAAAACCCAGACAGGATTATGCACACAAAGAGTGGAGGTGTGATGAGGTGCCAGAGCAAAAAGAAATAATTGTCAACATGTGTCAGCCACCTACCAGTAATTATGCAACAGCGCGCGTGTGTGTGTGTCTGTGTGTTTTAATGCATGTAAATTGAATTCATGCATGTGTTTACTTGTGCATGCGTTTGTACTGCACTGATGTATACGTCTGTTTTTGAGGGCATTTGAGGGCAGCCGTGCATGTGAGGGAACGTGTTCGCCTGTGAGCCACTGAATGTGTGTGACAGTAATAAATGTGGTGGAGAGGGAGGTGGCAGAGGAGAGTGATGGATTGTCTGTATGCTGCGGGCTGAGTCTCCGGGGAGGGACACTGCTACATCCTACTGGGGAGGGACAACTTAGAGTAATTGGGTCACTGGTACTGGGAGGAGAGTTTCCACCCTGCCATGCTTTTAAGTGAGATAGAGGCTCAGAAGGTAAGGAGGAAGGAGAAGAGTGTGAGGATAAGCAGCGAGGTGGGAAGAGTGATAAATAATGAGAATGTGGTGTATGTGAAAGAGGCAGGCAGAGAGGGAAGCAGAAAAATAGAAGTTGAAAAAAAATAGTAATAAAAAACAGGGAGCAAAAGCAAAGTTGGCAAGGTATAAGCTGCTATTTTGTTTTTGATACCTCCTGGAAAAGCTGCAGCTGTTATAGGCAGCCATGAATTTTGAGGCAGTCTGGAGTGCGAGTAGATTCCGCCTGAGTAGTCCCCTATCGGGAAGTGTACATTATGCAAAAAAAAAAAAAACACTGGCAGCGCTAACTCTTCCCTACGCCCCTTTTCCTCTGTTCTTCTTCCAGTGGAGCTCAGTGGTTAAATCAGATCAAACTGTCCTTTAATGAGCACAAAGAGGTGCAAGAGACGAGTGGAGAGAAAAGGACAGTCTTCTGGCCGCTGATGGGTTTTAAAAGGAAAGCTCCAGAGAGAACGAGAAGAGAGTTAGAGAGGGATGAAGGGAGACAGAAAGAGAGATGTGGGCGGCGTCTGCTGCTCTGGCAAGACTGAAAGGTCAGAGATTGAGTATTGTGTAAATCTATCACTACAACGCCGAAAGGCTGATACACTAGAGCTGGCTGCCACCCTGCTGTTTCTGGCCTTGTCTCCTGCTCTAAGTTGACCAGGTCAGCTGTCGTCTTTTTTTTTTTTTTTTCCAGTTTTTGCAAGATTTATTATCACTAGTTTGTGCTCATTTTGCAAGTTGCGCGTCTATCTGCATATTTAATGTCCTCGTCCTCCAGCAGGTCAGGTGAATACGAAACGGAACCGACAGTAGATGCACTTGGCTGAGGATGAGAAATCTGGCGGTCTGGAGTTTGCCCAGTCCTACGGGACTAGAGTCTGGGATTGGATCCAGTCCTCTAGGACCCAGATTAACAATTATGGAACCCAACGATTAGATTTGATGTGTAGTTCAGAAAAGTTGAGGAAAAATAGGACAGAAAAGCGAGCTTGTTGTTTATTTTCATGTGAGGCTAATGAAAGTCAAATCTGGAGTTTAATCTGATGGTAAAAAAAATGTTTGACCTTCGAAAGATTACGGGTTCAATCAGAAACATTTGCACATGCTTGCCTGGTTATCTGAAGTGCCCTTTGGAGTATGTGTTGTGCTTGGATCCACTGCATGGTTTATCTGACTGCGCTACTAAGACAGCATACTGAAGAGGACCCAAGCACTTGGATATGAGCGGTAGTATTTAGGGTGAAAAACTGACATGAGTGCTCTACATAGAAACCAGTGTACAAACTGTTTTCATGGAAGCGCTCAAGCAAAACAGTGGAGTTAGCTAACATCAATAAATGACCAGGCTCCAATACACACTTCACCTCAACACACAAGCACCTACAAATCTTACATATTGAGTTAACAAATGGAAATGGGATTATCTCTACTAAGTACAAAAGAAATAATACTTCCTGACATTATTCATACGTCTGATATCTGCATTACATTCCCAGGAATGAGTAATTGTGAAAAATGTGGTTTTAGCTTCATCTTTTATCTCCCCTGTCACACAGAAAGGATTTGCAAATGCATTTTATGTTTTCAGAAGACACGTCATGGACAGTAATAGCTACCTTGGATAAACAGACAAAGGAAAGAAACACCACCGCCTACAGAAATTTCAACATCCTCAGAAAAAAAAAAGCATCAGAACTGTGGACAAGTGGTTTGTGTAAAAGCAGTGGAAAAATACTGAAGGAAAGATATCATCTGCATTAGCACTTAAGATTTTTTTACTCGTAATTTTCCCTTCTAGAAAATGTGACAGAGAAGACACACAGGTCAATTTATTTGTTTCCAAAGCGGCGATGAAGCAAAACTGCCAAGGAATACCGACACAATAAACTTTCATTTCTGCACCGACAATCTCTATCTATATCGGCCATTCTCTCCTATTTTCTGTCTTATCTTGCGCTCCCGTCCTTCACCTATTCTGTCTTTATCTACCGCTCACATCTTTGCTCTGTCCGTATTGTTTTCTAATTATCTCACCTGCACGACTCCCCACCTACACCACAATCCATCATCTGCTCAACCAGCCCTCCAACCTCGCCTTTTTTTAATCTGTATGTTCTGCTTTTAAAGACAGAATCGATGCCAGCTCATCCAACAAAATGCACACGGGCACAGACCTGCAAAAACATACGACTATTTTTCCGACACTTTATTTGCATTTAAAAAATACATCCAGAAGGCCTTTTGTGATTTTTTTTATTTTTATTTTTTTTACATTCACTTGTTGTGGTCTTAGTCTTTTTTAGAATCGGATCCAGTTATTTAATTTGCATAATGAGTATAAAAAACGTTGACAAGCAGAAACATATTTCACTGATTAGCTTTTGGGGTTTATGCATGCAATTAAATGAGTTTTACCACAAATTAGACAAAGCACAACAATATAAAAGCACCCATGTATCATACTTTAATTGGCTGAGAACTGTATTTTTCTAAATGTTTTTCCTTTTTAAGTAAGCCTCCTCTAGTGCAAGATACACTTTTTCATGTAGCAGATGTTAACGTTGCATTTTTTTTATAATCAGCTATCTAAAAATACATCTACTGTATGGTTTCTTTACTCATATAAAAGTATGATTTATAAAAACAGGCAAGCAAACACGTCCTGCATAATCAATAAAATTAATTTACTCATGACTTCTGGATATGAATTGACTTTATGTCTAAAGTCAAGGTAGGCTGTCGAAGTTAAGGCGCTATAAGTTTAGAAAATTCTCATACATTTATTAGGTTGTAATTCCCCTAGAAAATGCAATTAGTCTCTGTCGATTTCTCTTCCCAGCTGATGAGCCTGCTGGATTGTAACATGAACTTTTAACGTTGTGAAGTATCAACACTGAATGGCATTTAAGGTCCAAACAGACAGCCATTTACGAGTAAAGAATAAGTTGCAATTCTCCCCCTAAGTAATAACATTTTTTAGTTTAGGACTAGAAAGCAGCGCAATGATGCCAATGTGAGCCGACCTGTCACCTGAGAATCAATAGCCCTGAAGAGGAAAGTTTACCCAGGAGTCATTTTTTGTCATTACACACTGACCTCTGTGCTCAGAATTAATTCCACTGAGCATAATTCAAGAATACCGCAACAAAATAATTACACTGTGGATTCAAAGTCCACTATTTAGCTCATTCGCTCCTAAATTATACTCGCTTTTAATGTTTTGAGCAGTTGCATTCAAGCAGCAAGCAAAGCTGTTCTTCATTATGCTGAGTGTGTGCTGCTCATGCTGCTTGTGGAAGTGCAGTGGCAATTTTGTGTCCTTTTGAGTATGATGGTATGTTTTCCTGATGTTCAACAGAAAACTATGAAGATGTTTTCTGCATTACTATTAGAATTCCTACAAAAAGACAATGTATTTCAAGTTATCATCAGCTTCAACAATACAACAGTACAAAATAATAAGATAAATGGTAATGCAAATGTACTGACTTTACAATGTGTCTCATTCATACACACACATTAACACACCAGTAGCACAGCCTCTGGGAACAGCTCGGGAGTCAGTGTCTTGCTCAAGGACACGTTGACATGTGGGCAGGAGCCAGAGACCAAACCACCAACCTTGTGGGTTTATGAACAACCTCCTGTAACTCCTGAGTATAATATTGCAGTGGCCTTGCAATACAATGCAAACTATATTATACTGCATTATAGAATATATAATACAACTCTTTTATAATGATCTTTCATAATATAACACTGACTGCTGATATAGATAGAAGTAAAGCTATGGAAACCTGGGTAACAAATGGTTTTGGTCTCTGTAGCTCATTTTTCCATTCATGACAACTGTACAGGGGAATGAATTTTCATATAACTTACCCTTGATATTACATTACAGGTTAAGGTCATGCATAAATAAGAGCATGGCTTCTTTAAGTAACAGATGTTCATGTCAGCCATTCAGTACAGGCTTTGATTGTTATTTGGATTGATACCATGCCTTCTGCTGAGATAGAATTCCAGAGCTTCTCTTAATTGAATAAAACATTTATTGAGGTAACAGGCAGCTCTATTATTGTGGTGGAGGAGTTACAATAACAAGGTCATCAGATGATCTATCATGTTACTGTTTCATGAGGTTCACTGTTAACCCTTCATAGGGCACTCATAGAAATACTCTGATATTCAAAATTTCAACCTTAGTGTATCATTGGATGACATAACAGGACTTTATCACTTTTGTGAAAATTTGAATTTTTTTTTTATTGCCATGTAGAAAATCAAGGTCAATGAAGTTACCGTATTTGGTTCCTCTCCTATGTGGCAAAAAAAAAAAATCCAAAAAGTATATATTAAAAATACAAGAAAAACACATGTAATGTGAACGGAACATGTATTTTAGAACATTAGAACATCACTTTTAGAACGATGTGTGGAAATGACCAAAAATAGTCACTTGCCTGATAAAGGGTTAATGGTTCACATCATTCAACTACATTAACTAATGTTAGATGGATGGACAGGTATTGTGTTCACAGGTACACAAAGTTGCTATTATTGAAATACCACTGTATGTGTTAATATTTATCAAGTAGTTGGTGTTATGGTAGGTATTTGAATAAGTGAATGGAAACAGCAGATAGACGAGTTTTGTCATTTCACTTAGTCCCTCAAAGGGACTAAGTGGTTCGAAAAATGAATGAATGACCTCCTAACTCATCCCCATCTCCACCCATGACCACTTCTGGCTAAAAGATAGTGATGAAACTACATGGTATCATGGTGGTAATTTTGATTTTATACAGGTATATATCGTCTGTGGTTATATTTAGCCGTTTCTCTTTTTTTCGAGGTGAGGGTCACCTGTACCACACCTGATACAACTCGGGGTTCACCTCAAGAGACCTTTAGTCATCAAAACTGAGGCCACTTTAATTAAACTTACCACAAGTTATTAATCAGCCTTTCTACCTCCAGGCGAACCTGCAATCTGAAAGTGTCAATCTAAAGAAATGGCATGAGTCCGGGTGAGAAGAAAACTTGGTGGGAAACCTAATTAGCCTTAGTAATGGAGAGGGAGCTGTATTTTTGAGCCTTCTTACACAAGATTTCATCACTGCACTGTGAAAAGGACAATCATATCATAAGCCTGCTTTTAGTTGAGTCTGGCCTTAGCTGTCTGCACCTCCACGCCACTGCAGGCTGATCAAACAGGTGGTCTGGGACTGTGAGTGGAGCTCCAGCCAGAGCAAACTGAAGAATCCTATTAAGAAATGAAAGAAAGCACCCTACAGTTCTCAGTATGTAGCTTGAAGAAATATGCTGTTTTGTTTTAGCGTTAACAATATTACCTCACTAAAGAGAACATTAAAGCCCCTTTCTACTGGTGGACATAATGTGAAGTAGCTCTTTAAAATGCCTCCCATCAGATACCCTCTGCATGTCTTTAGCCACGTGCAGAAAGAAGGCAGTAAAAGGCAAGTGGAAAATAAACCTGGTGGAGAGACTTTGGTCTAGCTCACAGGATAATATGTATTTATATGAGCTTCACAACTAAAACTGCCGGCCTTAGAAATAAAAACAATTCCCAAACATAACTTAGGCTTTAATTACAGATGGAAATACCAGTATCAATAGGAGGGTCATGTTGGGTTAGTAATTAGTCCTTCATGAGCAATGAAAGGCTGCATTTACAAACTGGAAATGACAACTTCAGTGCGAACAAATTCATTTGAGAGTCACAAACAGGCCGAGGGAGTCAGAAATAATTGAAAGACCGACGAGCACATTATTCCCTTTTGTGTTTTTCATTGGAGAGAAAGAAAAATATGCAAAAATACAAGTCAACATTACAGTTTACAGCTCTAACTGTGGTGAAAACAACAAAAGCAAACCCTACATCATGATGTCATTTACTACTGCGTCTTTTGGAAAATATTTTGTTTGAGAAACCTGTAGCAGCACAGATGACATACTGTGCAATTAATGTACTCGACTGCAACAAACTTTTTAGGAAAGGTTCTCAATTTGTGTCTCTTTTAAACAATATTCTAGTTCCCATTGTTCGCTCTAGGTGTTCTTACTAGGGAAGCGATAGAGTACAAAATCTACAGTGAGTAAGAATATATTCAAAAGCTCAAAATAATTTAAAGTAAGATGAAACAAGGGAATATTTCCTAAAGTTACAGTTTTGATACCACGTTCCCCTTTCTGTTACTGTCCCTTCATTACAGCTGAGAATGAGTGAATTTTTCTTAGAAGTGGATTTTTTTTCACGGTCAGTGTGATCAGGAGGAGTGATTACAGCAGGCAGGAATGGTTGAAATGAAAAGCAGGGGGGTTTGTGGGAAATCTTGTTTCAAATAAAGGGGACCTTATGACAAGAATTCCCCTGCCTTCATCTTTTGTGGTGGTGTAGTGATGGAGTCCAACCCTGCTCACAGTCTCTCCACTCCTGCTCCTCACTCTTGCATCAACATCCATCAGCGCCCCTTCAGTCGACTGCTACCCTCTCTCCTCAGCAACTTGTTTCAGAACATGCTGATCCAAAGGTGGTTAATGAGGCACAAACAGACAAGGGGTCGCTATGGCGATCGAGCTGCCTTCTGGTTTCAAACAGCGTGTCCCCCTGATTGACCTGCGACCGGTCTGTTATAATCTCTGAAAGCTTTGGCTCACCTCACGGCTCACCTGGCACAGCAATACTCTTTCTCTTTCACTCTCTCCTCAACTAATCCCTCTCTCACCCTATATACACTGCTCTAATCTCACTTCCTCACCCTCCCTCCCTCCCAATACCCCCCATTCTCACTTTTATTCTGCGCGTTCATTCTATTTATCCCCGCAGTTCAATTTCATTTGCTATATTATTAGAACAGGAAATGCTTATCTTGCCAGCACATGTATAGAGGAAATAAATAGGAAAACATAAAACAACAAGACTATAATAAATACGAATAAGGATTAAAGTTGGTAAGCTGTCAAGTTTACTCACAAACTTTTGACACAAACGATTCATTTTCATGAAGCTGCAGGTGCCACGAGAACTGGATTTTAGTCCCTTGGCTGTAATAAACAATGTTACCTTTTATATTCAGCTTTATCAGATACACAATCAATATGCAAATTATTTTTTAGGGAGCTAATGCTGCCAAAAACGGAACATGCTGATCTAAGTCTAGTTTTATCTTGGAACAGGCCGCCTGTCTCTTCACAGAGAGTGCCAGCCAGGCTTTTAATGCACTTCACCACCTCGACTTGCATATCAGTGTGCACACGCATACACAGAGGGATGCACACAATATGTTTCAAAGCCCCCCTAGCTGGCTTCCAAATGCCAAATGCCTGCCTAATAAATACAAACACAAATGCATTAACACACACAAAGCGACATGCAGCCACTTCCTCCAGTATATCGCTGAAATACTCCCACATTTGCACATTCATTGTCGATAAAGACGCTGAGGATACATGTGTCAGACTCCCCATGCTGTACAGTATAGCGTATAATCCTATATATTCCACCTATAATTTCCTTTCACTTCCTTTGGCTCTTTATCATCCCTCGCACACTTGCTACCCCTTAGCCAAATCTCACCAGCTGTGTACGTGGGTTCAGTTATGTGTATGGTGAGTTGTCACCCTTGCCCCTCCTCGTGACGCCTGGACTGACTCTGCTGCAGATGGGAGCCATGAGAGTAGACATAACAGGTATGAGCTTTGAAATGGTAAGAAGCTCTGTTTATAGTGCACTGCAGATGAAAGTGAGGAGACGCACAAGGCTGAGGGGGAGGTGAGGGTGGCAGGAGGCAGGAGCCAGGAGGAGGAGGTATATATATGGAAAAGGAAGGGAGGGTAAGTGGGGAGCTGTCTTGTATTCGACAGCCCGCACCTCACCAACAATCCTGCTACTGTTACCTGGAAGGATTTACTCTCTTTATATGCCTATTCTTTTTTTTTCTTCTTTTTTTCTGACTCTCTCTCTCTCTCTCACTCATTTGATTAAAGACAAAGATATGAAACAGGTTCACACAGAGGTAAAAGTGAATGGTACAATATGCATGGACATCCACACAGGAAGCTGTGAATAACAAATATCCTATATCATTATGCAAGAGAGTGTGTGAATTCTGCTTCTATGACAAGGAGGAAGCAGAGAGCTGGAGCCCCCTTCACTTTACTGACACTGCATTTTGTTACCCTGAACTGCTCAATCTCCCCATGGGGTTCATTAAAGTTTCATCTTACTGTACCTTTTCCTGATTCACAAGAGTTCTGTAGAGAAATCACTCAATAGTGATGTTCAGAGTTGATTTTAATGAGCCTAAAGTTTAAAGGTTTAAAAGTAGAATTTTGGAGTTTCTTTCTGTTTATTCAGGGTGTGTGAACTTTTGGACTTGAATGTGATGAGGTTAAATTATTCATACATACTTTCCTGTGTGTCATGGATACGTAAGGTTTTTTTTTTTCTATTCCAATTGTAACATGGAAAATTATTTAGATTCAAGTTTTTTCAAAATATTAGAAAGATGCTTAATTCCCACCTTACCTGGACCAGACAGCTGGGCTGGGTCTGCGTCATGACATCAAAGCACCGCTCAGAGCAAACTCAGAAGGGAAGCTGGGGGAAAATAAGACTTACCATGAGAAAAAGCCTGAGAGCGAGAAAAAGCAAGTTGTGTGTGGAGAAAGCATGAATAATGGATAGCAAGTAGAAGTCATGCAGATGATAACAAATAGCAGACTAAGACTTAAAACAGACAATATGACACACATTACCAAAGAACATTTCGATGCATATAACACATGCACATACACGCACATTAGTGTGCACACAGACACCAAGCAGGGGAAACATCTGATGTGTATGACAGTAATGAAGCTGAGGCATAGTGCTGGATTTGGGGAACAGAGCCTGCAAGCAAGAGAGAGGCAAGCAGAGCATGTCAAATCACCCTTATGTGGGACAAAATCATTATGTCACCACAGTCTAATCTGGCAGCCACAAACCGCAATTGGTCTTTTGGCAAAACAAGGGTCAGTAGCAGATGGGCAGGGGCTGGAACTGTAGAACTCGCTATTGGCCACACAAACACAGGGACTAAAACACTAACCTCATTTACACCAGTTTCTGTTTGTTTCCCAAGGGCTAAACCTAAGTTCTAAGCCCAAGTAAATTCAGGCCAGGCCAGAGGAGACCACAGCTTCAGCGTCTGTGGCCACTGAAGGGTCGCTTGCAGCTGTCACAGTATGCACACAGAGCTTAAAAGTACACATTTACAACGGAACTTAAAAAGAGACTTAAAGAGATTGTACACTAAAGGTACATAAATAAATAACAGTGCCTGCAGTAAACTTCTGCTTTGTTGTTTCATATATTTGTCACCAATCATTAAAAATTCTTTCCTGAAAACGTTCCCATTATGACTATGACAGAATGAAATAAAGCTTTCACTTACTCCAACAGTTTTGAAACAATGCCATTACAAATCACTTAAGTTTTACTTTCCCAAAACTTGATCTTTGCTGCCAAAAAGCCTGTCATTTTCATTTATTATTACTATGTAGTGTTTCTGAACGCCAGTTAGACTTAATCATGAACCATTTGGAGTGAAATAAATGGAAAATGTGAATCAATGCATGTTTTTAAAGATGGCTCTGCACAAATGGACTCTGTTTCCCATCTTAAAGAAACTAAAATTTGGAAAAATAAAAGAAGACAAAATTATTTTTAAAGCATTTTTTCCCCAGTCCATACAGAGTTGATAATGGTCCTTCATCAGCCAAGTTAAGTTCTGCTCAAAAGTGCATGTGAGTAGAAACTTCACTTGAAAATGACTCCAAATCATTACTGCACAACTGTGGGACTCTCTTCGGCATCTCCACTCTGAATATGTTTTCAGACAGAATGGCTCTCAGTTTAAGCAGCTGCAGATGAGATGTTTTAGCCTCAAGATTGTTATATTCATTTGTAAAATCATACCATAAAACCCATCACTGCAATATATTTCCTATATTCTCTCAAGGTTTTTGTAGAGCTTGTGTGCGGTGAGGGTTTTTTTTTTTGTGCTTTATTTTGGACCCAATATTTAGAAAAAATATCTTAAAAAAAACCAAACAAAATAAAACATGGAATAATAATAAGATCAATAAGTCAACACCCAACTCTAGTTTCTAAACCAACAGATAACTCCCACATTTACCCTACCAGATATGTCCCTTTAATTACAAGAAAATAACACTATTTGGGCTTCTATGGTATCTGTTTGTGTGTCTTCATCTTTGCAATGGTAAGGGAATTCTTGTATTTGCTGTTTTCATGCAAAAAAATACAGTATATCCAATCTAATATATTATCTTTTCTCTTTCTTCACCTTAAGTTCTGTGCAAAAACCATTTACTGCTGTGGCTAAGTCTAATTATATTATGGAAAACCCTGTGTTTGTTGTTTGCACCTGAAATGATACCATACATTCAAAGTACCTAGAAGTTCTGTTTAAAGCCATAACAACTCTGCATCAGCCACTGTTGAGTAATTGAGACTAATGAGGAACCCAGAGATAACTTCTCCTAATAGGATCTTCTACCACGTAATATTGTGAATTGATTTGCATAATAGAAGGCAGAGAAGTTGGGTGAATATAAATTTTTAAAGTCAAATTTGTACTGCGATTCAAGTGCAGCTTAATGCATACTACTGAGGAAAGCCATTTCTGTCCAATTCTTTGCTGAGGCACTTTACATTCTGCTGCAGTTACACAGGTAGCTACAGCGGCTGGTGGTACCTCATCCTGCTAAGATGAAAGTGTGCAGTCAACTTCCCTTCCTTGGTATCCGGAGGGCAATTTCTCCCACACCCCAAAAACGTGAGAAAAATCATTACGTAATGCTGAAGCTTGTGCAGAGATCTAAAAGAAGATGTGGGGGGATGCCTCAATATTTAACACCTCTCATCCAGCATTCGCTTTGAGTCAGACCGAGGAATAACCTTGTGATCTCCCCCATCAAATCTCACTCAGACAGTCACCTCACATCTCCCTCTATCCCCGAGTCTAATCGGCGCTGATTGGCTTATGAAAACCCTAATCATTGAAAATTACTTTTAATGTGATGCTGGTATGTGTGGGTTCTGAATAACTTTAAAATGACGAGCGAGTGCAGGAGGGTTTTTCTCTGCCTACTTGATTTGAAGTAGCTCTGCGCAGTCACTCT
>JAPQRQ010000017.1:5681441-5686888 GCA_037367365.1 Apogon talboti
ATATAGGTCTTTGGATCATGTTCCTGCATGTCTGGAATTCCATTTATGGGTCTCTTAAAATTCAGGCCCCTGCTAGAAATGCAATTAAATTCAATATTGCTATAAATACATGACGGGTTGGTCGGAAAGCCAGGGAGCAAGAAAGGCTGTAAACGCCCACTCACCCTCCTCGCTCTGCATCCCCCTTCCCAATCATCCCAGGCTTCTGAAACCCTTCCCCCCTCACCCCACCGCATACTGAATTGTGGTCAATTTGAATGATCAACCGAAGACAATCTGGGAGGCAATGGCTGTCACAGAGAATATTAGGCCTCAATGAACCGCACCAATAAAAAATCTGTGTGTCTAGAATAGTCAATGTGATTATTCACTCCTTGGTGCATTACTGTAGCTCTTGCTGGAACAGATAGAAACTAGAGACATGAGAGTGCTCTTTCTTCGCTGTGCTAGGCTGTACTCTTTGGGGTAAGGCTGTGCCATGTTATGCTATGCTATGCTAAGCGATGCGGTTCTGTGCTGTGCCGTTCCCCCTTTTGTCATTAGCTGAAACACAGCTGCTGTTGCATCTGATGCAGTAAGCACTCAGCTCATCTCATCGGTTCTCAGCCACTGGTTTTCTACATCAGGATCACTGTGCTTTGGAGGGCTATAATCTCACTGACATAATGGCGTCCACTTCAATCAATACCCAAATGGCATGGTAAATCAATAGCTACGATACTGTACAATAACGTGGCCTAGGAAGTGGCAGAGGGGAAAGTGAGCTGCAGCCATCACATGTTAACCCTGGAAACTCTTTGAAAATTTACTCCTTAATTATGGATCAAAAATACCAACCTTGTTAACGAGCCATGTATTATGGATTGCTGTATGATCTATGCAAATGTAGGCACAGCGGCTGAAAAAAATTGGCACCACTCCGGTTGCCTCTCTCTCTAATCACCCCAACACACATATAAATACACTCACACATACACAGGGGCATGTGCCACAAAAGCAGAATTTTAACACTAAGATTACTGCAAATATAATTGGGGAGTGTAAAGCTGGGCAGTAAAAACATAAAGTAGGTCTCCGATTCGAAATCTTCTAGATACATGAGAGATGTTTTAAATATTCAGAATTTAAACACATGCAAAATGCCTCCTTAACATCTGCTTGAGACACTGCTGCACAAGCCAGTTGCAGATTTGAAGAATAAGGCGAGGAAGTGGTGTAGTTTAGTTCTTCAAATCGGTATTTTGGCTTTTCCCATGGAGCCACAAAATCCATTTTCCCCCTTTTAAGTGATAATCAAGTTTTTTTTATTCAAGCTGAGCTAAAAAGAAATCAAAGACACCTCAAAGAAATCTAAGAAATCCAAGATACCCAATCTAAGTTACCACTGCTGTGTCGTTTTACATGTGGCACACTAAAGGTAAAAGTATTTTTGCAGTTTTATCTAAGAGTGCTTCCCGGTGCAGGATAAAGGGCCTTGAATCATTCAGCTGTTTCAAAATGCTTCTTCTACAGCACCATCCAAGATAACATTATGCACAGAGAGAGGGGAAATGATTTTGGAAAGAGAACAAATAGAAAAGGTATCCAGGTAAGGGTCACAGCTAGGGTTCAGTAACTGCTGCTATTTCAACAGAAAAGCAAATGAATGGGAGATGATAAGTTTTTCTTTATTTCGCTCACACAACTGATGCATGATTAGACCCAGATTTTAGGGGGGAAAAAAATCACTGCCACCTTAAATGGCATTTCTCTGTTGGAGGGCAATTTAGCAAACTGCTGAGTATCTCATAAAGCGAAGCTCACTGGACATCAATAAATCAAAGACATCAAATGTGATTTTGTTGCTAGAGGAGAAAACAAATGTGCCTATGTGGTTTTTGACCAATCACTGCCAGGCTTGAGCAAGGCGAATATGCATCACAAAACTGTGCACCATCTGCATGTTGTTTACAGATTTTGCCTTATCTCTGTTTTTGACTCTGGGCATTTTCTTGCCACCAGCTCAGCTAATTTGCTTCAGCAGAGGATTGTTGACAAGCAAAAAATACTTAGCAATAGGAGAATGCAGGTCTCCTTCCTTTCCTGTGTACATGCAGAAATATTTGGCATGTCATTACCAGAAATGTCACAATGTAGCTAGCTGGTAGTGTTGCTTCACACACACACACACACACACACACACACATCGACAAAGTGACCGGTAAATCCGCCTACACCACCTTCTAAATACACATGCGCACTCCTCTCAGTGAAAATCATGCTTTTAAACAGAGCGTGGCTGTGCGGGTATATAGTGGTGAAATATTGGAGCCATTGCAGCCCTCCAGGCATGCAGTTATCAGGGATACAGAACTGATGGGAAATCAATCAGCTCAAGTGGAGTGGCCTGGCCTGTGGTGGAGAGACGGGTCTTGTCTCTTCCAGATCCATGCCTTGATGTCTGCAGCAGAGTATTTTACCCACTGAACCAAAACGTATATCATAAATGTATGTACATAGGGGTACGTGTTGTACGCACAAACATTATCTATCTGTCTTCTGTCTGTCTACTGTACTCGTCTGCCTGTCTGTCTGTAGTATTTCCGTGTTTGCTCAACACAGTGTGATGGGAGCAATGCAGTGTGAAGGCAAACAGCAAACAGATCTGTTACGTCTCTGTGTTAACCTCATATCTAATTCATGCACTTTATTGTTACTCTGCAGCTGCGGATATGTGCTATAAGCAGCACTGGTAGCAGCTTTGGCCAACACCAAATCCGATACAAAAATGAACAGGGCAAGGTAATGTGCTGTAGCTAAAGGCTTTAAAGGATTTAAGTGCCAATAAACATTAATACATCATATAATCCCACGCAGGCTGTTTTCTTTATAATGATTTTAAATAGTGTAATGTAAAACCATTTTCATCCTCAGCTTTCAACAGTGTCATCTTTGTGTCTCTCTATATGGTCCATTTACATTTTCCCATTTCACCAAAGCGCCTTTAAGAAACATGTTGCAACAAGCGTAACCTTGCCAGTGTAAATGCCTGGACTGTCAGCATAGCAAGTACCACATTAATCTATCACTGTGTGTTTAGCTGTGAATTGTACAAGAATGCTTCCATGCATAAAGACGGTGTCACAGTAATACTTCTGTTTATGGTATCCGAAACTATTAGACAGGAAATAAGCCATATCACACGTTGTGCGCGCTTCTTGTGTTCATCTTCTTGTATCATTACTCAGAGAATACACCATATGGTTAGGAGTGTGTAAATTTGCATTGAAGCATTGCATGTTCTGCATTAATGTACTACTTCCTGTTCTACTTGAGTGTGTGTCTGTTGCCATTCAGTATCTGTTAGGCATGTAGGAGTTCCATTTATTCTAAGATATTGATGTGACCGTATGTGTGTGTCTTTGTGCTTAGCTGTGACAGAATGTGTGTTTGCATGTGGGTAGGCGGCAGTAGCATGACAGACGAGTGCAAACGGAGAATTTAACGCTCTCCGTCCGTCCATCAATGCATCCATTCTGTCAAGCTGTTATTATGACACTACTAAAGACAAGACAAATCAGTGGAGCATACCATAGGAAACTTTTTCATATTTCCAAAACCTGGGGGAGGAAGTATAGCTTTATATTGAAGCACTGCAGGAACTGAGAAAGATTATAGTTTTTAGAACAGCATTTTAAGTTTGTTTTTTTTTCCCTGCTCCTTTAGGGTAGATATTTTTGCAGCACTAAAGGAACCTTGAGTGAAGTAAATGCACAGCAACTAGTCCAGAAGTGTGTGTTGAACATGGTGCTGAAAAATGCCATCGCCAAAGGCCTGTGACAAAAGTAGAGCTTTTAAAGTCAGCCCAGCTCTTGATGTCACAGCCCAAATTCACATATTTCCTATTTTCTAGTGTTGTATATCATGCAGATGTGAAGTTACGTTACCAACCGCCAATGAGATGTTATGTCACTTCCACATTCACACTAGTGGTGCAAATGTGAGCAGGAAAAAGGCCTGAGGGCATGTAGTTGTCTGGGGAGCTCCCTAGTGTATTGTATCCTCAGGGACGTTGTTGTACCAGGCTCTTATGATACATTCTGACACTGAGGCTCTATTATTTCCTAAATGGTATTATTGTCCATTGCAGTGATCAAACCAGTGAATGGGCGAATTAGAGGTGTGTCGAACCAATATCAAGGAACATCTAAGCTTTTATGTTTGGTTTGTATGGCCAAACATCCGACGTAATAAGCCAACTATAGTTTGTCTCTAGGTTTACACAACAGATTTTATTTTAATCTTTTTTTTATTCATTCTCTATATTTTACACTACTTGCCAACCGTTTGTTCTGTGATTCATTTAGCCAACCAGTGATATCTAGGTTCAGATCAGTGTTCCAGGGTTAGCTGGAAGTGTCTGTTTGATGATATGCTGGTTAAGAAGCAGGACAAATGGAGATGATCTCCAGAAGAAGTTGATCTGCAAATCCCTCAGACACGGCATAGAGCACTGGTGTACATCATGGGCCTATGTATGTTTGTTTACTTCTGTACAGTGTCATTTTTAAGTGCTTGTGCAGATGCCCACAAGTGGCAATATGTGCAGCTGTGTGTGCACGCAATTATCTACCACCATATGTTTGTGCATGAAGCTATGTGGTACTCAGATTGATTATGGTGTGGTCTAGTAAGTTGAATAACAGGCTATATGGGCACATATGTGACAAATTTCAGCCAGCTGGAGGATATTATATTATCATAATAGCCACAGCATATTGTGCTGACAGCAACCTGCTGTACTGTTTATCTATTTGCTAATGGACAACAACAGCCAGAGTGAAGGTTATATCGGCTAAAGCACTGTCCGAGCTGAATGCATACAGTAGATAATAAGCGAAAGTCTTTGGGATGTCCTCTAAGCATGCTTATTAAAGCAAGATGGGACTGTTTTTTCAAGAAATATTGTTTGGACAACCTTAGTCAGAGCTAGCACTGCTGTGCAGGTGAGGTATCGTGTAATTACAGTGTGCGTATTCTCCTGTAATTAAGTCCAGCCCACAGAGTCAGCACCCAGGTTACTGTAGACTCCATGTGCAGTGCTCCAAAACGGAGCCTCTCGTGATTTAATTACCACACAAACATACACACACACACACACACACGCACACACACACACACATACAGAGAGTCCTGAACCAACAGACCATGCCTCATAGTCTCTTGTACAGCCCTCTGTATTCCCCCCTCGTTTGTCACTTGGCGCCTTTTGCCAACCCTCCACAAATTCAGCAGCTTTGTGAAGTGTAGGAGGGTGGCCACCGTGGCAGAGAATTAACCCCCGGTGTATGGGACTACATGACCCGTCTGTAGGACATTATTGCCTGTGTGTTGCGCGTCTCAGCCCACCGACTGCACTTACAATTGTGTATATTGACACTGATACAGATCAAGTCTGACGAGGGGGG
>JAPQRQ010000017.1:5693097-5728206 GCA_037367365.1 Apogon talboti
ATTGAAGTAAAAACCTCAGACAGATGGAGGATGAGGACGGGACTTAAAAGTGCACCATCGCTGAAGGTGTGCGGCTGTGTGTGAATGATAGAACGCTTGTGTCGCTCATCGTCTTTCTGCTCACGGCCACGGTTAATTATTCACCGGGGTTGTGCTGCAGAGATGAACTGAGGGGCTCTGGGATAAAGGCACTGGAGGAGGAAGATGAAATTATAAAATCCTAATGACGGAACTCTGGCTGAATGGTAATTTCTTAAATTGATTCTGAAGAGGTGCCCAGACAGAACAAGCATGGAGAGACATTGAGATGGGGAAGAGGGAAAGGATTGCTTAGCCTCCCTCCTCTCTCTTTCACTCTCTCATCGGACATGTTCACCTCTGGCCTAATCTTTCTTTTTATCCCAGACTTACGCTTCATCGCAGCGTGTCTGTCCTTTTGTTTCAATCTCATCTACTTAACCTTAACTTCCCACCTCATCCTACTCAGTGTTTCCGACTCACATATTTGCTATCAGAATATTTTATCAACTTATCTTGCTTTCTCATTTATATACCTCAGACACGTATAATTTGAGAGCAGATTGAACATACTCTACAGAGAATAAAAGAAAGGTGAAATTGTAAAGGAAATGGATGTTGACATTTGATGTGAAGTGAGTTAAAACAATTAGAATGCTAATTTTAAAACTGTTACAAATGCAACTTTGTGTTTTACTGTATATGGTTTAAGTACCATTTTACAGATGTGACAACATGCCAGTATTGGAACACTGTAGTGTATGATATGCATAATATATCACATTACAAACTGTTCCCACACTGAAAATCAATATTAAGCTGGAAGGTGATGTTCTTACCACTGTTTGTTTACAGTCTAGGATCTACAGTTTGGGATAAATTATCCTGATTTTTACTCTTTATTTATTTTTTAATTTATTTTATTTTATTAGGACAAAAGTAAGGGTCAAGGGAAAATTCCAAAAATGTATATGTATGTATTTTGTATGTCAAGGTCTAACGCGACAGTTTGACCTTGAAAGACTGAAGGTGCAAGATCACAGTGGACAATTTTTGAGCAAAAAGCTAATTTTACCTGAGCTATATTTGGGATATTGTCTTCCAGAATGAAAAATGTGTCTGTTTGGGATCAATAAGAGTTATGGCTAGGGTTGCATATGGGAATTTAGAATAATGTATTAAACAACAGAAAAATATTGCAAATCAGTGCCTCTATAATACCAGTGTGATTTGCTGGAGAATGTATTTTGTTATGGGGAATTTAGCAGGCATGTGCTGTGAGGGTTTTCTAATTTTGATAATATTTTAATCAGTTCCTCTACCAATTCTACTTCCAGTGTTCCAGAGACACAATGCAGTGAATATACACATGATTCCTGCTTTTGTCCTATTGTGTTTTGTTTTTTTTTTCATTTATATAGAGATCACAGTGTATCATATTGAATTATATTAAATATTGCAGACTCACTGTATCATGACAATGGACTATATGAATACAATATGACTATAAGAAGTAGATACTGTAAAACTGCCATCATGTCTACCATTAGGTTGTGGATCGCTGTTTTGATGCTTTGAGTTTGTGGTTTTGCCTTTTGGTGTTAGCTGCTCTCACTGATGGTATGATGTATGATGAATAGTCAATATGATTGTTGCTTATGTTGTATTTATGATTCACTTCTTGAGTCACAACTGGAGACTGTCAAACTGAATTGCCCATCTATCTATCTATCTATCTATCTATCTATCTATCTATCTATCTATCTATCTATCTATCTATCTATCTATCTATCATCACAACTGAATTAAAGGATATTGAAGCAAGTGGGGAGATGGTTGAGCTAAATTAACCATCTCCCCACATCTGCCAACTTGCTGGCATAATGAAACATTAAACTTTATGAAACAACTGTGAAAATGTATCATTTGCCATTTGGTGTTCGTATAACTTCTTAACCACAATGTCAGTCATGTGGTCAGGGAAAATTTCTTTTTATTCAAAAACCAGTAACTCTGACAGTCCAACTCAGCAGGCGAGGCAGGCTGTCAAAGCCTTACACTGCAGAATACAAAGACATCCATTAGCCCTAAAATCTTGTTAACAGACAAATCCTTTACAACATGACAAGAGGTTCAAATGAAGCAAATGAGAGCAGATTTTAAAAAGTGGATTTTCAGAGGGAACTTCTAATGAAGTCTATGGAGGGTATGTCACGTCAGAGCCAGCATGTGGTGGCCATCATTGGTATTACACCTTAAAATAACCATGCAATAGATTTCAAAACATGGTTATTACTCCTCAATCATGATACTGTTATTGTGATAGCATAATGAGTTACTCCGTGATCCACACCATTAGTATCATTCCACGGTTGTTTTCGGGATGATAAAGGTGTGAAAAGTCTTTAACTGTCATCAACACATTAATGCTAACTGGACAAAACTGATACAATATTTATTATAAAATGGTGATGCCACTTGTCACAAATCCAGTGACTTAGGTTTTGTACCTTTGGACTTTGTACTGAAAATGTTCATGCATATTATTATAAATGCAATTTATAGGCATTAATATTGTTAAATTGTTCATATAATGTAAAATAATGTACAATTTGACTGCCTGTTGTGAAAAAATAGAGTTTTTACTATGATGGAGTAGAGATGACTATTGTATGACTGACTGGGATCATTTTTTGCAGTGTAATGACTCGACTGACTCAGGCAAGTTACCTGTGACTGACCAGTAAATATGTTCTGCTCCTATCTAGACAGTAAATGGAGGTACTACGCTATGCCAGTTTCCTCTCCATCATTCCTCCACCCTGCACAGCAGGTTGCTGGAGTTGCCAGTTGAAATGTGATCTGGCTAAGCCAAGTTACCCCAGGTTACACAAATGCAGAGTAACCATTTTATTTTCAGAAATTAACTTATATCTTCTTTTTACTCTGGCAAGAGCTAGACTGCCTGATTCCAGGGACAACAGGTGTAAAATGTGATAATCTATTTTTGCAAGGATGCAATAATCAGTTTTTCTGTCACCACTGGGACATATAATGAGAAGAAACTGAGACAGGGCTGAGTATTGCTTATTCTAATATTTATATAGTTAAAAGTAAGAACGTAGCAGCTAATGAAAATCTTGACTTCTTCAATAGATTATATGCTTATGTACAGTCTGGATTATAATATGCATGATATAATAGAGTATGTAATAGCAGTACACTTTCATTTTTTAAAAAATAATATATGAGCTTCTTTTGTGTGATTATAGCACAGTCAGAGCCAAAAGGATAAAAGCTTGTGTCTAAATTTCAATAGTAGCAGCTACCCTAATGCAGGATGAGAAAGTAAATGCCTGCTACTATTCTCTCTGCAGTATCTACTGTTCAGTTGTCATTGAAAAAACACACTTAACTTCTATCTGCTTCAGTTTAGCAGCTCTGTGGATCTGTGTGTAATGTGAATCGCAGTGTTTCAAAAAAGAAAAGGATGCAGTCAACACGAATCGTCCTGTTTTATTCTACAAACGTCACCATGCCAGTCACCAGACTAAAATACTACCTTTGTACAGTTTCACAAAACACTGATACATGTAATTTCAGCACAATTTGTCATTGAAAGATCCATTATTTTTTCCTCTTCCTCAACAAGCCAGATATACAAAATTCAGGACTTTGCCACCAAAGAGTGGAGTTTGCTTACTGACTGAAAGGGTTTTTTTTAGGTTTAAGCAATAAGAACACTCTCCTTAGGGTTAAGAAAAGATAATGTACCAGGCACACACCTCTCACATCGTGTCTAAATCCCTCTTTTCTTCTGTCAGTTCCTAGTGGCATTTCAATGCTGTTGCCACTTCTCCCTCAGCTCCTCTCTCTTTCATCCTCTGCGACCACCTCTCCATCCTGGCCGGGCCCGTTGCCCTGTTATCTGTGCATTGGGCTGCAAAAGAGAGCGAAAGCCGCAGTGATTGACAAAGATAAGGCCTCTAATTAGAAGCAGTGATTGGGGGCTCTGGAGGGGGCTTAGCTTCCTGGCAGGCAGAGACAGAAGAGACAGAGACGTATTCAGGGCGCCCAACCCCTCTGCAATTAGACACACATCTGCTATCAGTGATCAGCTCGGTGTCCCTGGAACTGGGAGACGTTCTACAGCATGTTGCCTGTCAATGTCATTCATTGTCCCTTTTCCTTCCCTTTTTACAACCTGCTGCCACCCCACTCGATAGATTGGGGAGATACTGGAGTGCCAGAAATGCGCACAGTATGAGAGCGCCATAAATATTCATTCGGTTTTACGCATGCACGCAAGATGACAGACAGAGGCAGACTCGCAGTCATGCATGTGCTTAATATAGTGCGGCAACATGTTCAGCCGCAGCTCAATGCACTCATGTTTGCAACACAGACAGAGAAAGACGTGCAGACATCACCAGAGGATGTCTTTGAGTAAACACAATAAATGCCCGTACAAGTAATTATAGGGCAGAAATACACACCTAGTATATGCACACGTTTAACATGCCATTAGCACGTACAAGCCTGAGTCAGTACTCTCACTGCCGGCTTTGAATTTACAGTGTGAAAGTACTATCAGCCTGCAGAGATTTTACAGCCCAGGCGAAATGTCACATCATCTCAGTGCCAAGTTTTATGACTCTAATCTAGGTGGCTGACACAGACCCAGCACCCATAGCATGTTCAAAATGGAATAATAGTACATTATGACACACAAGAGCATTCATCACCAGAGTTCTTTGCAGCGGGAGTGTGTTGTGGGATGGAGCCAATTTATGGGAACGATATGTCTACACCCTAATTCCAAATATGAGGGAGCCGTCATTTGAATAATCTACAGCGAGGGAGCGAGAGGCTAAGGGATATTTAACATGATGAATAAGCCTGAGTTGTAGAACTTGTGCTATCTGCTCAAGTCTTAAATCTAGTCCTCCTAGAGGGGGAAAGAGGGGGTGAGGCTGTGAATAGAGGAAGACCAGGATCACGTCTGTCCAAAGCTTAAAGAAAAGAGAAGAGAAGAAAGGCCAGAGCAGACAGCTGAACTGAGGAAACTTCAGGAGGGAGACACAGGGGGCCGCTTACACACAGTCTTCAACTAAAGAGATTTCTCAATGGAGATGTTAGTTGAAAAGGCAAATTAGTCTAGGACCAGACATAATCCATGTCTGTGAAACTGGCCACGACTGTTTGCTCTCCAGGGAACAAGGTCTTCATTATAGCCCTGCTCTACAATATCACACCTTAGTGTCTGTCAGGAGACTGGTCTCCTCAGCAACAAAGAAGTTCATGGTCTGTTAAATCCACCATTCTGGATCTCCTTTGCTGTGCATTACCATTTTAAAGCTTTGGTGGGTACAATTTAGGGCGGTTACGAGAATCTAATCAAACTAATGAATATTCATAAATGTGTTTTCATAATTGCATAATGACCAAAAACGATCAAAGTTGTGTTTTAATGACCTAACATGACACATTTTTATTGACAGGGAGAGCATTAGTTAAGAATGGACTACCGTTCCTTTTGTCTGACTTATGGCTCACAGTGTTGGATTGTGAACCTCAATCATTCACGGTTGCACATAGGAACATTTACTGATGAAGATATAAATTGCAACTTAAGTGAATATCCCACCAACCGACCAACCGTAAGGAGTCAGTATCTGTTTTGTCTGTCCTGGGCTTTTATTTAACGGGATATTAACTCTGATCTATTATAGGAAGGTGACAGTAAAGCACCTTTACACTGTGTACCAATTGATATAAAATTCTAGGGGACAAAAAGAGCAAGTCTGTTCTGAGCTACTGTAGAAACATACGGTAGAGTAGTTAGCTGAAGAGCAACCTAATATCACACACTGAACCTTAGTTATTATTAAAAATGACTGTTGCCAAAATGTCATGCTGGTTTATACTTAATGCAAACCATAGATCTGTAAACCATAGATCTGTTAACCATCAACATTCCTCAACTGTTAATACTGGACAGTTTTTATAGTTGGGTTTACGCACATACAGCACAGGGTTAAAAGGACGTTGTAATGAAAGATGTATTAAAAATGTCATACAATGTTTTATTAATATTTAAACTAGGTATGACCTTTACCTAACCCTAACTAGAACAGGAGGCCAAGCGTAAGACATGTCCATCCACCCCAAACCTGCCCTGAGATAATACAAACACATCTGTGATCCGTAAAAGCATACAGTCGTGACATTTTTTTCCTGGTGATTGAATTGAGAAAAAAAAAATATTCTGTGTAGGTTCAAATCTAATTCACAGAACCAGCTCTTCCTGTTATATGCAAACATAAAGAGCATGAGCCATGCTTTGAGTAAATGACCTTGAGCGAGGTGTGCCCTGAAAATGATCAGCATAATAGGTAGCAGGACAAGATTGTTAGCTCTGTGTCGGGTGAGGAGGGCAGAACTGTTCCCTCTTAACACAGGCCAAACAGACTCTGTGAAATAAGGAGGAAATCAGGACAGCAAAGATGTTGAAGCCAAGTGGGATGGAGGAGAGGAATCTGTGAGCTCGCTCAAGGAGAGAAATTGGAGAATTGGAGCATTTCCCCCTTGTGGATACTCAACATTTATGACCAGACAGAGAGACAGAAAAAAAAAAAAGACAGGAGGATGCGCTTTCTTTAAACCTGTTTGTCATTCACATTCATTTCCATTACACAGTGTAACTTTAGAGGCAGCTTTCTAGGCAGTATTTTATGCAAAATTCTTCCTCTACTTGTTATTTGCTTGTGTCATAATGTCAGTCATCTTGGCTGTTGCAAGGGAGAAGAGAGGTACAGCAAACAATAATAGCATCACAGATGCAGACCAGTTGTCTGAGAACATTCAGCTGAAATGAATAGCACCAAATTTCTATGCCTGCATCTATTAACAGACCCATGATTCTATAACTTTTTAATGCTAGTTTTTGTGCTTGTAGCTTCAGCTGAATAATATTATTTTTCCTCATAAGGCGTTCTTTTTACTGGGGTTTTTCTGTGTATGGAGAGCATGTCTATAATTCTGCACACAATAATTAAAGTGCAGTGCTTTTTTGTTTTGTTTTGTTTTTTACATAATGACACATACATACTGCATTACTCATGAACACTACATTGATGCCTCTGTACATTCAGTGATAGAATCTGGCTGTGCCTTCACTTGTATATGCAAAATGGAAACAGAAGGGCTGTAAATGTCCTATTAGTATAATTGGGGAGCTCTAGCATGTTCTCTGTTAGATTTGCACAGCCTTCTTTTGGCTCCCACTCCTCTACTCTTGTCAATATGCATTTTACGTCTCCATCTTCTGGTGTTGTGGAAACTTAAAGCATTGCTTGTGATATTCTGAAGCACTAGAGTCTCAGAGAATCTGTGACTGTGGGGCGGTGTGCAGGCTGAGTATTTATGAATGGCCTTTAACAGCAGGGAAGAGATGAACTGCTGGATTTTTCCTGCTCTCATTTCTTTGCTTGCTCGCTCCGTCTCTCTGCCTCGCAGCCCCCAGCCTGAGCCAGTGTGCGGCAACGCAGTGTACGTGACATTCAGTCTCAGTGTGAAAATCAGCAGATGGGTAATTTTGTTTGTATGGTTAGGGTGGGTGTGCGTCTTTCTGTCCGTGTACGAAGACAGAAAGTGGGTGAGGGAGAGCTAAGGAGCGCAGAATAATTTATGACCGCTGTACCCTATAATTAGCAAAAACTAAATTGCGTGTCAATGTAGGAGGCAGTTAAATAGGGCTCTGCTTCTGTCAAAGGACATTAGAAACCTTAAAAAGGACCACAGTAGCAGTCGTCTCCCTTTCTAAGCTGAAAAAATAATTGCTAAAATGGGAGCTCATAGCCTGAACAGACCTAGTTTGTTGAGACCAAACTGCCAATAACTTTTTGATGAATTGCTAATTCTCAATTACTTTTTGGCTTTTAATCTGTTAAAGGCAGCAGCACAGCCTAAAGGAAGAATCACATTTGGAAGAGAGCACACACTGAAGAAAAAAAACAGTAAAAAGCTGTTTTAATTCTTCCTTTATACACTCTGCTGCCTATGAAGGTGCAGGCTAGCCTGAGGTGTGTGTGTGTGTGTGTGTTTGCGTGATTGCGGTACGCATCAGCATACTACTTTCACAGATGGAGGCTGTTCTCATTTGTAGGGGCTGACAGCAGTTGGCTGATTGATCAGATTGACTTTTTTAGCTCACAACAACCCCCAAGCTGTACAGCTGAGACCTTGAGCAAAGATGGGACAATATTTTTTTCTTATTGTTAATCAATCTGGGATGCATTGCCTTCGTTTCTTACAGATCTGTTTTAACAGTTTCCAGGACAATAGACCTAAATGATCAAAAACAAATCAGATAATTCTATTCGTTTTACAGTTTAATAAACACATTTCTCATTGAGTGATTTCATGCATGCATTAACTTGGGTGATGGGTAAATGGGACTGCTGCCTGCTGACTGCTCTATATGCTCCAGCTGTGACATGGCCAGTCACAAATTACGTAATAACATGTTGCAGTTCCATAAATACAGCTAATAGTATAAAGGACTATAATCTGTAATTACCTAGACCAAAAAGGCTTTGTGATCACTGCTGTTAATCTATCAGCAGGACGAAGCAAAACCTGTACTGCACCAACTTTCATGAAATTTGATCGATATGTGGGGCATGAAGCAAGGACAAACCCCTGAAATTCTGAAGCAAATCCATCACAAAGGGTGAAAGCTGGGATTGTTTTTCACTTTCTTCAACACTGGACACACAACAACAACAACAACAACAACAGGTACCAACTTGCAAATTAAACCTTTGTTACCATGGTAAAAGTCAGAAAAATGAAGCAGCAGCACCAGCTAAGAGAAACGGAGGAAAATATTGATCATTATTTGTGGTTGGATAATGTTGTGGAAAAAACCAAGAGTGGATATTTGGCCTTGACTCAGGTCTGTGTGTAGTCGCTGAGTGCACTTCAAATTCTGTTATTATATTAGTTACTAATCCCAGTGATCCTTCATTACTTTAACATACTTCAGATCAGTTTGCTTGCTGCTGCTGGCGTTTATAATCAAGCACTGGTTTTCTCCCCTTCTTCAGTAATTGTATCTCAGCCTTATCAGAAAGTAAAAATATAACTCCAAGTGACTCAAAGTTTTCAGACTATTATTTTTATTCATTTTTTCCTATTTGTTTACTTCTAGCTGTGTGATAGTAAAAAGCATTCATCCAGGAATTAGCTGGGTTTGTTTAGATTTCTTCAGCACCGCTGTGAGGAGGAGAACTCTGAAGAGCCCGTGAAGTGTCATGGATGGATTACTTCCACACATGACTGATCTCAGTTTGTGATTATTACACCGCTGAATTTAAGGAATAAAACGCTATACACAAACCATTATTGTTTGTTTTTCTGCTTCTTGAAACACAATTTATTGTCATATTAACCTTACTTTAGAGGGAGAGCACAGCTGCAGGATTCTTCCCACTGGTCTCAAAGCAAAATATGATTGGGTCTTTGCCAGATGGGTCTTAACCGTTACAACATCCTTCCTGATGAGTCTGTTGGATTCCACATAACAACCTATAAATCAATATTCATAAACTCAAATAAATTTTACAGCAGTGGCTTTGATGAAAAAACTGTTTTTGCAATGACATAATTAATACGTCATATTTTAATTGCTGATTTTAATGGTTCCTCCTCTGCATTGTTAATTGTTAATAAATTACTGTATAGCATTGTTTGAAAAGCATGACATAACAGAAGTTTATTAGCGTGCCCCATCTGTTTGGGGGGCCCTCTTTACGGTTGTTTACATCAGACACCTGATGTTCATGTCATCGTTTGATGCCTGGCTTCAGATCTTCTTAACAGATAAAAAGACGTCTGCATTTAGCTCCACAAAGCGTGTCATCTTTTCTAAGTAGAAGTCAGTGGAGCTTGATATAGTTGAAAGTTATACTGTGTAAATGGTCTTAGTTGTTGCCAAATGGTCTCTGGACACAATTATGCAGAATATTAAAAGAAGTCCTTGCAGTGTCAATATCAATTATTGGTTCAGATACAGCTCCCATAATAAATTAGATTTACATTTATAGGGGTTATATGTGGTATTGATATTCCAAACTGTCAACAACAGGAGAAAGACGTGTAGCACAACGTACTTAAGACTACCAAAGTCAATGAATTATCACTACGTATCCACAGACTGCATCACTCACTAATAAAGTATAAAGATCATTGTTTACACACATCTGTATTATGGTGTCATCTAGTTTTCTTATTCAAACTCATAGCCACTTATTTTGATAATCAGCCATAATCACACTGTGTCTTATCTTCAAGTGCTTCTTCAGCTGACAGTTTACATTATAGCTGTTAGCTTAGCTCTGCAGTTAGACAGAAAACAGCCACAGTAAAAGGACAAATCACTTTTCTGTAGTTTGTTGTCAATAGCGGCAGTTTGTGATCGCCCAAACAAGATCGGAACTGTCACAGTTTATTCTGAACCCTGGATTAAGAAACAGTAAAGTTATCAAAGTTAGAGGAAACCATTTCAGCATCAAACTCCATTCTTTTCATTCAGAGCTGTGTCCAGTGGCGAAAAAGACAACAGTGATTCTAGTTGTAAAAGATGTTTCTTTGTAGTTCCCATGCTTTGGTCAAAAGCCCCGTGGTGTTAGTTTTCCTGACCATAGGAGACTGACAGTGACTCACTACTGCCTCTAGTGGTCACATAAATCCAATGGACAAGTGTAAATACATTGAGTGAATATCTCACTTTATGTGTCATAACGTCAGAGCTCTTTATTCTAAACACTTTAATGATGATTTTTTAATATTTGAAAGTAGAAATACTACATGTAGCCCTTGTCATTGTGTTATATAGCTGAGATGTAATTGCTTGTAAAAAAAAAAAAAAAAAAAAGTTGACATCATGACACATATCATGACACTCTTGATGATTGGGTCACCCATCACAGATTAAATTTAGTGACACTTGCCCTTTAGTTGCACTTCTCATCCATTCTGCAGGTTTGCTGCCAGGAAACTTATATAACAGATTACACATGTGTCACCATCTTGCTTTTTGGGGATTAGAGTGGAGTTCCGCCACAAAATCCATGAGCAGTCTAAGAGAGGATGTGACATGTTTGTTGCTTATCTGTTGCTTACCTTAATCAACTAAGAGTTAATGCATGGTATTTCAACAACTGTTCCTTTTGTATCGTGGCCAAACATTAGATCAGTGGTTCTCAACTGGTCCGGCTTCAGGACCCACTATCACCCTTCAATGAGCAGCTGTGACCCAAATTGATAAAAGTTAAACTTCTCAAATGTATTTAATGAAAATATGGTGTGTTTTGAACCTGAGGTAATACAGAATATCACAGTATGAAAACACAAAAGACAAGTTTAATGATAAACCAAACTGATCAGCAGGTGGAGATGCTAAATATGGAAATATTTCCTTTAACACTAAATTAAGTACATTTGAGCCAAAACTAAAAAGTGCAGTCAGTTAAAAATTAAAAGTGCATTCAGTCACTTGTTCAAGAAGTAAACACACTGAGGTTTTTGTCTTCAGTGTAGATAAAACCATATCTGATGCAGTCGTTGTTATACCTGAGACTTTTGGGTTTTCTTTTATACTGTGAAATTAGCTGGTGTTAAATAGCATTAAAGCGCATTACCTCCACCTACTGCTGGGGAGTATAAGTGGGCGGCATTCTGCTCCATAAAAATAAAGCACAACATTATTTTTTGCCCAGATAAAGGCCCGCGACCCACTGAAAACGGGTCTGCGAAACACTTTTGGGTTGCAAACCACCAGTTGAGAATCACTGCATTAGATGAGAAGATCAGTAACACTTTCATTCCTGCTAAATATGAAACTGCCTAGTGACTAGCTCAGTGTAGCAGAAGGCTTGTGAGCAGGGGAGGCAGACTGCCTGGTTCTGCCTGAAGGACCATAAGTTCCTATAAAGTTTACTAATTAACACATCTAACTTATTCATCTCTAAGAAAACCGCAGTGGAAAAAACGACAGTTGGAAGTTTATGGAGAGTTACCTGCTGGAGGAATCCCTGGGTGCAAACTTGTCACAGCCTCATGCTTTTTTAAACTGTTTTCTTTGTTCATTGTCATTTAATGCTCATTTGTAGTTGTCAGTTTTTACACGCTTTTGCACTGTGAGTAATGGTATTAGCCAGTAAAGCTGTATGACAGGGACATCATGTCACAGCAACAAACCTGTTAGTTTTAATTCACTCTGGTTTGTATGTAAAAGCAAGCAAAGAACTGAAGGACAATGTGTGGCACCGTGAAGAGCTTATATAACATTAACGTCACATGAATCATACAATTTGCACTGAGAGTTTTTGTTTTGTTTTTTTTACCTGAACACTTAACCAAGAGAACAGAAGACACATGCAGGCTTTATATAAGAGCACCAGATGATGTTGAATCAATTCTAATTTCTCTGTCTCGGCTATTGCAAATTCACATTGCTGCCAGTGTGAATAGTTTTGATGCTAAATACTTGTGGGTGTTTTGCACATTTTATTCATCATGCCCCTGATGTGTCAAAGCCTTCACTCAGACAATGGTGAATAGCAAAAAGACAGCTTAAATCTACATTTGGAGAATCAACTTTCTCTAAAAAGACATTAAATACAAATACAACTGCTTTTACAACAAATATTAAGACTTTCTATTTTCCTTATGCGGAGCTGTGTATGCAAAAGCCTGACTAAGGACAAGGGTCATCAACAAGAAATGGCTAAACCCTCTTTGTGCAGAACATGAGCTTTCATACTGTATTAGTCGATTAAATGAATATATTCAAATCAAGGACAGGTTACAAACACCCACACAACCATGAGCAACTATCAAATGAAGCAACAGTTGTGAGACTGCAATAGGTGTGTAGGAGTGTTGAAGCTTACTAAAACACTTTCATTGATTGTGGATGCTCGCCTCTCAATGTTGATGCCATCAAGATCGAAAGAAGAAGAACACCGTCATCTCAAAATGTTTTTAAAGATGTTGTGCTGATGGAGATTAATATGTTTTTCATTCAGTGTTGGAAGGTGTGTGAGCCCTGATTTAGTGCTGTGAGTATCGCCTAGAGAGTTATAACTAATGAGTAAATTACTTCATTTTCCAAGTAATTTAATTTTCAACACTTACATGTACAGTATATGTGAAGCAGCCACTGCTTCCTGCTGTAAGTACAGAATAAAATGACTGAAACTGAAATGTCTTTTTTTCCACGGCTGCTACAGGAATGGATTAGTGCTGATAAAGGACAATGACATTCGATATTTGGTACATATGTTTACTGTATTTACAGTAAAACTTAAAATCCTGTTGTCAGAATTAGAATTTATTTAGTATTTAGAATAACACAAACTCCAACATATAACTGAAAATGGCTTTAAGCATATGTGTGATTTAAAGAGAACTTTACAACATTGTCTTAAAAAGTGCAGGGTTCTACCAGCAGCATTTGTTATTAACGTAACAGAATCCTTTAAATTAAAAACGAACAACATAGTCCCTCAGTTTGTGTAAAATAAGAATAAATCAAACTAACAAAATGTAAGGCTCGTTTCAGATTAGGGTGTACAAAGAATCGTAGCTGATTTTGTCGCTGAGGGGCTACATCATGTCTAAAAACTAAAAACTGCAAAAACATTGACTATTGGATCAAGTCATAGGCCAGGCCAACAGTGTTTTGACCTGCAGTTGTATCACACAGCAGAACTACCCCATCAACACCAATAACACATTAGAAATTGCACAACACTGAAAGGGTTTGCAACAACTTGCCAAAAGCAACAGTCTGTTTACAATGGCTGAGCCCATAATTGTTATATAATACACAACAGCTTGTACCATTCAGAGCAAAGCCTGAAGAAAATGACCTGCCACGTCCAGTTAACAGCAACACCCAGCTGTCAAAGCATGTATGTTTTAGTTTCTTGATTTTGTCTGGGTTCAACAATGTTCGAGGGAGTAAATATAAATTGGATGAGCTCATCTTTTGGAATGTACAAGCACTTGTAAACTTTAGAGTCATACCCAATCACACCTCAGCAGAAACCGGCAAAGAAAGTCAACCCTCCTTAGCGAACTGCAAACAAATGCATAATCCTGAGTGAAATACTGTTTTCCATTTCATTATCATACAAAGCAGGTGTTGTCAGTAAACAACATGCCCGCGAGACACATTGAAAGTTTTGCCACATTTTTGTCAAATACCCAGCTTTCCTTCACAGATGTAAGAGAAACTCCATGAGCAGAATCTGACAAATGTCCTCATTTGCTGCCAAACGTTTCCACTTAAGGTAAATGATCTTGTATTCAGGTTTAAAAACCTATCATCCCCGAAACAGCCATCATTACTCACACTATCAATACATCTTCGTCGCTTACTTCACTGAAAATACTTTTTTAAGAGCAAATGTAAGGTGAAATGATTTGTTGAAAAAGACATTTTTGCATTTCTCTGAATGCTCTTCACACTCACAGCATTAATCCTTGCCTGGTCATATTTAAATCTGTTTCCTCTGCAAAGCTATCCGTTTTAACTCCCAGCTCATTAGCTCCACTTCAAATCCTCCTTGCATCTCTTTTTTTTCCCTTTTATTCAATCACGTGGAACAGCCTCTTCCCCTCCTGCCTCGGTCCCTCTCTTCCTTCTCCTTCGTCTCATCTCTGTGCTCTTTTTTTGTCTGGTTACTTTTTCCTCAAAGGACGGCGCATGAAGGTGACTGGTCTAGCCCTTTTACCTGCCGGGGTGCACATCTGTTTTATGCAAAATACTGTTAACAGCGGGGAGAGTGGGTGTGTAAGTGAGACGGAAGCCAAAGTTTTCTTTTTTTTTTTTTTTTTGCTGGTGAAACGTTACATGACAGATCATAACTCTGGATTTTTTTTAACTGCAATTTTAGCCATGTTCACTAGCACAGCAGCGATATGATAAATAGTGCAAAGGCCCTGAGAGGTTTTGATGTCTGTGGGAATTCATGCTACCCTCAAGTGGAATGGAACGCAAACAGAAAAGCAGCGTGACTGGAATGAGGTATGGGTATGGATAGCAGCTCCTTGAGGGTGGCCAGATTAAAAATGGTGACAGTGAACACAGGAGGAGGAATTGCAAGGCAAAAGAGGAAGCAGTGGAGGGAGAGGAAGGCGGGGGGGAGGGAGGGTTATTGACACAAAGATTAAATGGATCTCCCTGTAAAACCTCTGGATAAAAATCACTACTGTCCCTGGGTGATCACACCCCCATATTATCATTAGAGAAATGAATATGAGCTGGTACAGCGCAGGCAAATCAATATGCTTGTTAAGTGCTGCATTGGTGCTAAAGGTGTATGTAATGTGTTACCATGGTACAATGAGAGATGTTTGTTTGCGAGTGTGTAGTGTATGTGTGTATATGTGTGCAAAAATGATGGGTAATGGTAATCACTGCGGCACTTTAGCCCTTTTTTTTGGCCTTCAATTTATAAAATTAAAAGGGAAATCCAACAATCACTTGAAGGGACAATCCAATTATCAGTGAGGCGGTAGTTACAGTATGTGGTTAAAGGTGTGCATTATTCAACATGAGGGATTAAACGGAAGCTAAACTTAATTATTCAGGAATTCCTAATTGTCAGTGCATGGCTTTAACTCTGACAACCAAAGTCAAGGATTTATACGTGGTTCTGCTCCACTGAAGGCAATTTGGGAATTTTGGCAAAACTCAGAAAATGAAGGGTTATTTCCTTGGGATGAGGTTATGTTTCCTTGATCAAAGCTGACAGCAGCGTTACAGGATAAAGCACACCAGGGGTATTAAAGTATATTTTATAGGTCAACTGAAATGTCCTGGAACACAACTATAACCTGCCATCATTTAAAATTGAGTGAGGCTTGGCTTTATAGGTTAAGTCATGCAGACGGTGCGGGTTCCCCTGGGTTTGTGAGTCCCCTGTTTTATTCATTTATTTATTATTGTGTTCTTTTAAAACATTGGTTAAAGGAGACGTCTATAACAGTAAAAGATGCCATAAAGTATTGGCAGGATCTTTATTTTATTTTAAAGATCTAATTAAAAAAGGGGGCAAATGAATCACTGTGTAACAAAGTTAAAGTGAGTCGCCAGAGACCAAGTGATAACAGTTTACACTTGACATTGGTTTTAATTGATTCCATTTTGACTTTTTGTTTCCAGTTCTAGTATCACACACCCGATAAATCGCTACTGTAGAATTCAGTGGCAGTGGATTAAAGGTTCAGCATGTAACACTTCTTTCCACGATGCAGACGTGCTTTACCAGTATGCCACCACACTGCCCCAGTTATTATTATCCCATGCAGTTAAATACTCTAGCCATTATTGTCAATGAAAACCTCGCAAAATACTGGAAATTAAGCACGTTAAAAGGTTCGGGCATACTTGTGTGCTTATGGCATTCCTGTGTTTGACTCGGTCAGTTGCTGACAGTAGCAGGCCCCATTCCTAAGCTTACAGTAGCTAATGTTGCACATTTTTGCTTCTATAGAAAGAGCAGAGAAGCCTCAGTTTGAGTGCACTTTAGTCATCTACAGAAAATTTACGGCGGTAATCAACTGAGACATTCATAACCTTAAAAACTGACATGGGTAACATCAACAAATGATGTGCTCCTATTACAAAACAGACTCCCTAAAAGACTAAGCACACAAGTATGTCTGAAACTTATTGAGCATGCTTAGATTCCAGTATTTTGTTAGTTTTCATTGATAATAATGGCTACAACATTTAACTACATGCATAATAATAATTGTGGCGGTGTGGTGGTTAGCACTTCAACCTCACAGCAAAAGGGTGCTGTGTTTAGTTCACATAGGTTTCCTCTGGGTTGACCACCACCATTACAAACGGGTACATTTAGGTCAATTCTTCTGTCAGAGCCCCTGACCACAGTGCTGATGAGCGGCTTCGATGGCAGCTCACTGCTCCTAATGTCCTAATGCTAGGTACTGTGTGTTTTAGGATGGGTCAAATGTAGAGATCAAATCTGTTTATGGGAATAATGAGTCCGATTTTCATACTTGCAACCTCAATAAGAGATCAAATGGAGTTACACGAGCTAGTATCAAATAAGCAAGTCGCCGTATGTGGGAAGTTTTTAGGTCATTTCAGTTTTCGAAATGTTACTGTTGTAAACAGTCATTCAACTTCTTGTCCAAGAACACAATTGGAACTCAGGGTTGAACTTTTCACAATCTAAAACACTTAAATAGCATCAGTTTTGGACGCAACTTCAAGAGTGTCGTGCTTCATGTGCAGAACTTGGGCAACTAGTCATCTTTGCCCTGTGTCAGTGACTAACTGCCGGGTGGGATGTCAGAGGGCCGCTCTTCACTTTGATGATGACTCACAGTGGCATGGCGCTTTTGATCCTCTCCCCAGCTTTGTGAATAAAGAATACGCTTTGATTGACGCTGCGCACATTATGGCCGTTTGAGAGTTGGCAGGGGAGAAAAAGACACGTCTGTCATGTTGAAAAGCCCCCTGTCTTTGCTGCTGGGGGCCAAGTTGAAGCAAAGTATTTCTGAGCTGTTTTCAACATCTAGCCTTATACAATGTCTATAATAGGAGCCTTCCCTCAACAACAGCTATCCATCCTTTGTCATGTGCTGCATGTTTGATTCCGGCAGTGTTTGATCAACACCCACAGCTATTTAAGTACAGACAGCCTGAATACAGATTGGGTTAGTTACAGTTATGTGCTAAAATGAACCTTCAGTGCTTATCACGCACACACAATGTGACATGGCAAAGTAGAGTGAGGATCAGCCTTAATCAACCATAATGGATGATAAAATGAGCTTAGCCACTGCTACAAAGCAGAGTCCTTTTCGCAGTTTCAGATCCTCCTCAGTATTCTAACCCAGTGCAACCTCATAAGCAATTACAAGCGTATTATGCAGGGATAACAAGAAAACAAGGGAAAGAAAATCTAGGAGCACGAAGAAACATACAAACCCAGTGTATTGTTTTTTGGCTAATTGAGGTGTGTGCCTTTGAATTACACAAAAAAGGTGGCAAAGACTAAACCTCACAAAAATAATGATAATAAAATGGAATACAGATGTGTCTTGAATTTCAATGCATAAAATTTTATACACTATATACACTGAATATTTCATTGCAGACAATGTGAATCCCCATGAGGGCAGCTAAGCCTGGGTTTTTAATATGTTAAGGAAATGTACTGAGCAGCTCAGGGATGTCACACGCATTTGTCACTGTATCTGGGGGAATCAAACAGACATCTCTGAATGCTGCCTGGCTGGTTATTGGTCCCAGCAGGGAACATGAGACATGAAACATGTATTCAGGGATTTGGAAATATAATACCTTGTGATGTTATAATCAGTGCAGGATATATGCGATCAGTACGAGGTTACAGAGCTTTATCAGGATGTGAGAGATGGGATAAACCCATGACCTGCAGATTACGGATCTGTCAGCAACCTTTAAGGGCAAGGAGAGCTGAAGGTGTATTCAAGAGCCTTCGTGGATACACTTGACAGAGTATGTGTATGTGAGTGTGTGCATTATGTATGTATTAGGTGTCTTTGTGTGTACAAGCATTTTCTCAGTTGAGCCGTGCTGAGCTGTACTCTGTGTACTGGACGAATTCAAAGCAATCTGCCACCTTTCTCAGAACTAGCCAGGCACTGCGAGTAACAAAGGACGGCACAGAACACCTGCTGAGATGATGGAGATGGCTGGCAGCCAAGACAACATATGGGTCTTATTCTGGCCGTAATAAAGACAACCTGACATAAATATCGGACAAAACGGACCGCTCAGGAGACCCGAGGCGTCCCGCTGCAGTGTCTGCCGACATTGACGTAAACATTTTCTCATCCTTGGGGTGGTGAAGAAAGCAAAAAGGGAGAATGAAAGTAAAGTTGTGGGGGGATGTAATATGATATATTCAATGCATAACAATGCAGCTTCCCAAAAGCATAAACATCTCAGCCGTCTTTGAAGTCCACAGGTAACAGAGCGTACCATCCGCAGTTGCTGGATGAAATGATTTTTTTGTGCAGTAAACAAATGCTAGAGCTCAGCCCTCACAAGGCGTACGAAGTGTCAGCACGACTATGTTGAAGAAAAAAAAGTCCCTTGGAGCTTGAAAGACTTTCTTAGCCTCGAGCACATTGCCCTAGTCACAAAAAACAAACATCAATCTAAAAGAATCAGAGGTAATCTAGTCAAGTCAACTTAAAACTTCTCTGTGCGTGTTAAAAAAAAGCACCTGGTCATGTCAGGGCAGAAATGTAAAAGGTTTTTATTGGATTTTTTTTTATTATTTATTTTTTTCCTTACACAGCAGATATATTAGGAATTGTGTGCCAAAATACTGTTCTTCTAGTTGTACTGACAGTTTTGTTCTTCAGCTCCAAACGACCTTCTTCATTATTTCTATGAAAATTGGCAGAACAAACAAACCTAGTAATTCAGTAATACCATTGCTGCCCCAGCCTTTGTCCTTGTTGTTGTCATCTGTGTGGAAGCCTGTGAAGAGTCAGGGAAGCTAACTGTTAATATAACTGCCTGACAAAGAAGCTCTGGCTGTTTAGAGAGATAATGGCCTGGACCCCAGTCACAATAATAGTCTCCCTCTGCGAATAAATGTTGGACAGCCAGTTCACAGCACTCCATGTTGCCTATTTTTAGTACGCCATAATTAATACACTGTAATTGAAGCATATAAAGAAAGCTGAAAGGAACACAGGGGATCATTGCACTTAAAAGGGAACAAGTCAAGCAAAGATGTGAAATGATAGTCGTCACAGCTGTCAAATCGCATCTCAATTGACATTTCTTGGCTTCTTTTTTTTTTTTTTTTTTTAATTCAGCACCGGCACCGTGGGCCAATCTTCCGCCTGGAGTTATACATTATAAATGCTCAACAGAAATCATATGCAAAACAGCGCGGCTCACTTCAGTCATAATTTCATAGAGACAAAGGCACTTTTCGACAGAATGTGACAGAAAAGATTAATAATCATCTATTAGTGTCAAAGTTCATCAGCGTCCTGTTTCGCGGGATGCCCATGTACTGTACGTGGCGGATCGCGCTGATGACATCTTGGGATCTGTGTTTCTCATCCACACTCATAATTCCTCAGAGGTTCGAACCATCTAATTTAGCAGTCTCATATTATCACGCCTGCTGTAATCCGTTCATTAGGGGAACAATCTCAAAGTCTTTTTTTTTTATAATTAATGGCATTTAAATGATGATGTGATGTACTGTATATGTGGGAGCAGTCTTCCTTATAGCATGTTAATGATCCACAGCATTCTGCTAATCAGTCAATTAATCACCATCTTATGAATTTAATCTCTTATTTAGGCCCTGTTCTACATAATAGGTTTTAAACATTCAAATCCATGCTTGGATTGCAAATGAGGCTCATTCTGGAGCCTGATGCTCGCCTTACACTGGGCTTCCATTGACAGCCTTTGATTCAGGATGTTACAAAATCTAACATGTCGCTGTTCTTTGTTACCAACTAAAAAGATGTCACCCAAGAACATCCATTGCAGTTGTTGCAAAGAAGTAATTACTGCTATTTAATGTTTTCTGTGTGTCTGCCATGAGTGTACGTATGGTTTATGCACTCCAGCGTCTGTTCAAAAAGCTCAAACGCTCATTTTGCTTTGGTGATTTCACATAGCACCGCCGAAAACAAACTCATGTTTATTTATCACGCACTTAAATCTCTCATATCAAGAGCTTGGTTAGTCTAAGAGGGAGTGAAATCGAAGTCTTTGGGAAAACCAAACACGGTGATGAAACAATTTGCAATACATTCTTGGATTGTCTTTTTAAAGTCATACAATCAAAGAGGGCTTGTTTTCCTTTGTTGTTTATGTATTCAGAAAATGATGAAGACACACATATGAGATTTGGTTTTGGTATTTGTCTACCATAAAGTAAAGGTAAATTAAAACTTTGTTGTGCTAACATAGATTCTAATCTTCCCATGTTCTATGACACTCTATTAATCTTTTTTGTAGAAAAGCTCTGCAGACAACCTGAGGAAAAAAATTGATAAACAATTTACATCTGCATATTTGACAAATTAAAAACTCTTTATTTACTGCCTTTTGTCATCTTTAATAGAGTACTTGATGGATTATTGGAGAGTGAGAACCCGTGATGATTAATTAATTGATTATCAACACTTGTGATGTCGTTATTACTAAACAGAAAGGGTGAATGCCCGCCCCGTGCCATTTTCACAACCCACCAATCGAAATGGCCTTCGACATGTGGATTATATGTTAAACTTAGCCACAATATACACAAAAAAAAACAAAGAATGGGTGCAGTTGTGTTTATTAATAATAAATCATTAGATGCTCAGAATGCTTTTTACCTCTGTTATTGGGTCAATTTTAAAATACCGTATGATTAGTAGAGATGTAATAATATTAAGTAGTGGCAAAACATTGTTATTTTTTTTTTTTGCTTGGGAGTGAGTGAGTGTTGGCAACCATACCCGTTAGTTTACATCAATTAGCCATGGGGTGTTTATATCAAAAAAAAACTTTCATAATTACTTGCCTTAGCCAAACATTTCGCTTATATGAGTGTTATCAGTGCCAGTGCACAGTATGATATAGTCATACCTTGATTTGCAATACAACTGAGCTGACAGAAGCTGTAATGTGATTTATTTGTGTTCTGCCTGAAGGATTCAATGACGGCACGAGCAGATAGAAATGAACACACTAGTGCAGAGCGACAGATAAATTACAGGTTCTGCTCAACACGAAGCTCGCCAAACATCATCTGAGGGAGACATTTCTGCTCAATTAACACATTTCAGTTTCTTTTATCAGCCTGCTTTCTCTCCGTGCTAATATTTAGACATGCTGTTATTTATGGAAGAGGCCAGTGCACAAGGCAGGCTCCTGCTGACGAGCAAAGCGCTCAGCATCTGTACCTTTTTTTTTTTTCTAGAAACTTCTGTAAACGTCCAACTGGACTGTTAATGAGAGGCCCCCTGTAAAACAACCTGTCACATCGCTCAACTCGCACATCTGCTGGAATACTAAGCAGGTCGCACACAAACACCGTGAATCATCAATAAACAAAAATAGACTGTAATAGAAAACTGTACTTAGAAGGCAAGAAAACAACTGATATTTAGCTTTGCATTCCCTAGATGCACCATAATCCAAACCTGGCTCATAATCCTTCAGTAAAATCCTCTTCCATAATTGTCTTGTCTTAGTGTGGTAACTACACTAGACTGTCTCACGATATGTGCAGCATATGAACTCCCTCATTGTCTTCCCCATTGCTCATGTCTTGCCTGATTGTAGAAAGGTAGTGCAGAGCAACGCAAAAAGAAAGATGTGCTGAGCAGTTAGCTCCTATATCAGACTTTAAATTTGGCTCCTTTTCCTGGTTATAAATTCTCTATCAATTTAACTCCCAAAATGAAACTGCTTAGTATTATAATCCAAATATGCTCATTATAATAACTTTGACATTAGGGCATATTAAGCCATACATCCGGATGTGTTGTGTCGCGTCACATACAGCAGAGGGGTAATGACCTCCTGAAGCAGTCTTAGCATGTGCAATATGTTCTGGCCTATCAATAGTGAAACAGGCTTTATTTGAGTCGAGCTGACACATTACTTGGCTCCTCATATATGGAAGGCTGTTGGCAATGAAAGCTGTGTTATATGGTCCAGTAGTGCTGACAGGTTTCTTTCTCCTTCTCCTCTGCCCTCCCCCTCTTTTATTTCTCTCTCGTCTAGGCCGTGGAGAAGCTGGCACGTGGCGTAAGGAGGTGGGAAGGATGGATCTCCAGTCCAATGTAAGAGCCTCCCCCCGGGGAAGCCGGTGTCGGACGCAAGGCCTCATGGGCCGTTGACCTACTGTCTCTGTGATTTATGGCGGCTGGGGGCCTCTGGCCACTGCAGACTCCTCTCCTCTCTCTCCTTTATATCCCTTCACCCATACCGCAGGATTGTAAGGAGCCACACACACTGCATCACCCTTTGCAGGAGTATTCGAAGAGGAATTCCTTGCACATGCTGAGCTGCAGCACATCAGCTTCCTACACAGTTTCATCCAAAAATAAACAGTCCCATAAACATTTCTACAGTGCAGCACCTTGTCTCGTAATCGCATCACATGTCCATTAGATGAGGCCAGCTTACTTGACAGTGTGTGGATTACAATCACTCATGGTGCATCAGCTGTAAAGCCCTCAACATAGCCCATGTTAAGGGGCAGAACCAGAATCAATGGAGGTGCACTGAGTAACAAGTTGATGTTCGTCTTTTCACATGGCCTGAGAGCAATCAGCAGTCAGAAACTCTCCGCTGACTCCACACACTACTCTGCTTCTATGTTGCAGTAATCATCATTAGTAATGGACTACTAGTGCAGTGATTTACAGTATTGTTTTAATCTTAGATTTGTTTCTGTGGTCATCAAAGCTGTCAGAGAGTCCAAAAATACCATAAAGGCTTGAAGTGGACAGTCCCAGGTCTCCCCTTCAGGACTATATATATTTTTTTAAAGCGGTAGGCAAATATTGAGTTAGCAGTTGCCCTCGCCATGGTGTTGCCGCCCCCCGACAAACGCCACGTGTGCCTGACCACCATTGTCATCATGACCAGCATGGCCTTCATGGACGCATACCTGGTGGAGCAGAACCAGGGTCCACGGAAGATCGGTGTGTGCATCATAGTGCTGGTTGGGGATGTATGCTTCCTCATTGTCCTACGGTATGTGGCAGTGTGGGTCGGTGCAGAGGTGAGAACTGCCCGACGAGGGTACGCCATGATCCTCTGGTTTCTGTACATCTTTGTGCTGGAGATCAAGCTCTACTTTGTCTTCCAGAATTGCAAAGCTGACAGGAAAAGTCTGGAGACAGTGGCCCGCAAGGCTTTGACGTTACTATTATCTGTATGCGTGCCGGGTCTATATTTGGTTCTAGTGGCTTTGGATAGTATGGAGTATGTGAGAACTTTCCGGAGGAAGGAAGACATGAGGAGTCGTCTGTTCTGGGTGGCTCTGGACCTGTTGGACCTCCTGGATATCCAAGCCAACCTTTGGGAGCCCCAGCGGACGGGCCTGCCCATCTGGGCTGAGGGCTTGATGTTCTTCTACTGTTACATCCTTCTGCTCATCCTGCCCTGCGTGTCACTTAGTGAAATCAGCATGCAGGGGGAGCACATGTCACCCCAGAAGATGATGCTGTACCCGGTTCTGAGTCTGGTCACAATAAACGTGGTGACCATTCTCATACGAGGTGTAAACATGGTACTGTTTCAGGATAGCCGTGTTTCCACCATCTTTGTGGGCAAAAATGTGGTTGCCATTGCTACGAAAGCATCCACCTTCCTGGAGTACCGGAAGCAGGTAAAGGAGTTCCCTCACCCACAGAACGCCATGGCACTAGAACTACAGCAGAACTCTGTCAGCCACACACAGCCGCTGCCCAATGCCACCAGTTTGCCCCATGAACCCTCGCCGGCACAGGATGTCATTGACACATGACCGCCAGCTCTGGAGTCACCATTACAGACTGAATGCTTTTCTGAAAGCTCCAGGAGTGGAGATAGAGAAATCAGCTGCATGACAGGATGATATTCTGCTCTTGTCAAGCCCACATGAACTGCTCTGAAACCATAAAAGAGATTTTCAGCATCACCTGCCTGTCAGAACATACTGTAAACCTACACTTGACTGAGTGCAGCGTGCAGACTTTGAAGTCAAAACAAAGGTTTTTAATCGTGCTATTGTGTTTTTAATTGTTTTAAAAAATAAAAATAAAAAAATCACACTTTATTAAGGGACAATCTGAATATTGCGCAGCCTGGTGACATTATGTTGTGTAAAATGGACTCCCTACCCCCCCTACGCGTATCTTGTAATTTTTAAAGGTCACTTTTTTGACGGTGCATCTGTGGCATTTCCTTTGAATTTCAGCAACAAAGGACATACCACTCAGCATGAAGCACTTTTGGCAAGGAAGAGCAGAGAGTGACGAGGCGGGTCATGAGGGTCGGTGCTGTGGTGCTGTGCTAGAGCCAGGTTGGTGGCAGACAAACGCATTTCCTTCTGTGTTTGGTTCTGCTGAGAAAGGAGCTCTGTGGAAGCTGCTGCCTCGGTCATTGGGACACTTTATGACCAAAGGTCTGATTAAAGCACCGAAGCTCAGCAATATGCCACACTGCAAGCAACCAAGCATGTGTTTTACTGTGTGCTCGCGTGTGAGTATGTGCACGCACAGTAGTATGTGTGAGCGTACGCGCCCGAACGAAGGCACACCTGCCTGAAAATGTGTCTGTAACGGTTTATGTTACATCAGATAGTTTTGGAAAAGATAATGAGTGGTTGATTTTTGTGTGATGAAATGCAAAAGACAAAAATATGTGGCGCTGTCAGAAAAGAAAAGATGGGGGAAACATACTTTTTATTTCCTGTACTGTACATTCCTCGAAAAATTAGCTCAAGCCTTGAAATCAAAGAATACAGAGATCCAGAGAACGCCTCATAGAAAATTTGACAACTTAAAAACATGAATAAAATAGAAAAATACAAACAGAAAACACCTTTTTTCTTGACATTATTTTTTTCATTATTATTATTAATTATTATTATTATTATGTACATTCTTTAACTGTCGGAGGCCAATGATGTTTTAATAAAAGTATATATAAAAGAATAACTGAGTGTTTTGTTTTATATGACTATAATGACAGTTAACTGATACTGAAGGACAGCAGCAAACTACACATATTACTATATACTTATTGAATTCTTTTTTGTGCGTTTTTACATTTTTTTTCTTTTTTGAATGACTACAAGTATATTATTTGAAGTGGTCTGTGTTACAAAATGTTAAAAAAGGCCATCAGTTGTGTCAGTAAATGATCTCCTATACCAACATAGGACATCAGTTGATTAATCCGTATAACATCTTCAGTAAACTGATCTTCAATGAGAAAAAAAAAAAAAAAGATGGAGACAACACCTAAATGCAGACCTACATCCCAATCACATCTAGCAAAGGCTGAAAAATGTATGTCAAGAAAATCCTTGGCTACCAAAAAGAACCAATTCAGGTCCAAAAAAAGGCAACACCTACCTGTATATTTTGCTGTGTTAGGTTTGTTTACCCACAAGTGTGGAGAGCGCTGTTCACAAAAACTCTGAATCCAACCTGCATAGGAGAATTTCATGTTCATTTGTGGTAACAGCAGCGTAGCTGATAATTCCACAGGGTATTGGTAGGAAAGTGTGTGGTGTTGTGTAAACCTGATGAACTAGTTCACGTGTGTTGCTTACTTAAATGTGACCTACATGCATTATATCTGCGGTTTACTTAATTCTATATTTATGTTATGTTTTAATTTTAAATAGATTATTATAAAAGTAATTTAACTTTTACGTATGTTCCTCTACACCACAGATACAATACTTTCAGTTACACTTTAAGTTAGCGATAACATTAGTATTCTTTACACCTCTGGCAGTTCTACAGCAAAGGTATTTCTGTTGTGTTTTTCATGGAGGACCAAACAGCACATTAATATTTAGGCTGAGCAGCCTCCTTCTGGACTCCAGCATTAATTTTCAAGCCCTCGGGCTACCACCTTTGGAAACGCAAGCGAGCAATGAATTTATCTTTAAAATGTGATAAAAATGCATGAACCTTTTCTCAACCGTTTCTCCTTTTTTGCTTCCAGTTCTCATTATCACCTCCGTCACTTTTTTTTTTTGCTCTGTTAACACTAATCTTTTCAGGAGCGACCCTCAGTTATCAAAAGGAAACCTTCACAGCTGATGCACCTTCTCCGGATTGCTATGAAAGAATGTATTAACTGGTCCAAGTGTTGTGGAACAACAGGGAGGTCGCCCACATGAGGAAAGTCTCTTAACTGTCGACAGGTTAACTAAGGTTAACTGCTGATCTCAGCTCACAGAGACATGCTCAGACCTTGGATGGCCTCACTCCATTAACAATAACTGTCAGCTGCAGAGTGACTAAGGGACTGGATGATTGCTAGAGGAGGGTCTTTCTCTCTTACTTGACATTAGCAGAAGTGGAATATTGTCAAGTGATCATCCTGATTTCATTCATGGTCTTCAATATGCCACTTTGAAAAGCTATTAGTGGAGCTGAATTCATTTGATTCATCTATTTAAGCCGCCATCGGTTGCAAAGCTAAAGGAGTACACTACTGTACAAGACACCTGAAGAAATAAGAGGGTTGCTCTCTCCGCTGATGCAAAGGCAGCTCAATGGTTATTTTTTATTCATTTTCAGAAATTACTGTGTAGTTGGCTTGAAGACAAAAGTTATATTTCCTTGTTCACTACATGACAAGGTCTTTTTCTATGAAATATGCAAAATACAAAGAAGGCAGACTGACAAAAACCTTGTACAGCACTGGAAGGAGCTAAATATATACACAGAGGTGTCGGTATCATTCCACACACCCACTTTTCTGTTGCTTCTAGCTCATCAAACAACCAATCATTTAAGTGAGTGGAATCAGTTTGCACTATCTGCCTGTCTCTCTCTCTCTCTCTGCTGTAGAAACATATTGATTGTGCTGGCTGGTGAAATATTAAATATTTCTGAGGCGTATATCTCTGGGTCATGTTCATTCTGGTTGTCTTTCAGTTAATGTCTAATATGAGAAATAAAAGAATTAAGTCATATTGGGAAAACGTGCAGTGGTTTTACTGCTGATGGCTAGGGATTTCCTCCAGTTGATTCTTATCCATATTTTATACCACACGTCCTTCAATGATATGTCACAGTACAGTATGTTGATGAAAAAAATGTAAGGAAGTCAGTAAGATTGGGAAATTAAATTTGATCCCAGGTTAGAGCCAATACAAGATAACAGAATGGGTAAGTAACCGGTATCTGTAGAAAAAACTTGGATTTCAGCTCTACTTAATAGTTGCTACACACAGATATCTCTAATTACCATACACTGCAGTCTGCTAGGATCTTAGGTAGATATTAGCATGTATAGCTACTGTCACAGCAAAGTGAAGGATGGACCGCAGTCACATGTCTGCATTCACACTGAAAAAGAAAATATGACAAGCAAAGTGTAATACTAACCTGTGGATAAGGTTCTTATGTGTTGATGGAAGGGACAGTATCTGAGGTGTTGGAGGAGTATAAGGAGGGTGATGTAATCAGTCATAGATTATGGGGTGAAAAGCAACCTGAAATTAAAAGAATGTAAAAAAACAAATTACCTAATGAACATAAAATCTGCGTGAAGGATATGTGCATGTTAACTCTGATAGAATAAAATTAAGTAAAATGCATATGGTTTATGCACATTACATTCTTTTATGACATTAATAGATGGTGTTGCATTCTCTGAGAATGTTACTGACATTTCAGGTATAATTATTCATCATGATTACTTATACTTCCATATGTTCCAACAGTTTACTTATACCTTCTAATATACTGTATTAATTTATAATAGCTGAGATCTCAGAAATCATTTTGTGAGTACAATCCATTTTCTTTTCATCAATGAAATGAACAAGATTAGTGTAATAAAGTGAAAGTTGCAATAAAGCGCAATTACAGTTATCCAAACAAATGTTATTTGTTTTTGCAGACAACACAGCTGAATCATTTCATAAGCTGCTGCTGGGCTGTCAGGGTGTTGTCAGTTATTTCACTGTGACCAGAATACGGTTTTCAGATTAATGCACATATTTCATTGCACTGTTTACTGTCAATCTTCTGTCAGCCACAGGAAGACATATAAATCTCTCCCAATAAATAATCCCTCAAAATCTTGTCACCTTACACAATTTATTTTCACATCCAGGTGTCTATATTTAGAGCATCCTTGTTAGCGACGACAGCAGTTAATCTAACTCTGACACCAATGGGGAAAAAAAACAGATGAAAAAAATTTAATTACACACCTCATGCACCACAAAATGATTTGTTAAATATAAATAGGCTATAACTCTAAATGCCAAAATTGCACTCCTTTAATTCTAAGCAGCCTAAAGATGAAGCATTAGCTATAGCTATGGCATGATTGACTCACGTTATTAAACTGTTCTTATGCTACCTAAACAGGCTCAGAAAATGGGGATTGAGAACCAGGGCCACCATTTAATTAAAAATGTCCTCTTGTATGAAGAACAGCTACGGAACAGTCGATGGTACTATTTAGAACCTTTCTATCACTGACTAAAGCCAGGACTAAGATGAAAATCCTTGCCGTGGTCGGGGTCACAGCTCATTGTGAGGCTCTCAGCATAATGTCACTATTGTTTGAATAAATCTTATCAGCACCAGTGGTTGAAGGGGGAAAAAGTAAATGGCAAACTTGGGAGCGGAATAAATTACCTGTAGCTGCCTCTGCAACAGATCACCTTTTCCTAGACCCTCTGAGTGAAGGATTCGTCCATAAATCACCGGGCGTTCGCATCAGGAATGTAATTGTCCTCTCCCTATATGTAATACGTTGGTGAAAGCACTTTTTCTTTCTCAGCCTGTGATTTACTGTGTATCTATGACTTCCTGAAACACTTAGTCTCAGCAAAATCACATTTAGACCCATTCACACAAAGGTATTGCCGGTAATACAGTCTCTTTCTCGACCACCCTTGAATTTGCTGACTTGTACAATCATGTTCATTCAGTTGCTTCTCCTATTGCTCTTCCTGATTCACACTTGTTAGCAAATGTCTCTCGTCACACACCGTAATCATTTTTCTGGATACAAAACCCTTCAACTGTACTACCTGCTGTGCACAGTAATCTATATGGAAATCTCTGTCTGGCTGTGCTGTCATCAAAAAAACACTGCAATGCATTTATTGTGTGCTGGAGAGTTGTTCAACAAGCATCACCTTAAATACAAGGCAATCACACTCAAAGGACAGAAAACGGTTTTGGGTGATTCTTCTTCTGGGGCTCTTCACCAAATATTTCTACACTGAAGGATGTTAACAAGTAGGCACCCTCAAGAAGGCAGGACTCGAGGCTGAAAAACAATGCTAATGCTTAGTGCTAAAATCTGCAGTTGCTGCAGCAGCCACTAGAGGGCGTCAACAAATACGAGTCAGCAGAAACGTGCTACATTAGTTTGTTCTCTATAGCTAACTTCCTTGTTCAACTGTATGTGAGATGGATTTTTTTTTTTTAAAGTTATGTCTAATTAGGGCAATGCTGAGTTGATTTCTGCCACTAAAGTGCAAGTTTAAGCCACTCTGCGTTAAATGTTGTTCAGTGTTGGAGTTATTTATGTTATCCCAAAACTGCAGGGAGTTAATTAAACAAAGCTCCACCCAGGTACCCACACACAGTGTTAATTTCTCAGCGTTGGTTTAACAGTCCTGCAGCGATAAAGAAGGTCTGTGGGTGGAGCTGATTCCACAACTTGTAACACTAAGTCCCCATGCTGGCCTATATTTATGTGTATATTTATGTGTATGTGTGAGAAGATCTCTGAATGCAGAACCAAAGTGATTCCTTAGGAGCATGTCACTCTCCTCCCACAATAACCTCGCTCTCTGTTGGTAGAGTGTATTTTCTCTACTACTCCTCTATTCCTTCCCTATCCCTGTTGACACGGTGTTTGTCATTCACGGTGTTAAAACTTTGCTTCGCTACCACGCCCACACAGGACTCAGACTCACCACAAATAATTGCATCTCTAATCCCTTAATGTTACTTTAATTCTGTTTGGCAAGTTGAAGAAGGAACTTTTTTTTTTTGTTTAGTTGCAGTTTCTCAACGAAACGATGACCATGGAAAACAATACAGTGCAGGGACAAGTACTCCATGTTCAACCCTACTAAAGAAACAGAACCATTGTTTTTTTTTTTTTTTTTAATCCAATATCCCTGCCAATGTAGGTAACAAACATTGCACTCAATAGTTGCCATCTGAAATTAAAAAAGAATTAAAAAGTGTCAATTTAACTATCATCCCACACTCTGAAATTTTGCTTTAAAGTTATTTTGCCTTCACTGCTGTAATTACCAAATAGAAGGATATTACAAATTGGCTTGGTTAAATCCAGGTTAGAAATTCTTTTTCATTTGCCAGCCAGTGTATATAAACAAAGAAAAAGTGTTGAAATCAACTCTGTGGGAGTTAATTCAACACTGGGCTGGAGTGACAGGTAAGTACCATCTGTATCTGTGGTGCCATATGGGCTTAAAGGGACTGATAACTCACTGGCTACTACACTAGATCTATTTTTATTAAAAAAATTAATAAATCCTGTCAGACAGCTCTACTGTAATTGTGATTATGGAATAACTAGACCATCAGAGAATCTGTCACATAGTGTTTGTATATAATTACACTGTTTTGCCTGCTAGTGTAACTTGCTGCAGTCACTTTTGGAATTAATCGGTAACATATTAAATGTCAACTAGTTTGATAAATAGGCCAGCAAGAGATAAAGAGTGTATTTATACATTATACAAAGTTGGCATTACTTTTATCAAATATAACTGTATAAGATAGCATTTATGAAGCAGCTAAATTTAGCATTTAACATAACAGAATTAGCAGTGTAATTGCTATTTTCAGTTGCTGACAGCATTAACCCATATTTCCACCAGGCCTGGCTGTGTTGCGTTATGGCAGCATCAAGGCTTTCGGAGCTGTTTTTGGCTGTACTGTCAAAATCAGAGGTGGTGTTAGAAGCATCCAAGAACCAACTTGGCACTCGGCTTCGCTAGAAATCTGTGATGAGTCAATTTTTTTTTTATAGATACTGCATCTAACATGAAGCCATTGAGGATCTGGCGAATATTAAAAATACAACACCCCATGCAGATTCCTGGAGGTACAAAATTACTATGTGAATGTCAAAAAAAATATCATTATAAAAAGAAACTGAAAGACAGCATCAAATATTTGAGGCATGTTTTTGATAAATTCATTCCAGTGTACTGACTTTGCCTGGAGGTAAAATCAATTAAAACAGACACAGAATATAAAAAGTGTAGTCAGAAAGTTACAGTTCTTGACCACTTTTTAAACAGTCTTCGGCAGGGGTATACAGAACTTTTTTCAGCTTGCAAGCTACTTTTTAAACGACCAAGTCAAAAAGATGTACCTACACTAAAAATAGGTAAATATACAGTATATTTATTTATGTATATAATGTATAAACTTAGCTGCTGGTACTAGCCTTAGATTTCCAAATAACGATCAGTCATGGTGGAACAGTATTTGTACTCTTTTGGAGGGAAGTCAGTGTTGTAGTTTTTATAAACAGTTCCAAAGTGCCTCTCCGTGTTTCCCTTCTTTGGCAAAACAAAGATAGGTTGACTGATCGGACAAATGCACTTTGAATACGGTGGTCCTCCTCCTATTCTGCGTTGTTGCATTCTCAGTCCAGCTCTCCCATTCATTTTTATATCTCTTCTTTAGTAGATATAAATTGGAAGACCTGCTAGTTCACATAGATTGCTGGAGTTTGGAGTTGACTGCATGTTGGACTGTGTGCGAGTGGTGACTTTATGTTAGAAGAGATTTCAGATTGGACAGCCTGTACGTCAGTCACGGGTCAAACGTAAAAGGGAGGATGGATGATAGACTAAGATCTGTAAACATTTATTGAAGAGCACGTAATCTACCTCCACTATGTTTGAAATCTCCCAGCCAATCATGATCGACGTGTTGGGCCCATGTTGCAGACAATCAACACAAATCACATGCTGTAACCTTTTCAAGACACACAGCACAGAAAGAAGGATCTTCTCCAGAATATCAAACAGCAATCATATAACAATTACCAAGATAGAAAATCGGGATACGCCAGTACGGGAGGAAGTATCCAATTCTAATTAAAGATAATGATATAAGTTATGATTAATGTTTCTTCTGAGAACCAGAAGATGTTTCAGCGTCTTGTTTTAATTTACACCTTGATTCAATTCGGAGCCTGGATCTATATTTCAGCCGACCACAAATGCAAACCTTGGACTCCATCCAGCGCTAATGTGTTCTTGTAATGATAAATGTCAGTCGACAAGTCTGACACGAGGCCCACAGCTCTCTCTGATCTATTGCAAACTTGACGTCCTAATTCAAACCTTGATTAAAAGGTTCAATGTATGACTCGCCATGGGTTGATTTTTGCAGATGGTCTTATCACAACTATCAGTCTCCATTGCACCGCTGCAAGCTTTTCACCATGACGGACTACTTAATATTCATACACACAGATAAGAATGCATTGTGTTACCTTCATGAACTGTACACTGTGTGCAGAACGGATTAATCACAGAGCCCTATACACACAGGGGAACAGACTATGGAAGCTGTCGTAAACAGGTAAGCATAAATGAAGGCTGTATCAAGCTACAAAAGTCCTGCTGTTAGTTGCAAGAAACGCTGACTGTATCTTATGAGAGGCTTCGTTATGGTCTGGGTTACTGAAACAGACCCAAAATAGTCCACCAGGTTACAGCTCTGATAATGTCACTGTCCTCATCGTTATTCAGTTTATTTTAATTTTATCTTGTTAATAAAGTTTTCAGGCAGTTTAAATATCAGGGAAAGGTCACATGGTGATAATAGAGAACAGAGAAAATGTACCACTTAAGAATTAGAGACTGTTAGCTCAGAGATATTAAATGGGCCGAGAACAGGAGCACAGGTTAAAAGCAGAATTATAGAAAATACCTAGATGACGGTGACAAAAACATATGTTAAAAGAGACAATGTGTCTAAATGAGCTGAGAACACAGATCAATGAAACACGTCAAATGTCAGATGTTTTTCTTACTGTTGATGAGGAAAACAAATGTTCTGGTTCAAATATAAAAATCACTGAAATACAACTAAGAAAAGAAGCAAACCCTGCACACGGAAATGACTAAATATAATTTTGAATGGCAAAAAAAAATGGTTTTAACCGATTGTCTGATTGATTCGAGAACTAAATGGTCCAAACATCAATGTGCCCTGGCCTTGAATGCCATATGAGGAGAACTTGACAAAAGGTGTGCTTTCCCAATATCTTTCCTTGTAATTTTAGGACTATTTATCTATTGAAGCCATGTTCTACTAAAAAAAAAGATAGATAATATAAAAACAAACACAATATGCTTAGTGTATGTTAACAGTACATTTAACTAGGGAGGCACACCTATACAGTATAATCCTGAGGCAAAGCTAATAGCTAGTGTTTAGACAATTATTTATCATGTTAATTATGCGCATAATCATAGTTTTCCTGTTAGCCGCTAACGAAAATAGGTTTAACATAAATTCCAGCTAAAGGTGATGAAAATGTCATTTGGCAAGTAGCCCAGATGCTGTGCTCATAAACCAAAAACTGGACAAGGTCAGATTTAGAGCTGATGGTGTTAGATGACGGGTCTATTATTAGAAGTTGCCTAATTGCAAGCACCCTGAGAGCAACATTAATTTCTACACTAAGTATAATGTAAATCCATCTAATAGCCGTGGGGATATTTGTACCCCAAATATGTTAGACCATCACCGACACATTTGATCCACTGACTCACAACTGAGCTAAACCCAAACTTGCGCTGGTAGATAGTCAGTTATTTAAGAGTTTACTATCAGACCCAAATTCTTAAGGATTAAGGATAAAGAAAATAAATAAAAACAGCCTGGCTGGAACATTATGCTACTACTATGAGGATGCCATCAACAGAGATTAAAGAAAATCCAGAGAATGTGTTGAGAACAGTTTGTCTATTTTTGTAGAATGCACATAAATGGCACCACATTTAAGCACCAAAACATCTTCAGAGACAAGTCAAACTAAACTATGTGCCAGGTTAGAAAGCCTTTAAACTTTTCCATTTGAATTATTCTTTGTGAATTTGTTTTACAGAAACATGCTCCTTAGTCACATGCTACATAGAAGCAGAAAATGCAATATTTCAAGATATATAAAATGTGATTAGCATAAAGGACACACACACACGCACACACACATACACATGTACACACACACACACACACACACACACA
>JAPQRQ010000017.1:5738050-5756307 GCA_037367365.1 Apogon talboti
AGAAAGAAAGAAAGAAAGAAAGAAAGAAAGAAAGAAAGAAAGAAAAAGAAAGAAAGAAAGGAGTAAAGAAAAGGAGAACATTTAAAGTTGCACAAAATGATGTGCTACAATCACAAACGTAAAAAATATATATATAGGAATTTTAAACATTTTGGACACAATGCATATACACATTTATAATTTTAGTGGATAACTTGTTTCAGTGGTTATTACATTAGAGTGTGTAACAAAGCTAAATTTGCATTTTATTTATAAAAATCATTTCTTTTTACACAAGTGGTGTACTACAGCGGTAAACCAGGTTACCTTCCTGGAGGTGGTTTACATGCAGCATGATGCAGCGTAAACTTTAGTGATGACGTCTTACCGTAAGGGCCACAGAGCCGAGAAGAAGCACCACTGAGTACACCAGCCCCCGACTATTAATCATAACCTGCAAACGACAAAGAGAGATGAGAGATGCATTTGTTGCTCCCCAATCTCAACATACCTAATTAGAAAGTCCAAATGAGGTCTAAGCTCTTGTCAGGTAAACTCGTCTCTTACCTCGGATCCGTAGCTGACACACATGGTTTGTATCGCCCAGGGAACCCCCAATCCTACTAGAATGTCGAACACATTACTGCCAATTGTGTTAGAAACCGCCATGTCTCCGAGCCCTGGAACAAATAAAGGCAAAGATAAATCATCTAAAAAACAATTCTAGTTTCACTCAAGGATATGTTTTTTTTCATAAACCACTTTATTTCCAACTTAAGTTTAAGATTTTGTTGAGTACTTTCATATTTACAGGGGCCCATCCCTAATCACTTGGAAAGTAGTGACATTTGAGAAAGCTCTAACATCCATAAACAAGCTCTTCGTGTTTCCTCTCTGACTACTCTGCATCCAGACTTGTATAGCATTCGTTGTCGTATACTAGATAAAGCCAAACATCATTACCAGTAATGAAATTCTTAGGCTAAGAGGCAACTCAACTTTACATTTTAATAAGGTTTAGGCTTAATTAAAATATGTTTGAGATAAAAGTAAATGTGATTTCATTCATTAATTACAAACCTGTAGTATTTATCAAGAAAAAAATATTCAAAACAGAATAATAAACTGGAAAGCAGCCATGTGACTAGTGATCAACACCTCTGCATAAGCTAAAAACTGCACATATTTTGTATGACTTGTGAGTGCTTTTACAATTAGAAATATAGAAAATAAGTCCAACTGCAGGGAAATCTCTTATAAGTTGTACTTCTGTACCGGATCTGGGTATCCCTCTGCCAAAATATTTATTTCAGTTGTCCAACAATGCGCTCAGTGGGGTTGTAAAAGCCAGATATTTGTATCGATTGATGAGGGAAAGATATACCTTGCCGAGCCACAATGAGACTGGCAATGCAGTCTGGGACGCTGGTGCCGGCTGCCAGGAAAGTGATGCCCATGATGACATCAGGGATTCCCAGAGTGTAGCCAATTATAGTCACCTGACAAAACATAAATAAAAGCCATTAGACCTCAGGGTTCCTCTGTTTTCAACTCCAAATGCAGCCAAAGGTATTAGATGTGTCATATTCGCCTGGGCATGACAGAAAAAGCCAAAGGTCTAAATCTGCACCTTTTTGCATCAGCCGACAAAATTAAACACTACGCAATGTATTCACTGTTAAAACAAAAGATTAGGTATAAGATGACACCAGTGTGAATGTATCAGATGTCACTCAGAAACTGCATTTACAGATGAGGTAATGTATGAACGTTTAATTCACGTTTTATGGTAAGGTTGTTGAATTGTAATAAAATAGTCTCTGTAACAGCTGGGTAATCTGCCCAAAAGTTTAGTTAATGATCAGTAAAGTAGAATGGAATCATAATGTTCTCACATTTCAGTTCCAGTTTTCCTCTAGATCTTTTTGTTTCAGGAGACTTTTGCCGTTTTATGGCTTTAAATCGCAGAAATTCGACATTTTGTATCATTACACTGACATTACAACATCCAGGTGAAATCAACATCCACATTTTGTTGACCATACACCTGCTCTGCTTCCATTAATTAGCCAGACTGTGGCGGCCTCAAACTCAAACAAAAAGCATCTGCATGAATCAGACTCATTGTATGTCAGAGTTCAGCATCTGGGCCTGCACTCTTTGTCATGACTACTTCAGCAGAAACACAAACTCTGAAAGTTAATGGAGTCTAAACCTGAACATTTTAGTGCAGACAAATGCTACAGTATCCCTCTAAACAGACAGAAATAAACTAGCATAGTGACCCGTGCTGTAAATACATAGGTCTGTGCAACATCCCATAATGACACTGATCAACAGGCCTTTAAAACAAAAATTAGCTGAATAGGAAACAGTGTTATACTGTACTTTAATAAGTCAAATTCAGCTCAATTATGATTAAAGATTAACTAACCCTACATGGAAAACATTTGATTTAATAGAAATACCCAAGTTAACAAAAAATGTAATGCAACTCGTGTTTAATGAATTGTTACATATGTATTATTGCTTTAACAGGAATTATTTCATGTTGCTCAGCATCGCTATTAATAAACTCATCACTCAGCCAAACTCTAGTCTCCAAGTGATGGACTCTGTCTGAAAAGTACCACAATTCAATCGGAAAATATGTTCGGCTTTATGACAAACAAATATGTCGCACATACCATCCAGACCATAAAGTACGAGAAGACTGCAATCCAGACAGTAGACAGGATGAAGGATAGCATGAAGCATTTCTCCCAGCGAGGTTTGGCACAGTTTGGGACAGTTAAGAACAGCATCAGGAGCAGAGGCCACGAGATCAGCCACTTCACCTTACTGCCAAAACCCCCTGCGGCACAAAGACGCATTATCAACACATGTCCAGGCCTTTTAAACCAGACGAACAAACATTAGGGAAAACAAATGAGTAAAAGCTGACATTCTTAGGATGCACTCCACATTACGTTTTTACAAACCAACACCACCATTATCGTGACCTATAAATGTTTTACTTTAATTTATAGTGTAATCTGGCATTAATCTAGTTCCCTTTCATACAGTAGATGATGTGCAGGTTTTTATCCTTTCCAGCAAATGGGCTTTTTCCATTCTAGTAAATGCAGCTGACTTTAAGTATAATACGTCATTATTCACTGATACCATGACTCTGTTTTTGTTTTTTTTGTAGTTTTTTTTTTTTTTACCTCAAATCCATTTTGGTGAGCTCCAGCATTTACAGTATGCACTTGTGATATAAAAGGATTATTCCAAACGTGACAGGCTTATCCAAGTCATGGAAACGTATCCATATGGAGGTCTGAAACTGTACAGCTGTAATTATTTTCTCCTTCTTTGCTTTAGTGAAAAAGGGCAAACATGTTCCTCCATCTGCCATTACTACAAACACAGACCGCTTTTATTTATTTTTTTGGCACGCAATTTTAATTTGAAGCCTCGTAAAGGCAGTAACTTGACTTATGAACCGCACAGGTAGCAGCCTTTAAAACACCCAACTCCTCTTTTCACTACACTTCCTCGCCTTTTAATGATTTTGACTCTCGATAATACAACAGCACCTACACACTCCAAGATAAATTGGTCATTTTCATGCTAAATCAGATTAATCAGATTCATATTCTTTTCACATCACCACCCACTGACTGATAAAAGGGCAGCCATGCTTGGAGCTGCCAGAAAGGATGATCATTAGTCAGTGTATATAAAGCCACTGAGTAATTTGAAGGAGGGCATCAATAACTGCTCAAGTGGAACAATATTTTCAAGCCGAGCCGTCCAACTGTATTCTCCTTTCAACAGTAATAGACTACTCTACTTCTTGAAAATAAGCACATCCAGGAGCCCATTTCATAGATTTGTAAATACGACCCGGAACATGTCCAGTTCTCCCCCCCTCCCAGGAGACATTCCCCAGAATTACCCGCGTATGCCTATTTATGCACATTCACGAGGTTAACACATGAGTCACGTACTTGGAATGTGAAACGGGGAGATGGTGATGTTTTCCGTTTTCTCTGTGGGTTTGTCTTCTGGCACGTTTCCGTTCTCGATGTCGACCTTCCCGTCAATCACTTGTGTCTCTACGCCATTGGCAGTTTGGACCAACTTCTGGCGCTTTCAGAAAAGAGAAACTAAGTCAAAGAGCACTTGAACGGGCAAAATATGTTGCACATTGTTTTTGCTGCGGTCAAAGCAGCTGAATCTACACTATGTGGACAAAAGTATTCGGACACGTTGAATCCAGGTGTTTCTTTTCTAACAGGGGTCTGGACTACAAAACAATAATTACAAATATAATATACTCGTAGTTTTATATTATGATAAATATTTCTTAAATATTTTTAATATAATATCAATATTATTTTTAATAATTTTTATAACTAACCATCTGGTTTCTTCACATCTCACTTAAGAAAAATCTCCCATTAAACTTTAAGTAAATACAGAATTTATAAACTATATGGACAAAAATATTGGGACACATCATAGCTTCAGCTTCTAGGATGTCCTGTTCATGCTGATTGGAGATCTAAACATCAATATTTACTTAAAGTTTAATGGGAGGTACCACATTTAAAATCACAGTCATGGATTAAAAAAAAAAAAAATCAGTGCTGAGAGAAATTAAGTAAAAACCATCTCTGAAGCATTTGGAACCAAAGATAATTTAAACCAAACTCACCAATGCAATGACATTTATCATAATATAAAACTATATTATGACATTTGTCATTATTGTTTTGGAGCCCAGACCCCTGTGAGAAGACAAACACCTGAATTCAACCTGTCCATAAAATGCATCTGAGACAACAACTAACACCTGTACCTCTGTTATGATCAGGCGGCTCGCCATGCGCAGACGGGTCTTGGGTCCGAAATGGCTGGTGACCATGACACGGAGCCCGGCCTCTGGGAACCTGAACTTTGTGGGGCTGGCATTCATGATCTCGTCCACCATCACCACCGAGCCGCGGCTGTAAGCCTTGGTGGGCTTGACTGGGAGCGGCGAAGCGAGCAATAGAAGGATGAAAGTCAATTTAATGAATGCATAAAGCATGAGCACTCACCACATCAGCCATCAAAATGACATCAAATACATTTTAATTTTTATTGGCAGCTTTTTCATTAAATGCACTTGCTTGATACCTTGCTGACAGTCAGTGTTTAGCCACGGTGTATTGGGAAAACGATGCGAATAAAATTAATTGCTAAGTACGCTTAACTGAAACATAGTGACGTACAAATTCGTCCCAGCAACGAAGGAGTAATGAGTTTTTCTTGAAGGAAACTGTTCTAGAAATACACATGGTGCTATTTTATAGTCTGTAGTCCCAAAGCATCCCGGGCCAAGTTACTAAAGAGTATTAACGGATGCTGAGCCGAGTCACTTTTTCACAACGTCAACTTAAAACTGCACCGTGCAAGATTTTAATGTCAACATACACGATCCCTATTAAGCTGAATGACAACCCAGGCTTCGCGCAGACACTTCAGCGACCTCACAAATCAAAATTTAAAAGCCAAATCACCCGCCCATGTTAATATTCTGTGTGGACAGATTGGGATGTCAGTTGACTCCACTGGCCCTACTTTTCCTGTGCCCTGCAAATTAAAGTCCATGTCTTCGTTTTGCTCCCCGTCTCAACAGTGTCTTGGTAATAACGTTTAATCGAAGACACAAAAACGTTGCCTGATTGAGACATTTCTCACATTTAGTGCTTTACAAGTAGTGTGATCACACCAATATCCTGCAAATGGTCCGACTGAGAACAGTTAACATGTTTCTGCTGGACTGTGACACCATTATTCAGACGCCCCTACTAGTTTGAAATGGTTTTTGGAGATGTGGTTCAGTTTTAGCCGGTATAAAAACCTAAAACCTCCGACGATGCAGACTCCTCTACCAAAGTGTGAAGATCTCACACACCTGTTTGCATTAAGTGGGATATTCACCACATTATTCGCAGCAGCCATTTTGACTTATGGCAGAAAATGAACAGGTGCAATTATTTTAATTCACAATGGCTGCGCTCCATGTTGCATTAGTTCCAGTGTTTTTCATCAGCACATGCTGGCTTTCTGGCGTGGTTTTCTTGGACACTTGCATGGAATAAATCCATCCCTAATGCTATGTTATTAGGATCACCTGTGGTTTTCTTGCTGAGACGGGCAAAAATGTCTGCTGTGGAAAAGATCTATTGCATGTGCATTTAAATACGAATATACTGTATAGTTTATACAACAAATGTGCAGAAAAGAAGCTCATTTACAGTGCTATTCTGTAATTCTCGTGTTGTGTCTAACCATATTTGATAGAAGAGATCTTGCAAAAATTATCATTAGTGGGGCAAATATGCTTTTTATAATTTGGTGGTTTGTATGATGTATAAATATGGGGATGTGAGGTCAAAGTAGGAGAGCAGGCCTTTCTTTTCAAGTCTTCCACCTAACCTTGACGCATACTCTACTTTTGTTTAACCGGTACTGTATGCTCCCTTGTCTATCAGACTTCAGTCTTCCCTCCAAGTTATTTACTGAGACAAGATAGGAATAGAGCAATAAAGCATGTAAAATTACTTCATTCCTGGATGAGCAGCGCTGAATAATTTTTGCCTCTCTGTCCCTTTGGTGCTAAACATCATACACCAACCAGGAGGGTTAACATGAGTGTGTTGTGTGTTGTTACTGACATTGCGTGAATTCTGGGTACTGAACTTCAAATAGCTTCCCCAAATTGCCTAGTGCCGCTTTGAAGTTCGCCTGCCAGTTGTGAATATTTATGGGATGACCAAGATTGATTTCAACTTCTGTGACATGGACGACCTCTGGCATCTGAGCTGACAATATGCAAGGTGGCCACACATGAAACACATGCTCATTATACTTTACATTTTCACATACCTGAAGTCACCTGACATCCCCCCCCCCCCATAATACCTCATTTGCTCTTTGCTTACAATTAGCTATAAGATGATGTGTGTAGGGATTTAAAAAAGTTCCATGGTACATTTATTAGTTTTACTCAGCCTTAATTTGACTTATTATGCATGCAAGAATGCACATAAATTAACTGTGTAAACAGAGCCGGCATAAACATTTCCTCTTGTGAAATTCATTACCACTTCAGGAATGAGTGGGTCTACACCCCAGAGACCGACAGCAGAAAAGTAGTATGCAAGCAGAAAGAACTGGCACACAGCAGCACAACACTGTTGACAATAAGCAAGAGTTAAGTTTAGTAAGGCTAAACAGACAGGCATGTTAACACTAATGCAGTCTAAGTGTTAAAAAAGGGTTAAATATCACAGATTAGAAAGACTCAAAGGCAGAAAAGTAGTGAAAAGCTAAAGGACACTTTCACCCAAAAATGACATTTAGGATGTTAATTTAGAAAAGGTTGGTTATTTTCCCTTTGGCGTTTTTTTTAATAAGTTAGAGACAAGACAACACAGTCCCACGACATTAAACTGCATCACCAAAAAGAAGATTAAATATATCTTCATTATACTGTTCCCGTTTTAAAGAGAACATTTCATTTTGTGCCCCTGAACGCTCAGATAAGCTTCAGTTGCTTATCACCCTGAAGGAGGCTAAGCAGGCGCAGAAAATGAAAGGAGGAACATGTCGAACCTTTAGAATTACCAAAAGATAGAAAAGTAGGAAAGGAATTTGACAGCTGGGCTCTTCAGGTAATGCAGTTCGCCGGGGTCAAAGGACCGAGCAGAGTGCGCTTCGGCAGAATCATTAAGTCATTTTCAGCAGAATAGAAGATGAAGCAATTTAAGGGAGAGTTCAGCGGAAAAGAGCAGGGGGCTAAAGCCACGGACCCCCAGACAGAACAAGAGTCTTACACAGAAATCAGTCATTTAATTTAGACAAAAGCCCTTTCTTATTTCATGGTCTTGGGTATCCAGCCTGTCTGATTAACCTTACCTGGTGACAGCAAAGGCGATGACGGGTCGTCATCCCAAACATAGTCATAAAGGGTATTACCGTCCTCCATCTCACTGCTGGCTGCTGCATTACCGTTGGCCACGTTTTTGTCCGACTTCCCCGAGAAAATTCTCTGCATGCTGGAGTTGAATCTAGCAAACAGATGGAACATAATCCCTAAATTAGAGATGCTGAAATAGTTCACGGCAATAAACAAGACAGGTTGGTAATAATAATAATAATAAGGTTTCGGAGGTCTAGATGAAAGACTGTTTGGAATGCAGTATATATTAATTAAAGCAAATAACCTTTTGTAGAATGAACTTATAGGAGGATGGCCTACTTCCTTACAACCAGCACCAGACTCAAAAGAAACAGCTGAAATATTATTGACATGGAAGAGGAAAGAGTTTTCAAACAGCTCCCTGAAGCTAATCACAAGGCTTTCATCAGCTTCCAGATAGGACAACATGAGTACCATTAACAAAAAAAAAAAAAAAAAAGTTCACAAATAGTGTGTAGTGCTGCCGCCTTTGAATGTAATGAGTGCAGAGGTAACACTGGAAGAGAACCTTTTAGAGATTAGATTTTTTTCCCCCAAACTTCAGAGGTGTTATGGATCATCAATAGAAAGAGAATTGAAAGCCCAGAAAAGAGGATTCATCACAATTTTAGACATAAAAATTATGGGCCTATACTTTTGGGCTGCTAAAGTAATAATCCCATTACATTAGAAGATTAGCAAGAAAATATGTTTACCAGTGGAGACATCTGAATTCTTTTGTTCTTGGTGTAGAATTACTATCTGTATTTAGTGTAAATTCTGCTATCAATTAGGAATAAGTTTGGATGGGTGTGTAAGAGAGAACATGGTTGGTTAGTTTCCTGTATACAGCTGGGATCTTCCCCTCCTCTTAAGGTACTGTGTAACCTTAGTGCAGTGGTTCTAAAAACTTTTTCCATCAGACCCTTCCTTGGAGGAGGAAGAAAGAGATTTTATATTTTACATTACCTTATTTATTTATTTATTTCCCTCTCTTTTATATTGTGTATTTCCTATGTACAGTATATTTGCACCAGAAAGGAGAAGGTCTCCAGTGTCATTGTACACCCAGTATAATGACAATAAAGGGCATTCTGATTCTGAAACATCAATATTATATTTTTTTTTCCTTTCAAAAACATGTTTTACAAATTATGTTTGAACAATACAAATAATTTCAATTATACTGCTAGCTGACAATACTTTTCTAAGTAAAAATATGAAAAAGGTGCAACTAGATTGTTGTAACTATAACAAAGTAAAGACAAGCGATTTTGTGCCCCACGGTTTGAGATACACTGGCTTAGTGTATTATTTTGTTGTTTGTTTGATGCTACGGTGCTTCATTTGACTGTTTTCTTTTTTGTATATTTGACTTCTAACAGTTAAACACTACATGAGTTTTAAAAAAATAACATTTTATGTGAACAATAATAATAATAATAACAATAATAATAATAATAATAATAATACCATTATAACAATAAAACAATACCATTTTTATATAAGTAATGGACATTTTGTGCTGTGACATTGGTCCCTATGGTGCTTTGTGTAGCACCGGGGCTATTTGCAGAGAAATCGTATCAGAGCACGGCCTTGGAAGGTCACCGCAGAGCACTGATCGTGCTATAAAAAAAAAACCCCACTCTACTCCATTTTGAGTGGAGCAACCCAAAATGGTCAAGGGATATTTTGGGAGAGGGGAGACATATGACAGCATATCCTACGGTAAGCACTTCTTTCCTCCAAATGAGAAAGGAGAGGAGTGATCCGGTTAAGCCTGTGCTCTTAGCCACTGCAGAGGGGGAAAGATTAAACTCTTATGGCAGGCAGAGAGCAGGCTGCTGCTGAGTGTAACACAGATTACCAGCTGGACAGCGACGGCAGCGCAGGACGACATGGGTGGCATTAGGCACTTTGGACTATGAAGACGCATTTGTGGCATAATAAAGATTAGTTCGTACCAAGAATTTTCTCATATAAAACTGAGCAGGAGAAAAAGCAAGGAGACGAGAAAAGTCAAGGCCAAACTCTGTTTTCGGATGACAAATGCATCACACTATGATTAGTAATGATGACATAAATACTTAAATTCTACACTTTAGATTAATAATCCATGTGTTTTAGGAAAGGCTAATTGTTTTTCCATGTGTCACCATTTATTGTCAAGACAGATTAATTTTGAAAATGGAAAATAATACATTATAGGAAAGATTTTAGTTTTACAAGTGGGAATTCTTTCAAACCGACATTGTATATGAATATAAATGTACTGAGATAACCCAGGCAACCTCACATTTAGTAGACAGAACATAATCCTTTGTGTCTTTTTGATACAGTAGCATCCTGTAAACTGGAATGCTAACCCTTAAAGACAAACTACCTAACCTACCTATTTTTCTGATTTTTAACAGTTCCTAAGTGACTTATCATATTATCCTGCGTTATGCATTTTTCTGTAAGAATCAGCTATTTTCCTACATTTAAGTTCCAGATCATGTAGATGTTGACAAAAGCTTAGAGCCAATTCAAGGAGAGAGAGAAAACTGACACAAAAGTGACTTTCAGAAAAATACCATTAATTGAATGTAAAAACTAACTACATAGATTTTCTTGCTGACTCAATGTTGTAGTTCACCAGGTTCACTAAAAGGAGCTAGATGTACAAACGGTTCATATCTGATGCCAATGAATAATTTTCCATGAATTATTTCAATGTATTGATAGGATTAGTGGTTGAAAATGTATTAAACATTTTCAATCAGTAGATGCTTTTGGGCGCCAGCAGGTGTTTAGGCCTTTGACGGTGAAGAGTGACAAAGCTAAAAATGAATTCATATTTGACCAGTGATGATCAGGAAGTTGATGATAAGAGTGAAAAGAGACTTAAGCCAAAAAGTGGAAAATGTTTTTGACAAACACCAGAGGAACCTTTGTCAAAGTACCACAAGGACAAAGTATATCTGAAGACAGGAAATTAGAATGCATTATGAATACTTTACATAGTGAATCTTATTATATTTAAATACAAGATCAAATTTCCCCCACAGACAAAAACACATTCATCACAGGAACAACCTCGTCTCACACACACACACACACACACACGTCTCCTTAGTTGAATTTGCAGCCCACATCTGTGCAGGAGACCTAAACGAAACACCCCCCTCCAGCTGGAAACCCACTCATCTACTCATCTAAAAGTACACAGTGCACAGTTGGTTATCCTCAGCAGCTCCAAGGTATCAGATATTAAGAATGTTAAGTATCTCCCCTATGAACACCCTCATCAGGTTAAATGACAACTATGAGTCTTACAAAGTGTCTGACTTACTTCATGACCAGGATGTATCCTGCATACATGACTACCAGCACCAAACTCTCCCACCTGTAAGAAAGGAAAGGATTGTGGTTATATTGGCACTACATACATTTAGAATTGAGGAAAAACAAAAGCAGATGCACATTTTATAGTCTAATGCAAGTATAAAACAACAGTTATGAGAGTATTAGGGTTTGAGATCTACAACTCTCTTACATACTTTATTTTCCATCTTTATTGAATTAGTAACTTACCAAACTATTTTCTCGTCATAGATGAACTGGAAAAATAAAAAGACAATGTTTATTTTAGATTAAATCAGTCAAAGTAGAGAGTCAGGCTGGTGTTTATTAGAAAAAAACAAAAACAGGAATGATTAATTCGTCTTACTGCAATCAGAGCCACAACGGACAGAATATAGTAGAAGGAATCCCTGAAAACAGCCCACCAGGTCAACATCACAACCTAAGATTCAAGAAAAATGTCACGTTAAACATATTTGAATGCATTTTCCTGGTGTTTTACCAATACCTCTTATCAGTAGAAGTATAAACAGATTCAGATGTGTTTGTTTATGCCTCCAGAGTTTACTTCTCCATTTCCATTAAAACCAGTGCTAAGAAAATTGAAGCAGATGGCTTTGTTACCCCTCAGCAAAAGAAAAAAAACTTCTGACACACATGTGCTGTTCTTCCATCTATAAATAAACAGAATGATGCAGCCACAGCAGTAAGTCTCACACACACACACACCTGCCCGGCGAAGATCCCGCACACACCAATGATGCAAAGGATGTTGAAGACCGCTGAGCCAACGATGGTCCCCACCCCCACATCTCCGTGGGTGATGAAGACACCTGCACAAAGGGAGGCGTCCAATCAGAATCAGCGGTGACACCGACCATCTGGGAATGCCTGACTGTATCCTCATATGCAAGTATGAGTGTGTTTGCGCGTACCAATGATAGATGCAAAAAGCTCTGGAGCAGAACTGCCAGCTGCCATGAAAGTGGCTCCGGCAACATCTTCACTCAGATCTAGTTTCTGCATAAATAAAACAAAGATGAGTGGTTTACATAAACAAAGCATTAGCGCGTTACTGTAACGTCAAAAACTCTTTAATTACCTCACAGATCTTCTCGAGTGATGTTACAAAGTACTCATCGCATGTTATGGCAAGGGCCAGGAACATGTAGAGCGCCTAAAACAGAAACACTAGAGTTAAAGTAGTATGGAAGTGTATATACAGTAGACAGACAGGACAGTTTTGAAGAATCTCCGCTCAATATAATTTAATTCAAGTGGTCTGAAAGGAAACAAGACTGCTGCACCTCCTCTTGACCCTGTTTTTAGGCCACGGAAAATCTACAGTACCCTATGACGCAGGATGTGGCCAATCGTGTGATTTCAGAAATAAAAAGGGGTTGAATATGCGACTGATGGCTTTGATTACTGATAACTGATGAATTCTGTCAGATGTGGCTGCTCTGTGAAATCTTTATATTTAGAGGTTTAATTTGGACAGAGGGGAGAAAGCTGCAGAGACACGCTATGCATCTTCAAATTCTGGTACTTTTTCCTGCAGCACTAAAGTTAATAGAGCCTTAGTGAGGGAAGATTTTATTTATTTATTTTCTTTTTATTTTCTTTTATTGTATTTCTTTTTAAAACTGCAATGCAACATTTCTCAAGCTTTCTGTCCAATTTACTGATAATGTGGAGTAAGCACAAACAGGTCCACCCATAACACAGTTGTTTAACGTCTAGTCCACACTGATATATTTTACATATAATTGTCATCCACATGTTTTTTTATGGAACCAAAATTGAGATTTTTTTCGGTGTATCCATTCAGACAAGAAAAATAATATTAGAAAGCGATGCTCATTGTTACTTTGTGTAATAAAGCTGCACCTGAAACACCAAATTTACAGTTGACCATACAGATGTACAACTCTGTAATGGTATTGACATATTTAGAGAAAAAACGTGTACCTGCGCCATGGGAAAAACTAGTTCAAAAACTTGGCATGTTTGTAACTTAACTTGACGTTGATGTCCAACTCTATGACAAACGTAAGCCTTTGCTGCATCCAATATCATTTGAGTGCCCATCGTGGGAAAATCAAACACAAGCAATGGTTTGTCTGAGCATTTGTACAGGTTTGTAGCAGATTTTTCTTTGTATTGAGGACAGAGATATTAAAAAAAAAACAAACAAAAAAAAAAAAACACCCGAATGTGTGAGTCTGTGAGGACATGACATTAATGTATTTATTAATGTATTTGCTAATATTATTTACAATAGCTACCCCATGTGCATCTACAGTTTATAGTATAATATTTTTAGTTGTTTTAGTCATGTTTTTAAATCATATCGAAAGCTCTTTAAACTGCTCAAAGAATAAATATCTTCATGAATAAAGTGTTTTAACAGTTTGGCTTTTAGCCAACTATTAAATCATCTATTAGCCAACTATTTTAACATTTACTTTAGCTTAGCTTACACTGTAGCTGTTTATACCCAATGCTATGCCTACATTTATTGATTCATTTATTCTAATTCTAGTCTGATCCACTGCTGTTAGCAACTTATATGAAGGACTTGTGTATCATATTTAGTTAATTACTGCTGCTGTAACCATTTACCCAGGTTGCTTGTAAACCAGTTACTGTACATTTAAGATAAGCATGTTAACAGTTTAATCAGTAGCCATTTCAACTGTCCAACTAAATGTTTACCTAATACTACTATCGTTTACTTTAGTTTACCCTGTAGTTTATCCTCCTTTTAGCAACGGGCACATAATTTCAGCCTTTATGTTCACTGATTATCAACCCATTAATTGAGGCTTTTATTAATTTAACCCTTGTTATTTTTTAGCAAACTATATAAAGTATTTCTATCATGTAACTATTTTCATTTTTAATATAGTTATAAGTAACCAACTGTGCATTAAATTATCCAGAGCAAACTATACGTGGGTTCATTTTAATCTCAGAAACTCAGAAGTACCCCTGGTTGAGAATCATCGCACTAAAAGAGAAGTGAAGAAGAATCTCATGCAGAGTACCCAATTAAAACAAGACCTGCATTCAGTTCAAATGTCAGTTCAGTGACGAGCAGTTTCCCTTACAACGTGAAAAATCTACAGGATCTGCATATCCCCGCTGCCGTGAGAGAGGAGAGCAGGGGGAGGCAGCCTATTTCAGTAGCTGAAGCGAGATCTATAAATTATAGATCAGGTGTGACATCATGGCCAGGCATCTCCGGCAGCTGTGCTCTGCTCTATGCTATCCACAGGGGGCAGTGCAGGACTGCACCATGATCACACCTCATTTTAAAGGCTGCTCTCAACAGTGGAGCCTCAGACAATACTCACAGGACAATATATTCAGTTCACATTGAACTATAAAGCTTAATGTCCATGATTCACACTTTACACACACAATTAAGACTCTGCACGGCTTGGTCAAGGACACTCCTGAATTTCATGTAACCACTAAGGAAAACGATAGTGCCAGCAGTGATTATTCTAATGTATCTGAATGCATTTCAGCTGCCATTTGGGCTTAGATATAATAAGCTTTACATGTACTGCTGACCATGTAGCACATACGTGTAATAATGTATGAATGTACCCTTTGGAGGAGGGAAGGGAGGCTATGCTTGACCGTGAACTAAAGGCCAGTTGTTACGTCTCCATCTCCGCTCTACATGCTCTCATTTATCATGCTTAGTCTTAAAAAGGTCAAAAAACATAGGCTGCGTTCAGGGCCAGGATTGCAACCAACACTGATGACATGCAGTCCCCTGTGAATCCCAAGTACCCATATACCCGATGAAGCTGCTATACCTCTAAGTGTTTAAGTCATTTTACAAGAAATAAATCCTAACATGCAATGGCCTCAAATTCCTAAATGCAAAAAATCTGCTTCTCTCCAGATTGTTGTAGTGTCTAATAAACTAATGGATGTTATTTAGTGGTAGACTGCTGCAAAACAAGACAGTGAATGACATTTTATTGGGTGTTAATTGTTTTTTTTACTGTTTTCTTACCAAGTAATAAATTCATTAAGTGACTGTTTTTGCACTTATTGCATTGTATACAATGTTTTCAATAAATATGTTCCAATTTGACTACTTTCAGGTTAAACTAATCAACATCTTCTGCACTTGTAACCCTAGAAGTTAATTCCTCACAGTGCGGAGAGGTCTTTGAAACAGCCTCTATGCTTTCCTGCTGGGAAATAACATTTACATTTAGCTTGTTTTTTTTTTCTCCATTTCTAGTCAAAAATGTCTGAGACGGATGGGGAAATGCACTCAGGAAGACACACAGCCTCAGTATTTGCAAAATCCTGACTAAGGCGCTGGGTGCGTTTGATAAAAAGAAACATTTTAAAGCCAGCTTAATCTGGCATGAAGAGTTCATTCACAGGTGCATGAAAATGAACACTGAATAACTGGGAGTTTCAAAGACATCCACAGGTGACGCGTGTTTATGGGAAACCTACAGTTACTGAATCATAAGGAAATGGGCCCATATTAATAAAAAATAAATAAATAATGAATTGTTTTGTCCAGGTTTTTCCCCATTTACCTCCTCCCTTATACAGCTGAGTAAACGTGAATGAATTTACAAAAATATTGTTCTATTCGGATGAAATCGTCTTCTCCGGGATCAGCAAAAACTTTGGCTAAATCCTTCTGCATCAAGCAAAACTCCACTGAGATTCTCGACTGCGGCGAACGAGGTAAAAGGGAGATGCAGGTGCAGCATCTTGAAGAGAGAAAAAAAAAAGAAGTCCTCTTACCGCCACAATGTGCAGCAGAATGGCCCCGCTCTTTCGTTCATTGTTGCTGAAAAAGTCATCAGGGAACTCGTGTATGGCTGAGGAGAGAAAACATCATGGTCATCACACCTGAGGAGCACGACAGTGAAGGTACACACCCCACCCAACTGAGACGACTGTGACTTCATTTCGCCAGTCTCAGAGGAAAAGGCTAGAGATGTTGGTTCAGCAACTTACACTAAACTTGTCTTGCTGCAGCAGCTCTGCTCTCCCTCATCTCTTTCCACTGCATCATATAATACGGCAAAAAGATCTTGTGTGCCTAAAAATCAGGGCAGCCCAGCTGGTAGGGTTCATATGCAAATTATACAGCAGACTGTGATAATCAGCCAAAAAAAAAAAAAAAGCCATAGACTCATGCAACATCAAGAGCTTTAAAGTTTCTTAAGAGCGAAATGGTTCAAAACAATTTTTTAAAAGTCATCTTCAGTCTGTTGCGTGTCAGGCCATCCTATGATTGCATACCTATTCGTGGAAAAGAGTCAGCTATTGCCTTGCCTCAAAAACTGTTGTGAGAGCTTGGGCTATATTAAGAGCCTGAAGTCATACAGAATTAAACTAAGCAGGCAGAAAAACAGTCCATGCTGAGGACTCGTCATCCATCATCTCGGGCTCCAGCTGAACGCAGTGTGATCATGGTACCGCCATACGGCTCAGATCTCTGGGAGCACAGGCACTCTGCTCTGCACCTGGCTGGAGACAGAAGCCGGCCGTCTCCCTGACAGGACCGGGCATCTGGAGGGAGCGGCCTGTGTCCGACCTGAACCGCACGCTCACATCTTGCCTCACTGTGCAGCCCAAAAACATTACCAGCATATTGCTTACATAAGGTGAAGCTACATAATCCGGGAGAAACTTTAAATGGGGCTGGTTTGCTGTTGCACTACTTATGCGCGGCACTAAAAAAAGACTCGAAATTACTTCGGAACAAACAGCAGCAGTCGGAGCCTGCAGAACATTGCTGTTTACAACAAAAAAAAATAAGCCAAGACTTCGGCCCTTGCCACATATGGATTCATGAAGTGGAACAGTGCTCACCTGAGACTCCTCACTGCATCTGTCCCCACCCCACCACTGTCGGTTTTTATGATATTCAACGGTGTGCACACATGACTGAATCAGCAGGGCACAGCATACGCAAACCAAATTACATTATATAGGACGTAAGGCAATCCCACTTAATCATCTACATGCTTCCTGAATTTCAATCAATTGCATCACATGTAGATGTTGGCAATTTTGTATGCATGTATAACTCCATATATTCATTAACACTGTAGAGGAGGAAACAGATATATACAGTAAGGTAATAAAATCACAAAATAAATATGGTGGAATAGAAAAGTGAGTTTGAATTTCAGTTTATGATTAAAACATTGGTTGTTAAAATGAGCTTATATATGGGATGTACCATTAATTGCTGCTTTGCAATAATATCATCTTTCAGCATGTTTTTAAGGTGGGTCATCAAGACCGTTGGGACAAACTCGTCCCATGTATCAAGATGTAGTTTTCATTTTTTATTGCTTCTCTTGAATTTCCATGACCTCGCATCTACCTTTCATTGTTAAATAACATAGTTATGAAGTAAACAGATAATTACTTATTACATTTAACAGAATAGCCAGTAATTTATAACACTGCCTTTCCCAAACTTACAGCCCAAAATAAGCCAGAGAGCTGGTTTGAGTTACCAGTTGTGACCAAGTGACATTCATAACAATAATACTGTATGTGTGAATTAATTTCCTGAATTAAAACAGAGGGGTGATTTGGTTTTTTTGCCTGGTATATAAATTACCATCCCATGTGAGTGTGTCAGAGGCAGCATTAGTAAAATATGTAATGAGGCAAGAATGTAAAAGATGAAAAAAGACAAACATAAGAGACTAAATGAATATGTAAATAATTAATGAAACAAATGAATGAAAATGTAAATGTTGTAACATGCAAACAAAAAGGCAAAATAAAAAAATTACATATGACACAACCAGATGAAAATATCAAAAGATGCTAAAAATGTAAAAGATGCAGCAAGAAGTAAAATATGAGTATATGAACATATGAACAGTGGCGGATTCAGAAAACATGGGGGGGG
>JAPQRQ010000017.1:5763153-5793256 GCA_037367365.1 Apogon talboti
CTCACATCTTATCAACCCCAGAAGTAATTACGAGTCTACAGAGTCCTCACAAGAAGTGTTGGGAGGATTTTATGGGAAAGCGGCGCCACCACAGTCCACATTAATGCTTTGAAGGACACCATTGCCTAAATTGTGGTTAAGTAAGGTCCAATTTCATCAGAGGTCTGCTTTACTCTATGTGCTACAAGGGTACGATATAGCTCACTGGATTTGTAGCAGGGGACCAATCTAGAAATCAGTTTTGAGATGTGAAAAAGGTGAATAAATGAAAAACATCTTGTATTACTGCCCAGGCATGTCACGCTCCGCAGCTTTCAGCTCCACTTAATGTAAAAGAATCCCCTCGGATAACCTTAATTTAATGACGTATTAAAGCCGCGGCATGCTATCCGTTCTTTACATTTGTTCAATTATTATTCCATAATCTGGTAATATTCCAGATATTATGGCGGTGTTACATAATGGAGCTCAGTATCAGTGCCGTCTGTTGTCCCGGAGAGAGCAAGACTGGCAGGACACGGCATAAAGCAGGCCAGTGTTTGACTAAGACTCGTGTGGCGGCCCAGGCAAAATCCCCCACCCCCATACAGAATATCACACTCCGATGCAAAAACACCCTGTACAACCCATGGATATACAGCTGATAAAAACTGGTCACAAAAAGGGGAGAAAGGCAATTATATTTTTTAAATAGTAACACAGTGGTTTGACGCGAGCAGGACGTGTTGGCGGCCTGCCTGCTGCGGCCTTCTGTCACCGTCCCAAACACCAGCGAGGTCATTACCTGAATACGACTGGCACACTTCAGTACAGCAGTCGAGAGACTCTGATGAGGAGAATGATTCCTCTGGGTCGTTATTAGCCCATTAGATAATGAGCTTGCTTCAGCAGACATCAGTGAGCAGCATGGTTGGACTACAAGTGACACAAGCCGCTCTTGCGCACATGACGGCATCATCACGAGTCGCCTTGTGGGGTTGGGGGAAAAAAAATAATCTATGGGTCGCACAGGAAGGATAAGTACTGGAAAGTATTGAGCTCGATTAACCTAAAACACACATGCGTTTGACATGATTATCCTCTTTGTTTTGTTCACGTACAGCTGCTCTCACATGGTCATGTAAGCACTTAACACATGCAATTTCACCTGCATGAACAGCCTCACATACATTCTACTTTTAGCATGTGACACCGTCAAGCTTTTACATGTCGGCGAGTGAGTTTTCAGGGTGGAAAAGAGGCCAGCTTGATGGACCAGAAAGCTCCTGCTTCGGTAACTTAAAGGGGACACTGCTGTGAAACGTATGTAGTCAGCTGTGTACAGGGGGAAACGGATAAACGGCTCCCTGGGGGTGAGGTATGGAGCGCAAACAAACAAACAAAACAACAAAGCCAGAACTCAGCTACCAATGCTGCTCTGACTTTGGCTCATTTTACTTTCTGGTCTCCATTTAAATGGAAAGTATTCTACTGACCGAAAGTAGAGCAGAATGAAAATGTATGAGTTAGGAAAAAGGCAGCAAATGTGAAGCGGAACAGAACGTGAATGAATAAATACATAAAGAGGTCAGGCATGTTTGAACTGTACACTGCGGAAAGCGCTGTGTGCAGGTGCTCGTGCCTGCAACACCCCCCCCCCCCATCCTGCTTCGTTGTTTCACTGTTGGCATGCAAGAGTGAAGCAAAAGCGAGGTCAGTTTCCATTATGCGCAGCGGCATAATCCCGGTTTGTGTAATTCCCTTTTAAAAAGCCTCCTTCTGGTGTTTCCCTGGAGCTGACGAACCTGCATTCCAACGTGGACTGGCTGCTACTCATTGGCAGCTTTTCCCTCCATCGTGTTGCCGCCAAATTTGCCGCCTGGTCCCCCATGAAAAACTTTACGGTCCACCCCCCCCCTTGCTCTACTCTCATTTTCTTTTGAGCTAATTCCCACAGTCTACTCGCAGATTCGCACCGGTGACACTCCCGACTCGCAGTCGGACGAGCGCGTCTTCTCCTCGCCTTCCCTGATTCACATGCTTTACAACATGCAACATGTGTGCCCGCTGCCCGTGAGCAGATTAGTGTCATATCTAAAACCACTATAATCAAATCCTGTCAGATTAAGTCAAAGTACAAAGCAAGCCGAGCTAAAACCTTCGCTTTGTTGTTCACTTCTGCTTTTCCACTACGGCCTAGTTTTAGATGGCCAATTACACTGCTCAAGTGGGAGTTCAATATATGGTATTAGCGGCATCTTTACTAAACAAATTATTCCTCCTACAGAACATTAGCCATGGTGAACCACCCCCTCTGTAATTTTCTACCCTCTACAGTTGGCATCAGTTGGATCAACATGAAGGGGGGGATACCAGTATATGCAAATATTCTGTGTTCTTTTCCCAGCAAACGCGGAGCTTTGATTACGTTCCTCACACGGTCTGGAACGGCTCGTAAAACATTTGAATCCTGAAATAAAACAGCCATTACTTTTGATCTTGAGTTATTGCAACTAATTTAGGTGAAGGACTGCAAGTACATTTGTTCCATTTGTCATTGGAAGGGCATTGAGGGAATATATTTCAAGGGGTGGCGACACTCAAGGTCTGCATGTGATGATTTTAGGAAAAAAAAAAAAAAACAACAGAAGGTTCCATCAACCCCTTGCAATGTGATTTAGTCCTGCAGATAGTCTTGCAAATTGCAAGTATGGACTGTAATCAACCCGGAGCGCACAAAGCAGTGGACAGCACCTCGTGTTTTCCAGGAGTTATTACTGAAAGGCCAATAAAAGAGGCACTTGTGATGAATGGCTGCCTTAGCAGCGCAAAGTCTCAGGACAAACAAAACAACATTAGCACCCGGTGAACCCGGGAAAGTGCTCCCTTGCTGATCACTGAAAAGATGAGGAAGAGGCACGGAGACCAGAGTGGGCTCAGTGTAATCTATGCAGCCCACAAACGCAGCCTAATTAAACGGCGCTTCAGACGTTGTACACACTCAGCATAAAACAAAAAGGACTTCGGTAATAAGTCACATCTGATCCAGCAGGGTCCCAGCTACAGATAGGGCTGTTCCCTGTGGGGGTCCGCACCAGTGGACACACCATCACTGGTCATTACATTTCTGGGGAGGAACTAGTTGATTGAATTATATTGTACACCTATACATTATAACAATCACTTTGCAATAGTAGAGGCGTTCTGAGAGCACACAGTCAAAGCCAATAGTCAGGTTCTTACTATTCCACAGATTAGGATCCCCCCCTTCCACCAGTTGGTGCCACTGGTTAGTTAACTGCTGTAAAAATAACAAAAAGTCTTAACTAATTCATCAATTGGTAGTTAATTGTTTCTCTGCCAACATTTAAGCCTTTTCCATTCTATAATTTCTAGATTGGTCTGAGACTGAAATAATTTCAGCCTTTGGGCCATTTTCATGAATCTATATGAATCTGTTCCAAAATGCAAGAAACTCATCCCCCACTCATGTCTTAACCCTCTGAGTTTCGTGAAAAGTGGTGCTGTAGCTTATGCCGGGTCCTGCTGAGGGCTGGATTAACACTTTAGTTCAATTAACAAATTTGTGATTAAAGGGACTTTATGTAGTATTTTCTACTTTCAAATCTAAAAAAAAAATTACCTAAAAAGTATCATTGGGATTGTAGAGATATGAACTGAACTTATTTATACCAGTGGGTCGGGGAATTAATGTGACCGCGAGAGAAAGTAGTGAGTCACTCTCCTATAAGACATGGAATGGGGACCGCTAAGAAAAAACTTTTAGAGTCAAAGAAAAGTGATAAAGTGCTAAAATCTAGAAACACTGTTGTTGTTTTCACCGCTGGACACAGCTCTGATGGAGTTTGATACAGAAATCCGTATTTCTTCTACATGGATGAGTTTGATAATGAAACTTATGATGATATGAAGTTATTTTCACCATTTGTTCAATTCATGGTTCAGACTTAACTGTGACAGTTCTGACCTTGGTTGGACAATTCCAAACAGATATTTAGTGCAAATACTGACCACACAAACCATCCTGACATTGGAGGTGAGCTGTGGTTTTACTGTGGCTGTTTTCTGTATAAAAACAGAGCTAAGCTAACAGAGCTATAATGTAAACCATCAGCTGATGCAGCATGTGATGACTTTTCATTTTATTGTTTATTTGGAAGGGACAGTGTACATTAATCACCATTTCAACAGTGTAAATGTTCTAAAGTTAGTTGAGGGCTAATTTTCTGTCAGTCCCTTTGCCTGCTGTTAAAAGGCATAAGATTGTAACTGTCATTTTGATCAGGGGTCAAAGTAACTGTCTATGAGTGGTTTTTTTTTTTATTTAGGAAAATGTGTCTAATCAATGAGAATTACACTTCAACATTTTCTTTAGTGAGTGATACAGTTTTGGTACCCATAAGTTTTAATTTTTATTGTATTTATTTATTTATTTAGACAGGGACAATGCACAATATACATTAACCTTTAACAGGAAAGATGTATTGTACCAGGTTGTAGCACTAGTGCTAAGTTCCACCTGTAGTCCCTGGGCAGGCTGGTGTTATCATTAGTAAAAAGCAGACATTGATGCAAACTGAAACATACAAAAAGCAGTATAAGATGCATTTTCATAACTCCATCCATAACTAAGTGTGTTCTGGTACATGACTTTCCCCTGCTGTTGAGAGATTGGAAACCCAATATTACATGCAACTCCTAATGGTGGTGATTAAAATAAAAATTAAAAAAGTCAAAGTAAGTCATATAGGTTTAATCTGCATTCTATCACATTTCAAAAACACTGCTAATATTCAGCACAGACTCCACCACATGGAGATTTTTTTTTTTTTTTTTTTACTCCTCTGTTATTGTCCTGCACAGCATGACTCGTATTCACACGGCTGATCAAAAGGATTATTCACAAGACAAAGACGCAAGAATAGTCATATGATCACCTCACACTTTGGAGGCAAAATGGTGGTGGTTAAGTGGATGGAGACTAGGGCCCACGGGAAAATGTGTGGAATGTGAAGTACAGTCTGGTGCCTCTGAAGCAGAAGACATTTGAATGGAAAAAAAAAAAAAAAAAAAAAAAGGATAATCCTGGAGGATTAGGAAGAAAATTTCCAGCACGTAATCTTGTCATTTGGCACTTATTTCAGAAGGACCCTACTGTGACTTCAGACAAAAAAAAAAAAGGTCGTTTTTTTTAAACAGTCATGTTACGTTCACGTTATAGTTCAAAGTCAGGGCAATTAAATGTTCATTTTACGTTTTTAGATATAAAAAAAGAATGGGCTATGACGCAGGCGATTTTACTAATCCTCTCTGAGGGGTTTTACCTGCTGTGTCCAGTAATGAAGTAATAGGCAGTTGGTCCTTACTGTGTCACTTGTGATGGCACAAAAAGCTGTAAATTTAACACTTCAAATTACATCCTAAACTGTCTCTGCCCTGGTTTCATCCTGTGTGCGCTCACCAAATATAAATAGTAATACAAAACCCAACCTTGAGGTGTACCCCATTTAGCAGAATAATACATCTCAGAGCTGAAAAACTCTTCTAAAGGTCTCATTTCCATCTACGTGTCCTCTTTGTGACTCAACACATTAGGTGCAAACATTTCATAATAAAAGCATCTGGTCTTTGAAAGTAAAAACATCAAAAAGAAGCGCATTATAAATGAACAAAAACCAAATCTCATAACCCAGGTTAATGTAATAGCATGTTTGTTTCCCCTTCCTTAGTCATCATGCGCAAATGATCGTACAAAATGTCAGCCTGAAAGCATTCAAATGACATGGAAATGAAAAGCAAATGACACAAACAAACAGCGTTTCTTGCCACTTCTCCCATTACCTGTGCCTCGTTTCGATCAATAGTGTCATGAAAAGCAGGGCATTCATGTTTTTTGCAGCCTGATGCAGATGTCAGCAGTGTCAGTGATACGCTCAGGGCAGACTCCAGTTTAATTATAGAGAATGTTGCTTCCTATATGTGTACCAAAGATGCTGTAACAATCGATGCTTGACCCTTTTAATAGCCTTTTCAGTGCTTATTACGGTTCAAGCGCCTAAACTAAGTCAGAACAATAAAATCCCGACCAGGAGGCGGGTCACTGCAGCATACTAATGATACAGTACATTTCTCTACCAATTCTGACAATTACTTCCCCATAAACAAATGTGATGCTTGTGTATTAAACTGTCTCCAGACTCATTTAGTCACGCCCTGTTTATAAAATGGTAGGGTGTGAGTTGCGGCACAAAGTTAATCAAATCTGTTGAGAATCAAATTGCGTCTTATGGCGTGGTTTAATAGTCGGAAATAAAACCTGAATTTGTTCTGGCCTGACTTATCACAAGATCTTGACCACATCTGGTGCGGAAAATTACTTAATTAAGGCAAATACAGTGTTTTAGTGCAACTTCTTTCAAAGAAAATCAACCCACCTGGCTCTGAACAGTTCTTCTCTGTGGTATTATCTGGCGTTGAAGCCATTAACCGTCTTCCCCAGTGTTCAGGGTCTGGATGGCCCTCCACGATCATCCCATAGCCTGCAAGAAAATATAAAACAACTCAGCTCATCATACATTCACTGTAAACATCATTATCAAATATGCAAGACTTCAATATTAACATGCTTGTTTAAAAAAAAAAAAAAAAAATCAAATAAATTCCCTAAGACAAATTTTTAATTATGCTGCAAGGAAGCTCCATTTTAGAAATAAAAAAAATAAAATAATAATAATTTAAAAACTCTAATCAAATCTAACATGGCTGCTTCTGCAGTATGTTTCTCTCCCCAAAACATGCGTGATCGTCATCATTAATCCAAATAAGGTTGTTTTTTTTTTTAATCCCTTAAAAGTTTTATTCATGTAGATATGACATTTTCATCTGGCCGCGGCAGTAACACATCAAAAAGCAGCTGCCATGCCATTATGTTTTGGGTGGGAGAGTGGGAGGAGGAGTGTACAAGTTTCATTTTTCATTAAACTGCTCTTAAGCCTCTGTAATGAGGACAAAAAACTGCAGTCTCACATCTATTATGGAAAATCAAGCACAGCGGCATTTTAAACAAGATTCCTCCTAAAATACTGACTCTGAATCGGAAAAAAAAAAGTCTTAACTCAGGAAACAGGAAGATGGGGAAAATTATGACCAAATTGCTTGACATATGACAATAAAGAAACCTTGATTGATTCCTTGATTCCTTGAGAAATCCATGAAGAACTGTGACCTTTGTTTAAATTACTCACTTCTTTCTAAAAATATCTGGCTTTCAGTTCTTCTTTCATGGTAAGTTAAGGATTTTCTATTTTGCCATGTGCTCACATGATCCCTTTCTTTGTGTTCTCCAACCATGTGAGCGTCTCCCCATGATTAGTCAGTATCAGCAGGAAATCAGTCTGCACGTACGTCTTGAGTAACAAAATGGACAATGGTTCTGTCCCAAACTGACCGTCCACGCTGCGCATCAAAAACTTAACTGTCATGCACACCAGCAAACTTGTTGGCACTTTTCCAGTGGCGTCTCTGCTGTACTGACACCGAGACGTCTTCATTAAAAGGTTGTTAATCCAGTCTAGTTAGACATGCTTAAAAATCAGCATGCACTGGTTAAACAGACTGTGCACAAGGCGACTGCAGCTGCTTCCCACTGCTCCCCCAAATGAAGACCAAACCCTCCAGTCATCGCTCCAACCTGTTCTTTACTAACCTGATTTTTTCCCCCCCTTCACAATAAACACCTTCCAATTTAATGGCGGGGTTGTGAAGACTAATATGCAAGCATGCTCAGTAGCGCCGGACGGTACGACCGTTGACTTGCACGACGGCGTTTTTAATTTTCTGCCTCCATTTTGGCTTTAGCGTGACTGGGCCTTTACATACTGTAAATGTGTGGCTTATTCTACCGTGAGCAAAGCATTAAATATAAAAAACATTCATTCCATCTCTATAATGAGGGATTGGATCATGACAAGGTTTGCTTGGACCCAAAAATAATGACATATATGAAGCCATCAGTATGCATAAAACAGTAGCAGATGGTTTTTTACAGTGCAACCTGCTACACAGTAAAAACACCACTTGCTTTTCATAACGGGGTTTCGACATCATGCTCCTATGGTGTGGCAGTGATGAAAATGAAATGAAGAATGAAAAATTCATAGCGTACAGCAAACTAAAACCAGTATCTGCTCATCCAATACTTCAATGCACTGTATGACGTCAGGGAATAATTTTATATCATGGTTATTTTCCTTGGAAATCAGAGGCTATAATTATTGGAATGTAGTGTTTTGTATCAGTAATAATCAGAATGATATATTTGACTTTAAATTCAGTTGTTTTGAATACTCTGCATCTAGATTTCTGAAGTGTTCTGAAGGTTTTGTCTATAAACTAAGAAAGAAATAAAGATTGAACATCTATTCTGACAATTATGATATGCAAATCCTTATAATAAAAGTTTTAATGTGGAGAGATGCATCCACTTCCTTTGCATCATGATCCACAACCTTGACCTTTGGCCACCAATCTTTTCAATTCATCCTTGAGTACAAGAGAATGTATGAGCCCCATTTTACAATATCCTGTCAAGCTGTTCCAGTAACAAACAGGTTTTTTAAAAAAAAGACATAGCCTGTTGTTCTAATATGCGTCACAGACCTCTTAATGCAATTTCCGTGGATAGATTATGTGTGAAATCCCAGCAACACTGAATCTTTTTGTTGTAAAATCACAGAATCTGGTAATATTGCCTGAAAAACCAAGCAGGTTAATGGTGTTTATGAGCACTTGAGTGTTTCAGAGTACCGCACTCTCGCTTCCAAGAATCTAAAAAGAAAAAAACAATGAAGATGCAGTTTTTTTCAGAACATCCAACAGACTGAGGGTATAACAGAGGCTGCAGTCTGTTGTGGCCAAGATGCTGCTGGCTCATGCTACATCTGCCTCCTTCTACTACATGACTCCAATATTTTGGCGTTGTAATGGATTGAATATTTTGATTCCACATGATTAAATTTCCATTTCCTGTAGATTTGTACATATGCAAATCTTGTATTGCATCTTGTATCTGCTTTATTAGTGTATTCTATTCATATTATTTATTGCTTTTGTCTCTTTACACTTTCCCTTTTTTTGCCAGTGTTTTTGTATGCAACTGTGACCAAGTAATTTCCCTTGTGGATCAACAAAGTTTGTCCAAGTCTAAGTCTAAAGGTGTTTTTTTTTGTTTTTTTTAAAGCCACTGAGCTTAAAAGTAGAGTTTGGAAAACTTTTTCAACCTCAAGTAAGCACAGCTGCTGGGAAATTTCATATGTGAAACAATTAAGAATAAAAAGATTATTGGCAGTTAACATGCATCTACACACAAGTGAGATTTTGATCTAAATATTGTAGTTTCTGCAGTATCCCTGCGGATCAAAACAACAATCAGATAACACAACAGTTCAGACGTCATTGTGACGTGTTTTTCTGAATGTTGTGTTGCGCTAAATTTCCAATGAAATGTTGCGTTTTATGTAAATGGTTGCATTTTGACATTCAGGGCTTCTGCAGTGTTCACTAGTCTAGACAGTGTATCTATAGAGGCAAATCTGATACGAAAGCAATACTTTAAATTGTTTTGCATTGGTGTTTAGGGCCTTTGTTTACTTCTGAGTGAAGCCAGAAGCCAGACTGTGTGTGTTACAGTGCATCCTCCACACATAATATAAGGCCAGACTGAATTTAACACACATAATGAATGACTTTGGATTAAAAATGGATACTATGGAGCAGAAACAAAGAAATACACTAAATGGGGGAAAAGAGCAGTGCCTCCATCCTTCAGCAGACTGTACGAGTAGCAGAGGGAGAGGCAGAGGGGGGCAACAGCAGGACAGGGGAATGTCATCCTCCAGCTCTGTGCTATGGGCTCAGGAGGGAGATGAACCAAGGACAACCATTCATCAATCCCTCTACACCATGAACATACTCTCTTATGAGGTGCCACCTCCTGTCTGACTCCTTGCTGCAAAAAAAAAAAAAAAAAAATCCTGAGCCCAGTGTGTAGCACCCCACGGCCATCACCATCAGCCTGCTACACCTACCTGTCAGAGCTGAGCCTTGCCCTGCGTCGGAAACACCTGTTCTACTCCCCCATGCGGAGCTCCATCATCACACATACACGCACGCAGTCAGATCAGCATGCATGACAGCATGTTGCGCCCCACCCCTCTTTACGGAGATGTAACCCAGGAGTAGTACATCAAATCCCATCCATCTGGACTGCTCTGCACATCAGCACTCCCCCACACTACTATCAGTCAAATGGGTGGCAAACACGGGCCACAGGTTTTACCGTGATGTGAGAAATGCTTGTTCCTGTTGCCATGGCTGAAAGATGAGAAGGCCACGGCTATTCAATTAGACAGATCTGATTATGAACGGATTCAGAGGGGATTTCTATTTTTCTCATGCATGTAACCTTGAGAATCCCAATGCTACCACGGCTGCTGTTGGTCCAACAGTTGACTGTGGCTGACATTCACGTGAAACCCCTTCTGTCCAACACCCCACATGACAATCACTGTGTGGGTCAGGCAAACTTGATTAAATGAGAAAAAAAAAGGCAAGCCATTAGTGACGGGATGGTTGGGGCAGTGAGTGGGGTGGGGGGGTTACTTTGTCTCCCAGAGCTTGCCTTTGGAGATAAGAGATTTGAACTGACATGAATGATATCGTTCCAGAATAATCTTTTAAGCCTCTTGTTGTTTTTAATGTAATTAATAAAACTCTGAATACATCCTCCATATAGATCTACTTATGATGAATTTACATCTGCTTCCAGCCCTGGAGCCGAAGTGGTTGCAGATGGACAGATCCTAAACCAGGGTCTGGGACTAAGACAGGGGTTGGCCCTGCTGTCTTTCACATAAATGTTGTTCTGAGTGTCTTCAATTTCTGTTCTGATCAAGAAATGTTTGACCAAACATGGCCTTAATGTTCCCTTCCAACGTACAGCAGTGTCCTATGGCTGGGTCTTGTCTTGTTAACCTTTGATCCCAGCAGTGTGTCAGATCTTCTTCACCAGCCAAATGCCAAGGTTGGTTGGTAGATTACATAACTGTATGTGAAACGCGTGGGATGCTCTGCGTGTTATGTTTGCACGGGCCTGAGGTAAAACGTGTGTATGGGAGGGCATGTTGTTTGGAATGTGTGTACGCCTGCATGGGGCATCACACGCATCACGCATGATTAGTCAAATGAATCCTAAGCGATAGGCTGTCCAGCGCACACCTCAAGCATCACCTATGAATATTGCAACATCTAACTAGCAAACGCATCCCGGTGTTTTTTGTTTTTTTCCCCCCTCCTCCTAATTGGAGTCACTGGCTCCTGCGTAAACTCGGCATCCCTCGATCGCCATGCGAAACCTGGAAACAGATGATGCTCTAGAGTGATTGAGGTGATCCACAGTGTGCAAAGCCCGGGCCAGGCTCGATGATACCAGTATTAACCACGATCCTAAGCTCCGGCGAAGTGTGACATAGCCCACTATGCGCATGGCACAAGAAAGGACAGATTTGGAGAAAGGGCAAAGCGCAAACAAAACCAGAACCAAAACGCGATGGGGGGGGGGGGTCATTGTTGTGTGCACGCATGAGATGAGGTGTGCGTGTGCCGTGATTATGTGCCTGCCTCTCAAATTAAAAACGTGCCCCTGCCACGGCGCGCACACTGCGGCATACACGGACAAACAGACGCGTGAATACTCCAATATTGGGTTAAAAACGTGACCTGCCGATAACATGTGAGGCTGACTTTTTGTATTGAATGATTGGGCAGAAACACCAAAACACCCTGGGATTTTGCTGTATTTTAATGCAAACTACACATTTCACATAAATTGATGGGAACCCACAATTACAGGCGTTGCATACGCATTTAGGACAGATAGATGGATGTGTGTGGAGACTAACGAATACACATGCTTTGATCCCATGCCCTTGACATAAAAGCCAAGCGGTTTATATCTGATCTACTATCTGCAGCTCTACAATCACAATTAACCGATGTGCATGAGGGTCCATGATTATACTGCAGATTTCTGGGCTGCTCTGCTCCATCCTCGGCTCTCTATGCCCCGGCGGATCTCAGCCTGTCTCTCTCCCCTCCACTCACCTGTCTTGGTCAACAGCGCCGACATGCTCCACGCCACGAAGAGGACACTGCAGATAAAGCACACCTGCACGAAAAGCATCTCCCTCCTCTTGCGAACTTTAAATATCTTGGCGATTATTGTCTTTTTGGACGCGCTGGCGCCGTCGTCCCGCTCCATGCTTGTACAGCAGCTCGGCCGGCGGCCACTTTTTTTGGTGCGTCCTTGAGAGAGACGAAGAAACTGCCGCCCCGCTTCTTGCCTCTTCACTCGAAACAGATCCGGGATGTGGTCCTCATTTCAAGCCGTCCGGGGCGCAGATGGAGAGTAGTGAAGCGGACGGTTTTTTCCCCCCACCTTCCACACACCCTGCCTGACTCCACCACTGAGAAGATGCCTTTCAGCTGCTGGGACTGGAATGAGCAATGACACGGCGGTCAAATTCCGATATATAAATATATATATATATATATATGTCTCCGAATCAATTTAACAGAGCTCCTGAATTCTGATTCTGCAGGAATATAAGTGTCAGACGGGCTCCCTTTGCAACGTGCATCCTGTCCCGAGAGAAAAAAAAAACAGAAAATATCAGCTGCAATATCCTGTATCCCTATTTTCTGTGTTTGGCATTAAATGCGTCAGTGTCCGGTCAGTAACGTGGAATCGCTCAGCTGCGCCGCGTTGCAAACTCCACGCACCTGCGCCTGATAAGTGAAACCAATCTGTGTTCATCAAGGTTAATTGTTAAATTCGGGCAGCAGTCGTGTGGGTTTGCCTCTGTCGGGCGCCTCCCCCTCCACATGAAACCCTCAGTGCAGAAAAGCCGTGGTGAGGAGAGAGGACCATCAGCTCCCTCTGCCTCCAACTGCCCTCCTACTCTGCGCCCTTCATCCCCTTCAAACAGACCAGTCTCCTTTAACTTTCCCGAGGACAGCATGTGCAAAGTACCAGAATTTGCATGCAAAAGGCTGTGTTGTCCTCCCCTTACTCAAAGGTCCACCTCTGGACAGCTGCTGATCGATCACTACCCACCCTCAAGTGTGGGAATATCGGTCCGTTGTTTTTTTTTTTTGCGTATTTGCGCGTCGCCGTGAGATCAAACAAATAGGGGTGGATTTGTGCGAAAAAAAAGAAAAGAAAAATCCAAGCCCTATCATGCCATTTAGAGCAATCCCAACACAAAACACCCGTGTCCCGCTGCTGTGTTATGAAACTAAATCCAATATCTCTCTGGGTCCCGAGCACAGTCCCTTTAATAACTGGCCCACAAGTCACCTGCTATCCTCATTTTGATACCGTGCTGAATAATTGAGGTTATAGATCTTCCAGCTCACAGGCATCAATGCCTGCTTTCCCCACAAATCTACAACCATGAAATAATTTCTCGTTGCCTTAAGGTTTTTTATGCACTAAGATTACAATATCTCTATATGCATTTTGCTCTTTAGAACACTATCTCATAAAAACAAAGCTGCACATAGGCCTATAGCCTACTGGAAATTAATCACGTCACTTGGAACTCCTGTCTGTGTGGTAGTAGATGGGCTATCGTTGAATATGTTGTTCACTTCATAGTAAGATAATAAAATATCCTGGAAAAAACCTATGGAAAATATAGATGGAGGATCAGACAGGTTTGTGTTAATGAAGGTCATTGCACTAATATTTTATGTAAGCTGTTGTCATCTGGAGGTGCATATTGAAGGGAAAAATCAATATATGGAAAAGATATACTTCATATAGGCTTATCATAGTTAGTTAGATGGTTGGATAACAGGGGCAGGAAACAATGTAAATCACATGATACATTGAAAGTGATAATAATAACAGTACAGAGATGTTCACAATATTTGATAGCCTGCATTTCTACACAATCCTGTATGATGTATCGCTTTAAAGCATGTGTGTATTTGTTTATTGCGTTGTGGTGTCACAAAAATTGAGATATTTGAAGCCTGCAATCTATATATTAAAAGCCAAGTGGCCTCTGTGTGCATGCGTGTGTATGTGTGTGTGTCCGGGGATTCACACAAAATCCGGAAAGACCTGACTGCTACAGCTTAGCATACTTACGTATTTTTGGTCAAGGAAGAGACTAGCAAAAATGGCAAATTGATAGGACAAATATTTTGGGAGATATTAGTAATTTTGGAATACAATAGTCTTACAAACACGTTGCTATGGCCAGAACACTTTGGCGGTGACTGCTGGACAAATACGGTAGAGCATGCATGAATACACAACAGCATATAAACTACCATCTAGAACCCATGGATCCCCACAGGTCAATGCACTAGTAAAATATCTTGTATTATTGTATGTATTGTCCAATGTATGACTTAATGATTATTTTGAGAGATATTACAAATGCAGTGACACAATCTACTATTCACTGATAAAAGGCCACATAAACACATAAAATGTTGTTATTTTTGCTCCCTTGCATCTGGAGAATATGATTTGTACTCTATGTTGTATGTCATGACAGATTTCACCTTTATCAGAAAATTGCAACTGCTGCTACTTGACCACATTGCAATTTGCCCGGTACGATCTGATAAATATTTCTGCATTGATATCACTGGTTCAGCACAGATTTTTTTACCAAGAGAAACAAATAGGTGGACCTAACTTAAGTATGCAGTTTCCAAATCTGGTATCAGAATTTCTGCAGCATGTAAATGTTTTGAGTCAGGCACAAGTCGATATGTAAACATTAGCAGCATATCACACCAATATATGAATTTTACGTGATCCGAATTCAGATGCTTTCAATAGCTGAAAGAAAAATCTGGTGCAGTCCAAAGGGATGCAAAACTGAAGTTGGACTTTTCATCAGAACCCAGATTGGAGAACTTATCTGTCTTGTCTGGGATGTTGTTTTTGGGTTCTACTTTCTGGTGTCTTATAAGCCCATATAAGGGCTGGGCATATTCTTTTTTTATATGCAAGACACAATAATAAAAATTCAGAAATTCATTCATTCATTCATATTGGTGAACCCCTATTCCCCTCAAAGCTCAGCTCTCTGGAATTAACAGTTTGGAATTCATTTATGCAAGTTGCGCAACATGTTCTGAGCCCCAAATTATGATCAATTAGTTGAGGATGAGAAAAAAGCATATGAATGGATGAGTTCTTCTACTTCCACCCAGTTTGGGTAATGAGCGATAAACATGGTGACTGATATAATCCAGATATTTCTTAATTGAAAACCAGCTACCAAGGGGCTTCAACCCAACCATGATCTGATTACTGCTGGTTCCTTCAGTTGACAATCAACAAAAGATTTGGTGTTAAACTTTTTGACCAAACCTCTGCTACTTAAAATCAGATTTGATTTAATAAGATCAGATTTTTTTCCCCACTATAACGTATGAAAGGCTTTTTTGTTTTCGACTGTATGACTGAGTCATTTAATCTAGTGGGGTTTTATTTTATTTTATTTAAAGTCTCATAAAAATTTAATTTAGCTGCAGCATTGGTGGGAAAAACCTCACCATGCCATTATTTGCTCCATGAGACTTTAGCATCTCATCTGTTGTTAACCAGCTGTATTTATAGGCTCCCTGTGGAATAATTAACTTACTTTCCATTAGCTTTTCCATTCAATTTAAAGCCCACAATGTTGTGAACATTTGGAGGCAGTGTGTAGGCTGCCTCTTCTGCCTCCAGGCCTGCAGCAGGTCACCTTCACTGCCAAGAGTGTAGACAGGGAAGCTGTCACACTCTACATAACCAGGTTGACAAGGCTGAAACAGCATGTCAACCTTTACTGACACTATTGCTGCCCACTTAAGCAAAAAAGCAAGCAGCATTTATGGGTCAAAGGCCGCCCACTGCAACACATTCCTCCGCCAGTTGATATCACGTAAGGTTGTACAATATGATATAGACGACATTACCCGTTGTCTTTAAGAACAATCTAAGACATTGTGTAAAGGCTGTTAATTATACATGGAAGGCACCACAGGTTATTAGTCAGAGCTTTCTGAAGCCATGGCCAGGTCTTGTCTTTATCCTGCAGCTTGTTTCTTCCACACAGACTCACATACACATCGACATGTGTAGCTCGTGCCAATGCCGAGGGATTAGTCCCCTCCAGGCCTCTGCCCGCACCACAGGCAGGCAATCGCAAAGCATTGCCAGGGCCTGCTTACAGAGATTTAGGCACTGCTTTACACTCCCTGGCTTGGTCAAACATACACACATGGCCTCCTTTGCCTTCTGCGGGATGCTGTGAATGGCCACTGATCTGCAGAAAAGATAATAATATGTGTGAACTGCAGTTGTAGCTGTGAAGAGAAAGCGAGGAACCGAGTTTGTAGGAGTGTTTTAATGTGGGCCGATGTCAAAAGGACCAGCCAGTGTAATGTAAATGTGTTGTTTGATATAAATGTCAACCATGTGTCATATCCTTGCACTGCACATCACTAATGACTTAGTGTCAAGGCTGTTGACAATGAACTGCGTGAGCATTGTACAACAATTGCCGGTTGACTCAGTGTTGCTCACTTCAGCTTCCAAAGTGATGATTCATGTTGTTTATTCACAGAGCTTAAGATCCAGTCAGTTTAAGGGCAATATAGCAGAACCACGGCTCTGTTGAAGTAATGGTGGTGGTGTAATGATGGAGATATTTTTTTTCAATTAAAATGCGCGGTCTGCAATATACTCAGTCAAATGAAAGGTAGATGCAATCCTAAGAACTATTTGCATTCCTTTCAGCTCACTCCTTATGAGGGAGCAGTGCACAGCGGAAAATGGGACTACTAAAATAAAGTAAAGTTGTACATAATTACAACACTTCACTATCCGTCCACCGCTGAAACTGAGCTCTGAAGAAAATGTACAATAAAGGTGAATACTCAGTCTGCCTTTAGACAGTGAATGATATTTAGCATGAATGGTTCATTATAATACTTACAGTAAAGTGGAATTCAAGCCGATTTGATTTGAAATGATTTCTTTAAATAAACGATCAAGTCTCATTAGATTACTTCCAGACACTGATGTGTGATTAAATTTGCTTCTTCTGCAGCTCAGTCAAAGTAAACGGACGTCAGTGTGTTGAAGTTTGTTCAAGGCTGGTGAGTTAGCAACAACATCATGGCTTTTTTGGGGAGGAATGTGTAATTATTTCTTTTGAGCCAAGTTTGTGATGCGGGGCTTTCTGCAGTGTTGTTGCGTTGGTGTGTATAGATCATAGTGTGTTGATGAATGTTAGCATGCAGTTTGTGTGTTGGAGACCAATTTTATCTAAGAGAGACAATGAAGGCTAATCCTAAATATAGTCTCCTTTTTCTTGATTTTCCACAGCTTATGACAAAAACATCTCAGTATGAAGTTAATTAACTTCGTGTTTGCTTAATTCTCATGGCAATTTAAGTCTATGTGTTCATAAATAATAAAATACAACAGTTACAGTTCCATGACGACTACATTCAAACTGCTGGTGAATACAATGTTATATTATTCAATGTCTTTTCATTTCTCAGATCCTATATAATGTTAAATCGCATGTGAGTATTCTGAATTATATTTAGCTTAGCATAGATTCTCTCTTCAAAGGCAGAAGAGGTCATTCGGAGTACAGTATACCCTTATGGTGTGTTGCACAGTGACCACGCTGCTGTGGTGTATCCCATGTTTAAATGTGAGTTGATTTTGCTGATATGTGTGTGTGAGCCGTGCAGACACACGACCAGGTGATACCGAGTCAAACAGGGAAGTGTGACACCTTCTATTAAAGCACTGCTGGCATTGTGAGTAACATTTGACTAATTATGTGAAGCGAATGAACAGATGGAGGGACAAATATCCTTAGCTTTAAACCCTTTTTTTGTTTTTTTTTAATTCAACCTGCCAACATTGCCCACTTTAGCCAATGGCTGGTACTAACAGTACAGTACAAGCTGAGTGTGCTCACATAGGAAATGTCTCTGGAGACCTGCTGATTTTACTCCTTGCAAAAGCTCCTCAGTCAGCTGCAGGAAAAATAAAATATTCATCATCAGTGTTGAGCATTCTGTGGCAGCACCGCAGGTTTATTTGTATGCCTGCTCAGGTGTGAAGAGTAAACAGGGCAGAGAGGAGCAACAGAGAGTCTAATCTGTGTATTATGGAGGCAGCAGTCATCTCTTGTACTGCTCTCTTCATCTCCCGGACATGAAAACTCACCCATTGAGCTTTCTACAGCAAACAGCAAGGAAACACAGTCAACCCCAGAAGACAGCAGATATCACAGGAAAACACTGTGATTCATACAATGGCATAAGTACAACTTTATATTCACCACAAGGCAACAACAAAGTGATGGTTTGATTCCTGTGGAGTTTACTGTTCAATGTGTATTATGTAACATAACAGATGCCAGAGAAGCACACAGGTCTTAGCTGCCGTTTGGTGTTTTAATTGAACAAGAGGAGCAGATTAAATGTCACAAATACTTGTACTGTACGTAATCCGGTACAATAGCCCTGCAATGGATGCTACTTATGTTGATTGTTTTGGGGGATTTTTTTTAGACTGTATCAGACAAAAATAGTCCATTCATTTGTGTGGTAATGCTCGAGCCTGCTCTATCTGCCTGATACATAGTTAAATGGACCTTCAATGGCTGTGTTCAAAGTCAAGAATGTGCTTTGGTGCTTAGTTTTTTGGCTGTCGTGCTGTTTTTTGTTTTTTTGTTGTTTTTTTTTTTTTTGGAGTGTGCAAATGTGTAGTGCAGCTGTTCCCAAACTTTTTCAGTTCAGGGCCTAAAAAAAACATTCTGTGTCTCCCCAGAACTCATATTTACAAAAATACATCCTGAATCACCATAATGTCTACATTAATCACCACATTAGTCAAACACAGAATCCCTGGGATGATGTAAAACACATATTACTGACAGAAATCACCAGAAGTCACCCTCAATAAACATGTCGTCAGGTCTGAGACTGCAGAAGAAAAAACAAGAGAGACCCAAAGAAACCATCATGGCAAGAAAACAACACACTAAAGGTCCAGTGTGTAAGACTTAGTGTAATTTAGGGGGATCTAATTGCAGAAATTAAATGCAATATTGTTAATTATGTCTTCATTAGTGTATAATCACGTTCAAATAAGAATTGCTGCGTTTTCATTTCCTCAGAGTGAGGTGTTTACATCGATAGCAAAGGCAGGTCACCCACACAGCGTCGACCAGAGGAGCTCACAAATAGACTTTCTGTGTTTTATGGAAGGTGGAATCTAGTGTTGTTGTGTTTGAATGAGGACCGGAGTTATTATCCAATTAACCAAAAAGCCCCACAGGGACAAATATTGGCTGCAATGAAGGTTTTCATACTGTAACAGTCACCACAGGGGAGGGTGGCACCACCGGCACGTTAAATTGTCTGTTTAATCATTTGTTTTTACCCTAGAATTACATTTACTATACCAGTACCTTTTTGTTGTTTAACACCGCAGTACAATCCCATTAAGTCTGTTTGAGTCTGGAATCTTGAAGTATTCTGGTGTGCCCTGTGGAACTTAACTTTTTGGAAAAAAAATATGAGTGGCAGTCAATAGCCAGAGATGAATCATTTTTGTTCCCTTTTGAATTGAGGCACAAAGGTAATTTTACAAGTCAAGAAAGTTAAGTTTTTTGGCAAAGATGGTAAAGAAACATCTAGTTCTGTTTTAAACAGCTGCATGGATTGCATATCACTTGAACACACATGTCACGGACCAAAGACATGGACAAAGCAGATGTTACCTGGCACTTTTTACCTTAACCTTTGGGAGTGAGGTAGGAAAATATTAAAGGAAGTGAAAATCGTTATAAGTCTAGTCATGTTGAAGACAGATCTTGAATAGATCTTCAATAATGCCACCTAAGCAACTTTTAGGTGCGTAGTTTTCTATCTAGGTGCATTCAAAGTTTTAACACAAAGTGTGATTTTCTTTTTTTTTCTTTTTAACATAACTTTATAATTTACACATATCATACAGTATGTGTGAATGGTGGCATAATTCAAATGGAATGCCATTCAATCAATCAATCAATCAATCAATATTTATTTATAAAGCAGTTTTCATAAAAATAAATGCAACACAAAGTGCTTTACAAAAGAGAAAAAAAAATAAAATAACAATAATAATAATAATAAAATAAGAATTAAAATAAAATAAAACCAATTGACCATAAAGCTTTTTTCTTTTTTTTTTTTTCCAAAAACTGGTCCACAACTGGAAGAGGTGAGACTTTGGTTCTCTGTACAGTTGGCTGGTTAACCTATAGGAAAAACAGGTGTAGGATGTTCTTATTCAACTTTTACATGACCAGTTATGGGAACAAAAACAGTGCTGTTAAAAAAAAAAAAAAAAGTAACTTCCTGAAGCTGCTGTGTCTGTTATGTTATTAAAAAATCAGTTTTTTTCTGTTTTACTACTTCCCTCATACTAACTGCAGGCCAGCAACAGAAAACCTCCCCATTTGGCCCGTGACATCAATTCAGCCTTTTGGAGTAGTCGAACTCATTTGAGCGTAGCATCACAACCGCGTGAAATTGGATGAAGGTGTCAGTGTTTGCGGCACTATAGGAAAAAGACTGGCTTTATCTGTGAGAAACGTTGGCCCTTTGTAATGAGCTGCAAGTAAATAACTTCATTATTCTTTTGTCTGCAGAACAGACAGAAAAGGAAAGCGACCAAAAGACCAACCTTTTCCCCTTGCAAAGAACAGTGGAGAGTCCCATTCAGACTGACCACAGAGGTTATGGCGGCGGAAGCATGCAGCCCATTCATTCTGGGCAGATAGCATCAGAGCTGCACAGACAGGCTACAGAGTCTATATTAATACAGCCAGCACTCTGAAACAGAGGACAAGTGAGGGTGAGTTCTTTCATTTCATTCACTTAGAGCTGCAGTAAAACCAATGAGCCAGTAGATTTCCCTGCTGTGTGATTTCATCATCCTGCACACCTCCATACTGGACACAAAAGTTATAGGCGCTGTGTGGTAGGAGTGTGAGTAGGAGTTGTTAATGTCAAACTCTTATTATTCATTGGCACAAGGGCTGCAATGTGCAGGCTGATGGGAAACTTATCAGGGCAGTTTTTATGCTTAAAGTTCAAGTTTGAGAAAAGTCAAGTTTAAGCACTAGAAGTACTCAAGTCCTGTACTTTATTGCATGGAAGTCTTACAGGAAAAAGCACATAGCAGCAAAATGCAGTTGAAGGAGACAGTATGTTAAGTTAATGAGGATTTCACATGCATAATGGGGCGATATCTAGTATTTCTGCTTTCAAATATATATTTTAAAAAAAGATCTAAAATGTTGCTTAGAGTGTTTAGAATGAAGAGCTCTGAAGGTATGCCAGAGACACCAATGTATTAGAATGTAGAGATGTGGGCTGAATTTAATGTAATGGGGATTTATGTGACCACTAGAGGGAGTAGTGAGTCACTCTGCTTGTCTTCGGAGGTCAGAAAGTGAACAGATGGAATGAGAACCACTCAGAAACAACTTTAATAATCAAAGCAAGTGGGAAAGTGATGAAAGCTAGAAGCACTGTTTTCACCACTGGACACAGCTCTAAATGAAAAGAATGGCGTTTGATGATGAAATCACAGCGTTTCTTCCACATGGGTGAGTTTGATTATGGGTTTTGTGTATACAGTTATTATGTGATGCTGTTATCTCTGCTAAGTTCGCTGTTTGTTGATCCACGGTTTGGAAATGGAGGTGATCTGTGGTGTTGTTGCATCAGGATTCCGTCTAAAACTGAGGCTGTAATGTAAACTAGCAGAAGTGTTATTTTGTCCAAAGAAGAAAACTTGATAATTCAGAATTGGATAAACAATGAGTGATACAGTCTGTGGCTATGTTGATAGCAATGATTCATTAGTGGTTTTGGTAGTCCTAAGAGTGTTCTAGTATGTCACTCCCCCTGCTGTTCAGAGTTTGGAACATCATTACTACATATAACCCCTTTATGTTTCAGCTCAGGATATCTTACAGATCATTTGTTGTTTTGTGTCTATATAGTTGTGGGTTTCAGTCCTGTTTCCAATGAGCTGCTACAGAACGCCCGCCTTTCCTGTCAGTGCCATGGACACCATCATCTAGACACAGTGTCTGGTGATTCTGGATGACTGGCATAGGTCAGTGACTGTATTGGTGACTTCCCAAACACACGCTGATCAAAATAGCTCATTTCAGACTAGTTATCTCTAAAGTGTCTGTGTAACTTCCTCTGTCAGGTGGTGTTTTGTGTCGGTTTAATGTTATAGTTATTTTTAGATTCCTCAGACCTGTTTTATAATTGACTTGTATTCCCTTTGCCACAGTATGTCCCCTTTAAAGTGCAGAGGTACAAGTACTGCTTTGGATATAGTATTATACGTGACAGCATTAGATTATTAATGGTAAAGCATTAGTGTTGTCGCAGCATGTTACTGTTGGAGCTGCTGGAGCTGGTTTGAGCTACTTTATATCCAGGGACACAAGATAAATCGATATCGGTTTCTAAGAAGGGCACAAATCATATAGATAAGTAATGCTTAACTAATGCATTACTGACAATAATTTAATGCATGAATTTAAACTGAATATATCATGGCGTCCTATTGCTCACATACAGCAAATGATCAAGGCACTGTAGCATTATGTGATCATTCACACTTACTGGATCATTAGTTAAGGAATGTTAATTCACAGTTTTCTTAACTGATATGTCATATTTTAACAATAAAAGATAGAACACCCACTGGACCAACAGGACATGAGTTTGACTTTCACATTGCCCCACTTCTTTTACAGTGTAGTTTTTGAAGAATCTTTTCACATTCAGTATGAAGACATTATTAATAATAAAAAAAGATTAAATTTAAACTCCCAATAATTGTAAATGTTTCCCTATGATAGTAAGAGTTCTTATGTTTTTATGATATTGAATAAGTATTGTTCTTGTTACAGAGAAGCTGATTAACTCTATAGACCTGGCATGAATATTTGTGAAATTAGTCTACTTATGAAGTATCCATGAATTAACATTCTTTAACTTATGATGCATTAAATGTGAAATAATCACATCCACGGTCACTTGATCATCAGTTGATGGACAGAAACAGGAACTCATTATGTACTTTGCATTAACTCATACATAGTCAATTTGATGGGTCATGGGTTGAAAATGAGATGGGAAAAATGGAAATATGAATTGACACATCTTCCTTTGAACCATTTACAACAGCTGTCACATAAATGTAGAGTGAGCATAAATTTGCGTAAAACAGAGAAGCTCAAGTAAAGTACAATAACTTGTCATTGTAGTACTTAATGATATGATTTGCAGCCTTATAAAACTTTACTGGTGAATCTGAGGGGTTACAAGGAAACGGTTTAACAAGTACAAGTAGAGTAAAAACTAAGATATTTACAATATTAATAGAAGCATGAAGTAGAATACAATGTGCCTTAAATTTGTATTGAAGTTCTTGTGTAAAAAAAATACATTCTATCTAATCTATGACCTTGAATATTAGGGTATTTTCTTTTAAACATGCTAATTTTGGAGTGTTAACAGATGACTCTAAACTCAAGGTTTTACTGTGGATATTTCAGCTGTGAGTGCTTTTCCTGATACAATAAAAATGCCAGTCACATCGTGCCCCATGTTAAAGCAAGCGGAATAATCTAGACATTTTGTTTGACCACAGTCTGCAGGCCACCACTCAGCGCGCTGGCATCTGAACTGAACTGCACAAAGATAAACGGTCGTAGTGCTGAGTCACTTCTCGGAGTCCTCAGTGCGGCCTCTGCTCGCTTTCACATCCCCATCATTCACTGCCGATGATTCAGCCTCCTTACGCGTCCCTGTGTCATACCAGGGGAGACGTCCCGAGTTTAGGAGAGACGTCTGCGGGGGTAAACACAGGGGGCTAATCCTCATCATGTTTTCTGAGCTTGAATTAATCATCAGCAGGGTCTCCTCATAGTTCTCAAGGTGGTGTCAGCCATGTCACATCTGATAAGCCCGGTTCCCTCTGATGTGCTGAGCGGATAGAGCAGGCCAGCCAGGATCCATTCTGCTGACTGGCTGGAACCACATGTCAGCCTGGATGCAGTTCGCTAAGAGGCAGATACCGCCCTCATCCAAGAATGTGTTTCCTGATCCGATTGCCTGCATCGCTTCAAGTTACGGACAACCAACTGGTCAGGTTTGTTGTGCTCCAAGAGGAGAAGAATGTGCTGTTTGTACTAAGGCCAAGCAAAACAGTCTCATGTGATCTGGCCCACATATCCAGTCACATACACATGATAGCTATAAGTCATCCCCATGTCTCTGCCAGGATCAGACCCAGCCGTGAATGCAGCCAACAATTACATTGTTTCATCAAAAAGGCAACACTGCAGTGGCGGCATTGTGGACTGTGGATAATCTCGCAGCAAGTGCGTTCGTGGATTTATGCTCGTGAGAATTCCCGCTTTGTGGACGGGTGTGAAGAGCAGGTTGCATAAGAGGATCACCTCAGTAGTGGTGTAATTCAGCACTGCTGCTCCAACCAGTGAGCCCACTATGTGTATCTTTAAGTGTAGGAGTCCATAAGTGGTTCCCTGCTCGGAATCATTACCACAGGAAGACAGTGGTATAGGCAGAGGGGCCCCAGGCATTAGGGGACGAAAGCACTTGATTAGGTCCCTTGTGGACACCAGAGGGCCTTCAAGAGCCCTTGAAATTTCCCACAGGAGATCATCTTTTTTTTTAACATCGTACATTATTTCAATAGGTGCATTTCATAACTGTATGTAATGCATAAGTTAAAATTCAACACTAGGAAATATTAAATAACAGAAAAATTAGGAGAAAAAAAAATCTTTTTCACTTGGTTGAGGTGTTTTTTGTTGTGTTTGGCTGATGAGCAAATGCATATGGAGGAACCACCTTTTGTGAATTTAACATTTAAACATTTAAGTCACATGACTAATCAGCTGACACATTAGTTGCATCTTCCCAGGTATTCCAATAAATGTCACACACACACACATCACAGCTATTTTAAATGGAAAAGAAAAACAGAATGCACTGTTTCTTTTATTAAGTTTATCATAGAGTCATGTGTAATGTAGCCCACAGTGCTACACAATGCAGCCTCGATCATTACCTTATGATATGCTTACTGAGTTGCAGTACTACAGAAAAAAAGCCTAATAAAAATTGCAGTATTTTAGCTAATTAATAGTTTTCCTCTGTGCTTAACAAGAACCAAGAGAGCTGTCATTGCATCATATCATGTTGAAATTACAACAGATCACACGGATGAATAACACTGTTTGTTGCTTCATCTCCTCCATGTATGGGATTGTTAGCAATGCATCACTTCACTGCAGGGCAAATCTACTCCCTCCCAGGGTTCCATAAAGGTTTAGGCCAATCGTGTAGGCAGAAGTACCACAGATGAAGGTACTAGGGTTGAAGCAAACGAGAAAGAGAATCAGAAAAAGCAAAGTGAGAGTAAAATAATTTAACAAGCAATGAGTTTCAGCTGTTTGTAAGAGATGGCATTTGTTTTGCCCATGTACATACAGTATCTCCTTATAAAACTGAACCTTGTGGATGATATTTTTATTTCTTCATTTCATCTTATTGTTTATCATATTCTTTTTTTTTTATCCGTGCAGTGAATATGACTGTACATTTTATCCACATGTGTCTCAATATTTTGCAACTGTTGCAATGATAATGACCATCTAAAATATTTTATCAATACTTTTTACCTCAGCAAAACTGAACAAAATGAATTAATGTTGGGAATGTAACACAGAACAAAGTACTTAATACAGAAACCTTATAATGGCTCTTGGTAATTTGGAAGGGTGCTTTGGAAGAATAGTTAAAAGTTAAATTGCTCAGAGCCCCAAAGGTAAGTCTCACTGTGGATTAAAATGTTCTGCCACAGTTAAATAAATTAGCATTTATTGTGTTAACAACTAGCTAAAACACTTGTGCCAAACTGATTCATAGATGGTGCAAAAAACCTCAAACTCCTACACTGAAAACCTGGAGAGAACAAACACTGAAGAGGATACTGTGCAAAAACATACTGTGATATGAGCCAAGTGAAATGTGAATTTGTTTGAGATGTGCTAACTTTTATTCATTGTTTGGAGTGTTGGACTTGACCACTTTATTGCATATGCCATTGTCTCCTTCAGTATAAATTGTGAAAACTGTTAATGTGAAAAGATGCCTGGAAGATTGAATTAATAAATGTAAAAATGAGACGGTTAAGGAAAATAGGACATGGGCATCACATTACTGTAACCCACTGACTGCTTATGTTTTTGTGTTGTATTTCTTTATTAAAAAAATAAGGTTCACTCACTTATAAACAGTGCTTAAGCTTGTCAAACAACAGTGGGAAAAAATCCAAATATTTCAATGTGATGTCCATTTGGGCAGAGTGACAAAATCTAGTTCCATTTTTAGACCTGAATATCATGGGATTTGGGTGCCTTATGCTATGTTTGAATATTGTGGGTTTTCGTAGAAATTTGTGCACTTTCACATTATTACATTGATGTCATTGGCATTAAGTGGTCTGCTTAGTGAGAAGACCGGGAATTCAAAAAGGATTAAATTCATTCATCCTCCAATCCACACAGATGAATGGATTCACATGAGCAAGATGACCCGCTTTTAGTCCAACTTTTTGTCATTCTGGGTCAGAGTGAAGGGCAAAGTGGTTGGTCCGCCCCGCAGCCGTACTATGGATTTAGGGTCTGACGTGGTCCGACAGATTGGCTGGGCACTTGTTGGAGTAGGAGCGCTGGTCCCTCACCGGCCTCCAGGGGGCAGAGTAGCCCCGGCGCCCCAGGGCCACTCTGCCACTCCACGCTCTGGGCTTAGCTGCTCGTTACATTAAAACAGGGGCTTCTGTGACAGAGTCAGCATTATGAAAGCTAAGAGGATTAGCTGATGGACATTTCTGGCGTTGCCGGTCAATTATCAAAATGAAAAGCAGTGGCTGGGCAGGGTTGGCATGCTCCGTGGCAGAGGAGCCCCCCCCTCCCATCTCCACTCTGGGTCTGTATCTCTCACTCAGCCTCTGTCTGTCACAGGTTACTGAAGTTCAGTATAAAATAAATAAATAAATAAATAAAAATAATAAAATAAAGAAAGGCATCATGAAAGTTTTGTGTGTTGCGCATATGTCTGTGAGCCACGGATTAAAAAAGAGCATTTAAATTTTAATGTTTCTAAAGTGCAAAACTGTATGTTATGCAACTGTATAAAAACAGGCTGGTACTTCAGGCAGCCATCCGTGTTCAAGTCGAAACCCCTCCAACCATGTGCATGATCACCCCACACGTACACACACGCATATGCACTCTCTTTAACACTGATGCGCTGACTGTCCTACTTCTGTGTGTATGTGCTTCACAGGCTATTAGTGTACAGTATTTCTAAAACTTTAAGAGGGAATAAGCGCATAGAGAATGTATGTATAAATGTGCTCATACGACACAATGAGACAGAGGAGCTGAAAAATATACAATATAAACACATACAGAGAGATATCTAAAATTAAAGTTCCTTATAAAATGTATTAATGATGAAATTTCTTTTAATTCACTTTTTAATTTTACTGTTATTTGTTGTGTGCCTATAATTTTTTTTAAATTTTTTTTACCTGTCTTTCTCTCTGCAATTGCTTGTTGTATGTTACTGCTGTTAACTGTGAAAATTTTGTCATGGTGGGATAAATAAAGTCTTATCTTATTTTGTTTTATCTTATCTTATCATCATTTCTTTTCCTATTCAGTGAGTATTATTTAGCGGCCTCTAGTGGTCATAGTGCCCAGCTGAATAACTCACCTGATGTGATAAAGACCCTTCTTAGAGTCAATATTAAAACAAAACAAAAAATCTAGTCCACACTCATTGTAGTATTATAGTAGAGATTATAGTGGCGACGTAAGAGACTCATTTGAGGATAATAAGAACAACTTTTTTTTTTTTGGTAGTTATTATGCACCAATTCTGCAATTAGATTCTAGTAAATCCCCCTACATCGTAGAAATTGAATTTTTTTTAACAAGTTAACAAAAACAACTCATTTTAGGAGAGAAATAGTCACATTAAATATACACTTTTGTCCCATTACTGTCCAACTATGAACACACACACACACATATATAAAAAATATACAACTAACAGGACAAATAATAACATGAATAAATAAGGGGGAGAGTCTCACAATAGCAGAAAATCCCTTAATAGGCACAGATTAGGCTCAACTCCAATACAAGCTACTGCTGGCCACTCATTGCTGAAATAAGAACTAAGGGGGGGATATTGCTTTACAAATTCATCTAATGATCCTTCTAATACACTGGATAACCTCTCATAAGGAAACAAATATAGCCAGATGTGTAGGATTGGAAGAAGGCGTGCAGTAAACAATATATTTAGCATTATTTGACTTTTGACCAATAAAGGGCTAACACCAAAGGTTCACAACTTTGTTACAAAAGAGTACACTGTTAAAATTACTTTTGCAATATGACCATTTCTTTTTGTGGTTATGGAATTTCCATATGACAAAGATGAGCTATATAATGTTACCATATCTGTGCCTGTGTTAAGGATCTACCCTGAAAACTGAGGACACTAAATAATGACATATTTCATATTTAGAGGCTTTTTGAGGGGCTTTAGTTGCTTCTTCAGTTATCTTTTCTTGAATGTTTTGCAGGCCTGTATGTCAGGAATGGATAGAAATTCATCAGTGGAGTGAGGGTTACTAAATAAAACATGAAGCGTGCTGAGTTCATACAACGACCTTTGGAGCTTTCACAGAAGAGGCTCGAAATAGCAAAGTGAAAAGTAACTAAAGACAATTACATCTGTACTGAACTACAGAGACAGGAGTAAGCCACAGTCAGATGTGCACGCAACAAGTAGAGTTGACACGTATACGTTATTGTTACATTAGTGTCCTGTTTTTCTGTTGTAGATGTATTTTTCTGCTTTTTTACATCATGGCCAGGGGACTACAGATGAAAACTAGCCTTCTGGCTAATTCTGGCTTTTCTAACCATGTGTAATCATGTGTTTTTATGAAATTGCACTGTACCCTTTCAAATAAACTAAACCTCCCTAATAGCAAAGTGAGACAAATCAAGTCATCATCAAGCAAATGACCAAAGATGAGCCAAGTCAAGTGGTTTCAGTGCCTCAAAATACAGATATTAATACTAGTATTAAAAATACATGAATAGACCTGGTGCATTCATTCCATCTGTCTCTTATTCTAATTGAAGGTTACTCTGTGATGACTGAATACACACCGCATTAGAAATAATCCAAGTTTCAAAGATCTAATGTGACTTCTCAGTTCCTTTTTTGTCCAATCATTCATTCAGTCCTAAAAACGTGTTCAACTTCAGTCACGGGATTAAAATTCTCCACATTTGGAAATACAAGTCACAGTAAAATTGAACATCTCTGCTTTCTTTTCATTTGCATTTTCCATACCATCCCTACATTTTCTCCTTGGTCTAGTCTTTCCAACCTTTTGTAAAATCTTTTTTCTGTCTCTCGCTGTGGAAGGGCTCAGTCACTCTTTAGTCTTTTTCCAGTCCTCTTTGTAAACGGAAGGCAGAAGGTCTGTATCTGTGAAAACATCCTCTCGTAACTGGACGCGTCCATCAGCGTAGGAGGATTCTCCATCCCTGCGTATGATGTCACACTGTGGGCATGTGCGTGGTAGTGGAGTTGCGGGTGAGGAAGAGGGCGAGGGGGGGTTGTTTTGGTATATCAATAATAGTGGCATCCTGCAGCTGCCTGTGTTAAGGATCTACCCTGGGGATTCACACAACGCTGCAAACGTAATCAACCGAGTCGATGATCCACCACGGCTGCAGCGGACACATCGCTCCACCACTGGCCCCGTGGGGGGGGGGGGGGGGGGGGGGGGGGGGGGGGGGGG
>JAPQRQ010000017.1:5793356-5807543 GCA_037367365.1 Apogon talboti
TTCCCCTCCATCCTCACGCCAGTAACACTCCCTCTTATCACCCAGGTTTCTAATACAGCGGTTACACTTCAGTGGGGCACAGCAGAGGTGAGGCGGCATACCCATGTGCCCGTAAAAGATAAGAAAACAAACTGCTGAACCGTTTCATTTTTTATTTTTTTTTTATACCTTGTCACAAACAGCCAGGGAGGTAAACTGTTTTGCAGTGAGAGACAGTTGCCTAAAATATAAGAGGACAGTAATCCTTCCTCACTACATAGCAGGTTGAATTATCCCAGTTATCACTTCAGGGACAATGTCATCTCAGCCCCGTATTACAGATGGTCCTGCTGCATGGGCAGATTTGATATGGGCATTCAGACGCCGCTTAGATGCAGCAGAAAAATGTCTCCATCTGGTGTTATTGCAAAAAGTGGCTGACCTGGTAAACAGTAAATCTTCTGTGTTAGATTTAAGTTACTCATACCAACATTCCATTAGTTTGAGGAATATTTAGTATTATCCGTCAATTATTTAACCATGTAAAGAATAAGGATAATTTCACCATTTTTACACATCAAGATAAGTCAACATAAGGAGCAGCACTCAGCCTGTGAACTCTGTGGAGGAGCTTTGTCACGTCTTGGAAAAAGCCTTCGATTATGTCATCAGTGTTTACTCAATTCGGGCTCATTATTTCAGATGCAAATCAGAAATCGTGTGCTACAAACTGGAGGCATGAATATTTTTCAGGAAGGAGAGGGAAAGTCTAATCAGCAGTGTCATGCACGACAAAATTCTTGGGGGCATAATTAAGAGGAGGGGGCATGTGGGTCCCATCCATAGGAAAGAAAAAAAAAAAACAGAAGAAAATAATGATGCAATTTTCAGCAATTTGACACAAGGTTACATAGTTGAAGACTCTGACGGGAATATGTTAAAAATTCACTAATCAGTTTTGGTAGCTCAGTAATAATCCACTGTGTATTTGAGTATAGGTTGTATATTTATATGGAATAACAACACATTACACATTACAAAAATAAAATAGTGTAAAAAAAATAAAAATCTGTTGGGGTATGTACCTTGAATAGGAATGACTCCTCTGAGTCTAATCAAGGTTTTATGAAACACATTTCTAAGATGCATTCTGGGAAGTACAGGGTCCAACTCTTTTTAGAATTTCATCCCAACTAGAGACTAAAATTATACATGTGTCCCCAGCTTCATAGGACTGCAATAATAAAGTGATTTAATGTCCTTATAAGAACTTTGCCCAAGTAGTGTTGTTAAAATGTTCAAATTTAACAGGAAATATCAGATAAAATATACATGTAGAAACCTCTATAAAGTGGCTCCATTAAAGAGTTCAGTTTGCATATGGTGTTTTTTTTATGGTACTTTAGCTATGCCTGCACGATTTATCGTTTCTAAAATTCTAAACAATACTAAACCAAAAAGATAAGAAAAAAAAACAGGTCTAATTAAATGTAGTTAATGTTAGAAATGTAAAGACAATGGAAATGTTCTGAGGTATTTGCTATAAAAATGAAGGGTACTTAAAACTAGTCTAATAAGAATAAAATAACCAAAATTTCAACATATGTTCGTTTGGAATGATAAGCACAGATGTGTTTTTACAGCTCAGTGTCATGGAAATACCCCATGGCATGTTTGAGTATTGTATGGTTTTGTAGTAATGTATCCATGTCCATAGTAGTACACTGAGCTGATCTGAGTGCAACAATAAACTGCTTTAATATCTTAAGCAGCCTTACCACAACTTAAAGTATTGTACAAAGTATTGTAACAGATAATTACTGATAAAACGTACATGTAGAAATGTTTACAAAGGAGCTACACATTGAGTAGCATGTGTGAAATATAATGTGAAAACAATGTCACCTTCACATTTTAGTCAGTACTCAGTAATAATGATCTTCGAAACCAGGTCTAAACATGGGTACTGAGGACATACCATTAGAAGCAATGCATAATTGAATTTTTTTTTGTTTTTTTTAATGACAGGAAGTGAAAAGCATCTCTTTGTCCATCCAGTACATGAGGATGACTGTACAGTATGTGGAGCATGAGAACATCTGGGTTGTGGAGTGTTTCCACAGAGATGAGTTGAGGAAAGCATCTGCTTGTCACGCACAGGAGTGAGATACTGATGAAACTAAAAAAGTATCTGGAAAAAAAAAAGGATATAAAAAAAGGAAAATATACAACAAGGTTTGCAGTGAAACAGCTGGAGCTGCCCGTGGGGAAGGGGAAGCCCGAGTGCAGTACACTGTCCTCCTCTGGGTAAAGGCCCTGTAAAGGACTGTCTGTGTATGGCCATGATGTGTTGTGCTGCTGCTGCTGCTGCTATACCACAGCGTACTGCTGATACAGCAGCTCACGGATCTTATAGTAGTCGTCACAAAGGCAGCCTTCCAGGCCAATGCGTCCGGCCTCCGTCTGGACAGAGAGAACAAAGATGCATGGGTCAATGTGTTTCTTGTATAACAACACGGTATCACCTTCCTTCATGTATGTGCAAGCAGGGCCTATTCAATACGTATGCTTCCCATTTGTTTCTGCACATGTTCACAGATTTGGGATTCAGTGATATAATGAACCCATCCATTTCAAGGTTTTCACGTTGCACACACTCCTCTGACAGTCTCACTTGTCTTTGATATCATTTTTCTGGGTTGCATCTATTTTAAGTTCATGTCTATCTGTTTTGTTGCTTGCATCCTGGCTCACTTCGACTATTCCCTTTTTAAGATTTGCTGGCATCTCATTTGACATGGGAGGTTTTTCTTTAATGCCATTAGAGATTTTTATCCTAAATAGGGCTGTATTTGTTTTGATCTGTGCTTAATGTTCCACAGTCTGTTAAGTACCTGTTTTTTTAGTATTTTTGTTTTATTTCACAGGCTAATAAACATTAATATTTGAACCAGAAACCACAAAAAACATTTTATCATTTTAGATTGTCCGAGTTTGTTGGTAAATGCTTCTTAATCATGTTCTTACTGCTGCTCAACCTGTACAATATACTCGATTATAACATAAACATGACCCGAAATGCAATGATTGTGTTTTCAAGTCAGTTGTTATGAAAAGGCGCTGAAAGAAAGTATCTGCAGTATGTCTGGAATAAATGGAAAAGCTGTTCCTTGTACTGAAATTTCTCTGCTTGCTTGTGATTCATAATCTGTCATCAAACAATAGGTGAAGTTGAATGTGTCACATTGTGTCACACAGCAATATTAATATGTCTTACAAAGGCAATTTACAACTGAGCGTCGCAGCTTCACAGCTCATGGACACAGGAATTTAATGCTCGTGTCACTGGAAATGTATTCACTGCTGCATAATAAGTGGAGGAATGTAATTAAGGAGCGATGTACCTACGTAAAAATTTGTGCATTTCCATTTTATTCAGCTTTACACTTCTACTCCGCTGTATCTTAGAGGCAAATATTGTACTTTCCACTTCCACTATATTTGTCTGACAACATCACTGTCTTCAGTTCCTTTTCAGATTGCAATTTCACATCCTGTTCAGTGAAAACTCCACATGTGATGATGTTTGTGATAAACTGAAGGCTTAAGTGTTTGTTTATGGGTTGTGAAAATTATCCTTCTTACGCAAAATACACTTTTTTATAGCCTCTTGGCTTAGCTGTATTGTTACAAAGCTGAAAAACAGGCCTGTTTGTCTGAGATCGTGAGACCTTGACTTTAGTGTTACATGGTTCTCATAGGACACTGATGCCACAAACATGATGACCTTATCGAAAATGATGACTCACCGCAGATTAAACTACAACAGTATAGAAAGTAGTTCAGATCAGCTCAACCCTAAATATCTACTGCAGTAAACTGTAACATGTATGTTAATACAGCAGTAATATGAATCTAAAAACATCATATACTATAATAAAACACTGTCACTGCACAATTCCTACTATTACCTTTTATAGTAAAAGATCTGAATACTTCTTCTTAGTGTATTTGTTGATAAAGTGATAAATTATTTGCAACAGGTGAATGATAAAAGTTACTTGAATAATTGGAAGGGAAATATCAACCCTAATAGATGTGAAATTACAAACATATAGCATATATATTTTCTAAGCATTATAAGCAAGTGTTTTCACTTTGATTTCTCCTTTTTAATATAAATTAGCTACATATCAAGTGACCAACTAAGCCTAAATATGAGTCGCTAGAGATAAAAACAGAAGCTTATCGTAGTGATTGTGTAGTTTTGGCGAGAAACATGCTGCCATATGTCTTCTGTGCTGGCCCTTTTCCCTGATGAGTGGTGACCAGTGTTGCACGGAGCTGATGGATCGCTCGCTCTGCGTGCCAGGGGGAAGGACGCTCACCCTGCGGACGGCCACCATGTTGTTGCAAACCAGCACTCCTCCCACGAACTCGGCCTGGATGCCTTCTCTCAGCAGGACCTGCTTGAAGTCAGACAGGCGGGGCTCGTTGATGAACACCGACTGATGCCCAGGAATCTGAAGGAAACCATCAAGAGACGTGGTTTAGATTTATACCAATTTTAATATGAGGACTAGCGCACTTTACTATATGACACTACTGACTTTTGTCACCGTTTACTGAACAATTAAATGAAAATAGTTTCAATTACGAGCAGCTAACATGTGGCCCAAATCGTACATTTAGAAATATAGTTATATAGTTACAATATAAACCCAAAAGTGAACTTAAATAAAAAATATTTCATTAAGTGAAATAAAAAAAATTTATGCATTAACACTAAAACTAAATTTAAAAATTACAGAATTACAGGTAAAATGTACCCTGTTTAGTGGTTCATGTTGTACCAAAGTAAAACGGCTTTTCAACCATTATATAAACAGTACTTTATTAAATATTTCTATTACATATTTGATGCCATCCGTTCTTTCATTCAACTTTTTTCATGTATTGTAAATAAATGCATTCATTGTTAATACCTAAAGAAATTGGAATGTAAAAATTTTCTAAAAACTAGGCAGTTTATGAAAATGAACCCATGACTATTTATAATAATCTGAGAGAAAACAAAAGAACAAATTAAAAATTTTAAAGCTGTAAGTTAAAAATGATGGATTACACAGCTACTAAATGAAAAACATGCATCTACCTGCTGAATATTTACATGTTGGTGTCTAATTTCCTCATATTTTGCCAAAACCTACATTTATACTGAAAAATAATAACAGCACAGTGATAAGTTTGCTCGGCTGTGAATGTTTCTGTACATGTCCGTTGCCTCACCTCGTGTGTAGGCAGTGGCTCCAGGGTGGGGATGACATCACTCTCTTCAGACACCTCCTTCTCGTCTTCTCCAAACAGATTTTTCATCGCACGCTGTGCTGCCGCCGCCGTGGCGCTGTGGTCCATGCCAAGATCGGCGGGGATGTCCATGGGCAGCTCGCTGTCCTCAGCGTCGTCTTTCATACCTTCCTCCAGGAGCACCCCCGTGTCCACCTTCACCACCCGCATGTCCAGCACGCCGTCGATCCACGCCAGCTCCGTGTCTTTGGCCTTGCAGAACTGCAAAGAGCTCACCAGGGAGTCTTTTAACCGAACCTTTACGTGACAAAACAGGATGGAAATATCAGAGGGAACGTATTACGAAAAGAAATGTTGCACGAAAACCAACAGAAATAAAGTGTTGCAGATAAGTTCTTGACATTGCTGCTACGAGGCTGTAAAAGGCAAAAATGACCCAACAGAGACAGATTAGGCCTGGGTTATATGAAAATATATATATGCGTTATTAGTGAAAAGTCTGTCATTTCATATTATGCTCTATTGTACATATTTTTTTGTCACACTGCAATATTTGTTGTCAGTTGGACAATGTTTTGTATTCTTCTACATGACAGGGATGCTGACAGTAAATTTGCATAAAGGCAACACAAACAAACAAGAAGGAGAGTGAATGAGACAGAGAATGGTATAATTCTGCACAAAAGGAGTCTGTAAGTATAATTATAATGGGTATATAATTAATAATTGACTAAAGAATTGGCTTTTTCCATTTGCTCATTTTACATCATGTATTTTTCATTGAAATTACAGAAAATGTTTAATATTGCAAAATATATTGTTATGAGGACAGAAAATGATCTATATCAGGATATTAGATTGTAGTCACAAAAACCAGCCCTATGTTACGGAATCATTTTGTTAACTTAGTTTATGGATCTACGAAACACCCTTGAATCCAACAGAGGAAACACTGACCTGATAGATGTGCGTCTCACTGGTGGCGTCTACAGTCTCCTGCAGTTTGGGTGTGTAGACTTTGATGTCCTTGCTAAAAGCCTTACAGGACTCGGCCAGGTCCAAACTGGCTTCTGGCGGCCCATGAACGATGACCAGCTGTCTGGGCTTCATCTGATTAATAATCTTCTTTATGGAGTCGCCATCGGAGCGACCTTCGTAGTCTATGTACGTTATCCGAGCTCTGCAGAAGAATGAACGCAGATGAATGCCTATGAATCTTGCTGGATTGTCAAATATGGTTTTACCTGAGCACAGACAAGATTTCTTGACAAATATTACTTTCAGCCGCACTCATATTTACATACTGTAATTACACTCATTCACACTTGCAGACCTTCAAGCACATAAACTGGCAAATGGTCAGCATTAAAAGGAGTTTTTGAGAGAAATCTCTTAAAAATGATTCAAAGACATATCCAGCTTCACATGACCACCAACCTGATTTCAAGGTTTTCTATACTGGAGATGCACTTAGTGGGGACGACAGACAGATCCTGGTCCATGGGCTCATCACCGTTGGTCAGACCAGACTCCAGTTTGCTTTTTTCCTCTTCTGTAGCCTGAAGTTCAGGAACCAGAAACTCTTCAGGCCTGCAATAACACAAAAATAGTCTTTTAAAGGGTGAAAATACAGTATTTCTACTTTCAAATATTAAAAAATGACTAAATGTATCATTAGACTGGTTAGAATGAGGAGATCTGATGTTGTTTCATAAAGACCAATAGAGATGTAGATGTGTACTGATAGACCATAAGATTTATGTGACCACTGGAGGAAATAGTGAGCCACCACTAAGAAACAACTTTTAAAGAAGTCAAAGAAAGTGACAAGGTGATCAAATCTAGAAGAACTGTTGTTGTTTTCACCACTGGACACAGCTCTACAACAAAAGAATGGAGTATGATGGTGAAATGGCAGCGTTTTTTCCACATGGGTGAGTTTGATAATGAGGCTTATGAAGGTATAGAGCTATTATGTCATGTTATTATCTTTGCTAAATTCACCATTTTTTGATCCATGCTTCTTGCTAAACTGTGACAGTTCTGACCATGTTTGGAATGTATTCCAGAGATGTAGATTAAGACAACATCAATTGTACGTAAAATGGTGATTTGTGGTTTTACTGTGGCTGTTTTCTATTTAAAAACAGAGCTAAGCTAACACAGCTATAATGTAAACTATCAGTTGATGCAGCACCTGAGGATTATACGACACTGTTCTTTTTGACTGTCAAAATAAAAGGCTGTGAGCTTTTTTGAAGACGAAACCTTGATGATATCATTATATAGATGAGTATAAACAATGAGGGTTATACTTTCTTCAGTGAGTGATACAGTCTGTGGATGCATAGCATAGATTCATTAGTGGTTTTAGTCATGGTAAGTGTGTTCTGGTATGAGACTTCCCCTGCTGTTGAGAGCTTGGAACATCAATACTACATAGAATTTTAAGCAACATATTAAAATTGCTGTACCTGATGATCTCTCCATACTCGTCCCATTTGATTCTTTCCTCATGGGAAGGAAACATCGGATAGGACTTTTTAGCTTGTTTGAAGAAACTGCCTTTACGGCTGCCCTCGCCCTTCATCATCAGGTCATGGTGTTTCGTTTTCACTGCAGCTGGTTGATCCAAGTCATCATCCATATCGCTCTCATCACTGGAGTCCACATCCACTCTGCAAGTACATCAAATACACATTTAACTGAGTGCACACAAGATTAATTTTTCCTACTGGCTGATGACAGACTTTAGCTCAGCTGCAGAGTTTAAAGTGGGGTGTAGTGCAATTTCATCTTCACCATGTCATCTCCCATTTGCATTTATTTCCTTTTAAATAGACTGTTTTTGCAGTCTAGACCATAATTTGTATTTCTGTTAACCAGTCACTCTATTAACGATGACTTGCTTTTAACACAATTTGATGTTGAAGTTCAGCTTTCAATAAACACTAAAGTCACATCCATTAAGTGCTTTTTCAACATCAGAGGCACGAAGCAATTAAACTTAAGCATCATCAAGAAGAAACTTGGTCCCCCACAGCATCAGCACAGCAACATCGGGACTTACTCTTTTGCTTGTTCAAGTTTTTTTGCTGCTTCTTTCTTTATTTTCTCTTTTTCCAGGTATTCCTCCAGCTCCTTTCCTTCAAGCTTCACTCTCTTCCTCACCTGCCACAATACCAGAGAGAGGTGAAAGATGGACATGATGCAAAAACAGAATGGCAAGTTTTTTTGTTTCCTTTATTCACTCTGAATATGAGAGACAGAAACTTCACAACAACTCCAACAATGGATTAATTACCTGTCAGTCATTAATCTAATTAACAACTACATTGATAAATGACTTATTTTGTGAGGAAAAAAAAATCTACGTCAAAACATCTCAAGCATCGTAAAATTGAATATGACTGGTTTCTTTACTCTCACAACCCAAAGATGTAGAGTACAATGAGGTCTTTGGATTGTCAACTGAACAAACATTTGAAGGTGTTATTTTGAGGTTTTTTCCAAACAATTCACAGATTAAATGAGAAAATAATTGCCAGATACATTGACAGTGATCCTTAGATGCATAAATATTTGCAAGAAAACATAATCAGATCAAATTCATAGAGGTAATAGCTTGGTGCATCTGGAACTCCAGTGAAATACAGGATAACAATGTTTTTCTCCATCAACAATGACTTAATACCCATTATATTGGGGATGATGCTGTTCTCACCTCCAGGTCAAGCATCTTCTCTCCTGGGTTATCAATGAGGTACCGGGCCAGGGTTCCAGGTGTGGTGCGGTATGTGAGGATGATGGAGTTTTTAGCATCTTGGCACCACTGGATGAAGAGTTCTCTAGAAAAGCCAGACTCAAGATCCGGCTGGCTGCATAGCACCACCTTGGGGCTGGGCACCCGGGCCAGGTCTGCGAGACTGTGGCAGAGGGTCAAATGACGGAACTGGAAGGGATTGTTTCTCTTATCCTCAAAGCATCTCATGAGCTTGTCACTCATCCACTCCACCTGCAGAGAAGAAGCAAGTTAACCACATTTCCATACACCATCATATCCTCCCTCTGCTGCTCCATGTCACTGTATATCTGATAGGTAGGTGAAAACATCTAATATTAAAACAAATAATGAGCAGCACAAAATTGTCTTAAGTGTAAAACCTGGTGACTGATACCTGGGACTTTGAGAACTCCACCACATTATAGCTGACGTTGTTAAGCAGAGCTAGAGGGTAAGCTCCAAGCCCAGCATCCTTTGTCCTCCAAATCTGGTCCAGGAGCTGAGCAAGCTCCAACACACGACCAGCTGTATCCACAGCAAGGAGGACATTGCCATCACCACGAAGGGTCTCCATTACATTAGCTTTAAGAGTAGAAAAAGGAGGAGTGTGCATGAAGATAACAGAAACAATGTATAGCTCAACTCAACAACAGCTGCACAAATATCCTGAAATGAAAGATGTTGAAAAACACATTTTTTCCTGATTTTTAACACACTTTAACATAGCAAACAGTGTTTTAAAGGACAGATGTTGAGGACTTTCACCAAAATTTGTAAGGGATTAAGACGGTGGGATGCAGATTTTGTTATTGGTTACTAAATGAATTTAATCCGCTTATAGAATATTATAACTGATTAAGATACAGTAACTTACTTAGGAGCTGCTCATCCCTTTGTTTGCGACGTGGCTGTACATATGTCGCATTGAATGAGTCTGTGATGAGTAAAGAGGGACGACTTATGCTCTCCAATGTACAGCCATTCAGGTGACTAGAACACAAAACAGGGAAAAACAGTCAGACAATACACCGTTGTATTTATTCATTCCATAAGCATGTTTTCTTTAGGCTCACATCTCTCTCTTGTGGTTGAAGTCTACAGCATAAACAACCTCCTCTTCTCCATCCTTTACAATCTTCCAAATTGTTCCTCCGATCATGTGACCGGCTGGAAGGGGAGTGATGGAAAGACCATGTCCTTTTCCTGTTAGGCAAAAAACAAACATAACACATTTAATACGTCTGCAATGTACAGAAAGTTATATATTAATGAACAAATAAAGTGTAACTCACCTTTCAGATTAACAATCTGAGAATATTTCAATTGTTGTATTTTATCAAAAGCACAATCCACATCATCAAGGGTGAACAATGTGAAATCTTCGCTGTTGTTTCGAGACTAATCGGAGAGAAAAACACATCAAAAATAAATAAATACAAAATTGTACAGAAATATTTAATATGTATTTATAAGTTATTTTACATTTCCATATAGCTTCCAGTAGTATATGCATGATCACCAAATGACTGAAGTAGCAATTATACCATAAAATATCAACATTTTACAATTCTATATGATGTACTGTATTTGAATTCATATTACTGTGTATTAATGTGTATGTTTCATTTTGTTGCTGTAAATGGTTATGGGTGATCTCATTTTAACTTCTTTAGAAACTATGTAGTTTAACATAAAGCCATGCATCATAGTCTATTAAATCATAAAATGGTTGTAGCATGTCAGAGCCACAAATCTCTTAGTGAAAAACTTTTCCAGCTATTCCAAGAGGGCTCTTGTACAACTGAGTACAAGTATAGATAAGTATACCATACCATAAATACATAAATAAATACAAGTCCCATCAATTTGCATATGTATGGGTATTTTTTACTGTACTTGACCAAAAGTAATTTATTTACATTCCATGACCGTGTCTCACCTGATATAGATCATACATGAACATTTGTCCCATCTTGTAGACAGGAATTGTGGCATAGATCGTACAATTCAGGCCCAGTTTGCCCACAGCATATGGCAGTGCACCCAGGTGTATGGGGTCCGGGTGAGAGAGTAACACAGCATCAACCTGATGAACGTATCTGTGGAAAAAAAAAAAAGAGCATTAGAGAGTTGTTTCAGTTCACTGCATCAGGTCAAACATTCCTGGAAATAAGTAGATGGATACAATAAGTACCGTTTCATGGCATCGATGATGTCCATGGAGAAGTTCTCATCCCATCCGCAGTCCAGGAGAAAGCGGAATTCATCCACCTGCAGCAGGTAACACAGAGCCGACTCCTCCTGGACGCCTGACACGGCTGTCAGCTTGATAATGGACGTCATTTTTCTTAGCTGTCACGCTGCAAACATAAAAATACCATTAAACAATAGAAATAGGGTTGAAAGCTTACTAATCCATACAATATGATCATGCATTATGCTACATACGTGGCTTCTGTGCCTTTGTTCACTACAAAGTACAAAATTCATTCATTACAGTCTATGGGGAAAATAAAAATAAAACTAATGAGGTGTATATGGCAAAAATGAATTATTGTGACAGACAGCAACAGAAGAATATGACTCCTAATGAAAGATTTAGTTGGTTACCACAGAATTTTGCAAGGAAACACTCACACTAAGCCACATTAGCCACAGCTAGCACAATCAATTACCCGGCAAAGTGTAATCGAGACTATTTTAAGGTTAGCGAGTTATATAAAGTATGCAATATACCATTAAATACGAGAGTCTTTAAAATCACTTCTGGTAGAATGTGGCCACGATTACGTTGGTAGGTACCGCAAAACTTGAGAATAAATGCATTTCTGTTAGCAGTTTTGATAACACACTTCACTACCCGACATGTTTGCCGCTGCATCATGGGTGAAAGGGGAATGGTGCGTACCAAGTGTAGCGGTGTTAAAACAACAACGTTATGTTTAAAAACTACACGTTATTTTGAACATAATATATAATTATAATTGTTTAAATAAGTGGTTTTAATATATTTAGACTGGTATATTAATGGATTGAAAAGTTAACTGCAATGCTGACTTTGTTGATGGTGTTCAAATTACCTCAGTATTTGGTACAGTCCAATGTCCTCTGCCTAGTGAATGAGGAGCGGAAGGCCACGGCCTACGTTAAACAGAAGGTAATATCATGCATTTTCTTTTATTCTGTCTACGTACATGTGTAAAGCTGTGCCGTAAAATGTTTGATTTGGTAAATGTAATGTACCATTTCCAACCAAAGTCAAATTTGTGAGGAAACTGGCTCATAATTTGTTACAATGCTAGCTAGCTAGCTAGCTAAACCGACAGTGCAAGACTGTTGTAACTACAGACAGATTAGGCAGGATATCAGCTATTGCATTATTTTACTGCTTTTGCTAGGTAAGTATATTCTGATGTACAATCCAAAAGTGGCAAAGTTAACGTTTTCCGTTAGTGTCCGATATGAAGTAAAACAATTATCAACTACACAAGGTCAATAAGGCGTCTGCAATGTTAATGCTAGGCATGTTGTGAAGATATAAACAGTACCTTATTCTTACTAAATTCTTATAGTTAAGCACGTTTTAATGTTGTCAATTATCGTCTTGAAATATAGCCGGTTTAAATTAACGTTGGCCAACGATTGTTGTTGCATCTCGTTTCATGATTTGAAGCCAGCAGTATATGTCATTTTGCTTATTTATATTTATTTCTGAAGGAACCATGGTCAACTTGCTTACAATTGCACGGGAACACTGGGCGAACATATTTGTACCCATGGGCTTTTTGATTGGATGGTACTTGGACAGAAAGCAGGACGAAAAGCTGACAGCTTTCAGGAACAAGAGTCTCTTGTATGGAAGGTAAGAAAAAGAGTTATACCAAACTAAGGTTTTACTATATTTTCCAGTCTTTGGAAGATTAGTAGGCATACTGTATGTGTGTGGGTTGTGTGTCATCTAACCATTGAGTGTTAAGAGAATACCTTTATAAACATTGTAACACTATAAAGCCTGTGCAAAACATGCATTTTAATGTTTAAGTGACTGGGTTCAACTTGTATATCTCCCCATACAATGTTTTTACTTGTGTTGAATGTTATTGTTTAATTGACAATGCCAGCATTACTTTGAGAAACCACCTTTTAATTGTTATCTTGTTTGTAGGGAGCTGAAGCCTGATGAGGTGGTGACCTGGAAGTAGACCATCCAGCCCATGAATGTGTCTGTAGTGTGAATAATTGATGAACCTCAATCCGTAATATTTAAGATTCATGTACCTGTTATTGAATTCTGTCAACCAGTGATCTGCAATATTGAGTTGTATCAACCAATAATAAACATGACCTTTCTCATAAAGGCGGTTTTGTCCATTAGAATTTTGATTGCTAAGAAAATAACTTACACAAAGTTTAAATTTAAAAAAAAAAAATCTGGTTTATTTGATGGTGAGCAGGAAGAAATGTTTATAAATGGATTGTTCAGCCTGCTCTTTTCAGTACAGCCACTGGAGTATGTCTCGGATGAGAAATGGATTGCAGTAAACATAATTTTTGTACAAAGGTCATCTGAAACCATTGATGTACCCATCTCGACTGAAAATGTGGCCTCTACAGGGGTTCTGCAGTGTGGATAATCCCTCTTTCGAAGAGCAGCTCAGCCAAAGCAATCTATTGAGAGAAGAAATTATATGAGGCACAGATTTTTACTGAAAAATCAAAGAAAAACAACAGTTTAAAGAAACTTTTAGATACCCGGTCATTTGCTGAATCGCATGGAAAACTTCCTACTGTCACAAATTTGGGATATGAATGGATCAGAAACTCAATGGCATCTGTATGCTACAAGAGAAAAAAATGGTTCGTTTGTTCTTAGGAATGGAATATCTCACTGAATGAATATGCTGTGATGTACAGTACAATGCACCTCTGGTTTGACTTCCAAACTCTTGAGCTCCTCTTTGTGGTAAACTCTGGAGTTGTCTGTGGTGTAGTAAAGACAAACGGCATCTCCATCACTACATAACCTGAAAAGAAGGAACAGCAGACATTCACATTTCTGCATATGTGTTATTTAACCACAATAGACACAATGAAACTCTTCAAACATTAAACCTGCA